>OW626784.1:2955155-3555155 GCA_939628115.1 Tribolium freemani | reverse complement strand
TATCCAACTCGTTTGCGCGTAAATCGGTTCATTTATTTCACCTCGTGGATGTTAAAAATCCACTCGTGAAATAAAAACCCGATTTACACTCAAACTCGTTAAATAAATTACTATTATTTATCATCCTTCGAAATTATTAAAAATTTTGTTATAATGGTTGGTTAGAACAAATGAAAAATAAAGCAATTTTTAAGTTTGTTGCGACTTTTTGATACTCTGAAAAAAATATAAATTTGTTTGTTTGTTATAATTCACTATTAGCTGTTTCAAAACTATAAAAACGCCAACGTGGCATTGTACCGAATTATTTTCTTAAATAAGATTGATAAAAATGTAAAATAGTTATTAATGATTAGATCTCTCATTGAAACTATAAATTACATTAGCAATTATTTTTTTGAAGTACATGAATAATTTATAATAACTAATTTTGAGAGAAAATGCAACGTTGGCGTTTTTATAGTTTTGAAACAGCTAATAAATTAGATTGAACTTGCTATTTTATTTGCATATTCCACTAGATTTAATTCATTTTTGAATGAAACACTTATTTATTGAACAAAATTTAGTTAGAAAACGTCTAAGGCCTAGCTTCTGGAAACATATTTAACTGAGAGATAAATTTAAATCTAAATTCAAACATAGCAGTGCCAATCAGATACGCAGTACCTTAAAGGCATTGGCAACTTAAAAAACAACTTTTTCTTAAATGATAGTACTGAAAACGCTTATTACAGGAGTGAAAACCGTTTCTCTGTATCTGCTCCTAACTCAAGTTATTTCGATTTAGAACAGAAAAAAGTCAAGAAAGTGGTTAACTTTTTATTTGTGGAAGATGTGTGGAAAATGTTCAAATATTTGTCAAGTTTCTAATGACTGAGAGGGTTCAGTGATAAGAGGATTCTGTAATGAGAGGCGGTTGTGACGTCATGCTTCATGCTTTCGAAGTGATTATCTCGCTTATTTTTCATCGCAGAAAATTTTGAAAATAACCTACCGACATAAAATGAACCGCATTTTCAATTTTCACTAAAACATAAAATAGGTAAAATAAGTTGCCAATGCATTTAACAACTAAAAGAGAGATAAAATTTAACTCAAGTTTAATCCTACCAGAAACCGGGCATTAGATTTACAAAAATAAGTCGAAACTAGTGGTATTTTACTCGCTTTAGCTCATTTTTATGCGAAATTGCGTGAAAAAATATAGTTAGATATTGTGTTATCCGGACCTTTTCACTCCCTAGCAAAAAAATGTGGTTAAACCTAGGTTTTTGCGAGATTTTGCTAGAAAATACCGAAACATCACGATGTTAGTATTTTAACACATTTTACAGCCAGAAATCTAATTATCAGTAGGCACAATTTTGTTAGGAGTATGCCATAAATCACCAAAATGGGCCGAATGTGGTATTAGTTCTGTTTTTTTTTCTCGAGAATTTTCGCACATTTTTTGAGATCAACACAAATCTTCTTTGATTCATTTCGCTATCACAGTCTGGAAAATCATGAAATGTAATCCAAACTGATGTTATTTTACTTTATTTAACGCGTTTATGCTTTATTTTGCAAGATCATGCCAAAGTTTTAATTTAATTTAGTTCGTTAGATTTGAGTAGAATTTCTTCAAAAATATGCCGAAAAAGTTGCTCAAAAAATGTATTATTTATATTTTCAAGCCATAAACACGTGTTTAAAGTAACATTCTCAGTTTCTTGTAAAAAACAGAATGTACAATCACTTTTTTCCAAATGTTTTGATACTGATACAGCCAAAAAGATTATCTCTCAAAATTTTGTTTAAAACAAATTAAATCGAAATTTCATCAAGTTAGACAAAAAATCGTGATAATTCCGCGATTTTGGAATTTTGCTTCAAGTTGGTGTAAATTAAATTATTTCAACCAGTTATTAATTCTTTACAAATTTTGTTCAATAGTGATGTTATTTCTGACTTTCTTGGGCATGTCAGCACATTTTAGAGCTAAAATCTCTGTTTTTTCCGAAATTTCGCAAGAATGTAGCGAAAAATCACGAATTTTTGCAAAATTCGTGAAAAAAAAAACGAAAAGTCGCTCATTTTAAATTTGACGAGTGTTATTTTAGCCTTCTTAGAGTCTCATTGAGGTGTTTTTCAACAAAATTACCTAAAATTATGAAAAAATCATACCAAAAAATCACAAAGTAAATGAAAATTGATGTTATTTTCTTTTGATTTAGCTGGTTTTTGAACAAAATTTCGTCAAAATAATCCGAAAAACTACAACATTTGGTGGAAATTCTCGTTCCGTTTTTGAGTTAAAATTTTGTGTTTGGAGATGTCGCTAAAACAAACCGAAAAATAACCAAATTATTTCGAAAATTACATATTTTTTGCCTTTTTGGGGTTTGGTTTGATTTTCAGTTAAAAACGAAAATTTTGCACAAAATTTTATTCAAAAATTAAACCATAGAATCAAAAAAAGTTAAGCCGGAATAAATTTAAACTTATGTTTTCTCGAAAAATTAACACACTAGGATCGAGTTGTATAAACAATAAGTCCTTTTTAATCCTGGTTTAAACCCATGTAGTAACGATTGCTATAAGAATTGTTGTAAGGGGTTTAAATCAGGATTAAGGATGATTAAATTCTTATACAACTCGACCTTATTTTTCTCAATCGATCGGAATTGATATTAATTATACCTTGCCTTAGTCAATTTAGTTTTCTTTAACTTGAAACTTATCCGGTCGAAACAAAACTCGTCTCAAAATCATTAAATTAAAAAAAAAATTATTTACTTAAACTTAATTTAAAAAAATTACGAAAAGACGAAAAAGAAGTTGTTTCTACTTTTTTCAAGCCTTTAAACACATTTTTGGGTTTCTTACATTTTCCAAAAATTGTTATGCAGAAACCAAAAAATCATCGAAGAATTGAATTAATCTTAGACATTAATAGAAAGTAACAGTTTTATTGGTGTCTAAAAGCAGTCATAACACAAGTCAATACAATACAAAACATTCAAAAAATAAAACTTACAAGTTACTGAAATTATTGTAGCAAAAATATTCCTCAAAATCATATAGACAATTCACAATTAAAAAAGCTTCCCCTTAAAAATACATAAACAATATTCTAAACAAAATTTTTGCTGAAGGTATTTGATTGTTTTACGACAAATTGTAATTGCATATTAAAACTTATTTTACATCATCCGAATAAAAATCATTATTAAATTACAAACAAACTAACAGTCTTAGTTTTTTAACCTTTTCCAAAGTGTCGAAATCTCGTGACAAATTTAAAAAAATTTTTACACAAATGGTGGATGCGCCGGGATAAATATTGTATATTTTTTCTAAAGCTGATGTAAATTATTACTTTATCAACTCTTTTAAGTAGATGAAATAGCGCTTTAACCGAAAGAAAATCTAAGTTTGTTTTATTCAATTAACTTTACAAATTCTAACATATTAATTTGAAGGATTAACGGATTAACAATAAGAGTCAGTTTCATAATCGAATTAAAAGGAGCATTAAAATTAAATGTTGTTTATAATGTGCCGATTAGACTTGTTGACAGTTTAAATCAACTTTAAAGACCCTTTATTTCGATTATGAAACTTTGTTTAAGGGTGAATTGTAGGAATAATTATGTTTATTTTTATAAACAAAGAAAACTTCAAGTCTGCTTGAAATCTGCTATAGAAAAAAATGTTGTATAATACACAACGATAAGGACTGTTTATCTACTCGAGAAATACGTCCACTCGTAACTTCGTCACTCTTGAACTTAACTTAAACAATATCTTTATCGTCTTGAATAATAAACAACTATAAATTTTGTTTTTACTATCAGAATACATTATATACAAGCTTTAGTGTTAAAAATATGCCACATCTATCTGAAGCATTTCGACATTTGAAAAAATCTTAAATTACCCATTAAAGAAAGCACTTAGCCTAGTCGGTTTCCTCTTCACGTTCGATACACTCAATTTAACTTACTTAGCTCCATATTGTTTGAATTTCAACCATTAACTTCCATCGTCGAGATTTTCTCCCTAGCGTTTATATAGCGAAATTAGCCATGAAATTGGCATATTTTCCTTCAAATATGGCAACAAAACACACTCAACAATCTCAAATATTAATATTTTTAATTTTCTTCTTCCCACCACACAAATAACAATGTCTTGGTGAGCTGGAGGTTTCCTGTAACAAATTAGCTCAGCGTAACCTGGCTTGACTTCAAATCTGGGTTTAGTAGATTAAACTTATTTGAACGTGAAACTCATATACGTCTTTTTTGAATGAGCATATCTGGAATTTATTGCGCGTTTAATGTTTAGTAGGTAGATGTGTTTCGTTGCTCTTTCAGTGGTACGAACAAGGGGTGAATACATAATACCACAGTCTTCATAACTTGCTTTTTATTTTATGTTTAAGACACTTGTTAATAATGGAAGCTTCTATTATACTGGTTAGCGATCTTTAAGACTTTTAATTGTTGGAGTTATTAAAACTTTGATAATACGGACTCTACGTGATCTGATTTAAGTTATTATTTAAGTAATTTGAGCTTGTTTAAAAGTTTCAAAACTTTAAGATATCTATACTTGATTATTTCTTGTTATCTTAGAGAACTTTTACTATAATTTGACAGCTTCTCGTAACATCCTTTCAAAATTGGCATACCTGAATTGCTCTAATTAAAGTCGACTTCTCGACTCGCAAAGTTTGGAGAATTTGGCCCTTTAAAGGGGTCATTACGGAGAAACGTAAATAGAGGAATTCATTTTCATAATTAACTTAAGACACATGCTAAACTTTTAAGTGCTTTCTAATGAATTATTCGAAATTTTTACATATAAACATGATTTTAATAAAGATATTTTTGCAAGAATTGCCAATGAATTAAAAATTGTCTTTTTAGAAACAAAACAATTTAAAGAGTTTTTAGTGTTTATTCGTGTAAAAAACACAACTTTAAACATTAAACAATCTTAAGTAAGTGATTATTACAAGTTACATAAAGTTTCCAAGTTATAGTGCAATTCCAATCTAATAACGCAGAATAGATCTACTATGGCAGTAATAAATGACGCAATGTGGTACTGTCTCTGTGAGCACAAATGCATGTTTGTGTAAGTATATAATTAGTAAAACTGATTTACCAGTTCTCTAGGCTTGTTGAAAGCGTGGGATTGAACAGCAAATAACAACTTTGCATTTAAACAAACGGATTGACATTAAGTTGAAAACACAAATGTACATTATCTATATTTATTATCTATATCGCTTGGCCGGATTGACAAATCAACGCACAGCCTAGACGGCTCAGGATAGAAACCTGAAATTTTTACAGTAGATAGCTTTTGTAACGTAAGAGTGTACTAAGAAAGGATTTTTGGAAAATCGCCCCCTAAGAGGGTTAAATAGGGTGTTAAAATTTGAATAAAAATCCGTCATTTTTTAAGTTATATCTTTGAAAATTACTATTTGGGCTTTCGGTTAAAAATTAAGGAAAACGTGTTTCAAGATTTTTGGAAAATCAACCCCTAAAGGGGTTAAATGGAGCGTTGAATTTAGAATTAGAGTTTAAAAAATCTGTCATTTTTAAAGTTACATTGAACTTACATCCTTGAAAATTAGTATTTGGGCTTTTGGTTAAAAATGAAGAAACACGTGTTTCCGGATTTTCGAAACATCAACCCCTAAGAGGGTTAAATGGCGTAATAAAATTTGTATAAATATTCGTAACTTTTGAATTCACATTAATTGAAGCTGGTATTTGGGCTTTCAGTGAAAAGTGAAGAAACACGTGTTTTAGTTGGAAATACCAACCCCAAGGGGGTTGAACACGGGTTACAATTTGTATAAAAATCCGTAATTTTTAATTTGTATCCATGCAAATGGTACTTGAGCTTTCGGTTAAAGATGAAAAACGTGTGTTTAAGAACATTTGGAATTTCCACCCCTAAGGGAGTTAAATATAAAAATCCGTAATTTTTGAACTTATATTTATAAAAATTGGTATTTGGGCATTGGGTGAAAAATAAAGAAACAGGTATTTTATTATTTTTAGAAATTCCACCCCCAAAGAGCGTTAAACATAAAAAATCGTCATTTTTGAAGCTACGTTAATGAAAAATGGTATTTGATCTTTCGGTTAAAAATAAAAAAAAACGTGTTTCTGGATTTTGAAAGTTTCACCCCCAAGAGGGTTGAATATACAAATATGTCATTTTCGAAGTTATAACCAAGAGAATTGGTATTTGGGCATTCGTCTCAATATAAAAAATGCGTTTTTCAGGTTTGTTGAAAACTCCACTCCAACGGGGTCATTGTTGAAGTTATACATATAAAAAATTCTTTATTGTTGAAGTTATCAATTGATAACTTAGACATTCTGTTAAAAAGGAACAGGCGTATATTTCAGGATTTTTAGAAATTCCACCCCCAAAAGAGTTCAACGCAAAACTCCTGCATTTTTGAAGTGATATCCAAGAAAATTGGCATTTCCGGTTAAAAATAAAGAAAATGTGTTTCAGGATTTTTGAAAATTACATCCACAAGAGGGTTAAACAGGAAATGAGTTGAGAACAAGCAAAATTTCACAATAAAATTAATAAAAATAAAATAAAATTTTGTGTTTCTACTTTTTGTTATACTAAGTTTTGCATTGTTTTTCTGTGTTTCAAAGTGATTGTGGACATGCGTGCGAAGCCGTGGGCAACTGCTAGCCCAATATAAAATTTGATTCAGTAGAACTAGATTTAATATTTTTCAGTTTCATTCGATATAATAATGAACTAGTGAATTGATCAAACTACCATAATTATCCAAAATATTATAGGAACAATAGTTTCTCATATTTTTTTTAATATACAAAATGTAAAATAAGTAAAAATGCAACTTTTTTCTCTACGGGGACATACAGTGTGTTAGGGAACATTTTTTTATGCGAATGTATATGGTCAAACAAGTTAAAAATCTGTCTGTTGAGAGCCACTGTGTGGCTTATGGTAGTTTATTAGCGGTTAATAATTTCCTTAAACAAAATGCTCCTTGTAGTGCAGGGACATTTGGCGAATTATTCAAAATCGTGCATGTTTATTTATGAGGGAGTTTCGAATCCCGTTTCTAGTACATTTCTTTTTTTTGTATTTTGTTAAGTTTAATAAAAAACATATATTAAAATGCAAGAATTACTGAGTGGACCAAGAACTTAATTTACGTATGCCGTTTTAGCAATAATTTTAAAGTACACGCTAATTTTTATCATACCAATTCAGCGGTGCTCAAAATTTGGAACCAAAAGTTCAAAACCATTTTTTGGAAAAACTATGCATTTTCGATATACTCAAATTTTACTTGATCCATTTATTTTACCATTCTCTATCTACCTTTAAATTTTTTTTAAATCATTCCCTAATATGGTGTATACATTAATAATTTGAAATAAATAATACAGTATTTAAAGAAAAAATCGATAAAACAAAAAATTTCAAGGATTTGTCTTAAGAAATACTGTAATTTTTCTTCAAACTTACCGGTTTGTCTTAGTCAAGAAAAACAGTTTGCTTTTTGTTATTTTGTTATTGAATTCAAAAAAAAATTCTGAAAATTGAAAAAAATCTAAGAAAAATCTAGTACTCTTTGAAAATTTTTTTCCTTCAACAATAAGAATCATTCTTTATTCCTAAGAGTCCACTACATGGCTACACTTATTGTTGATGGGAAATAATCTTTAAAGTCCAGATTTTTTCAGATTTCAGAATTATTTTCTGAATTAAATAACCCAGTGACTGCGTTTTAAAAAACTTTTTCCCTTACAGCCCAAGTAGAAGAATGTATCATGTAAATCAGTTTCAAAAATGTTACTTAAAACGGATGTAAAACACTGCGGAAAATGGCTAAAATTCGACTCTTGAACATAGTATTGAACATATTTTTTTTAGGCAACCCATCCGCGATACATTCCTTTAGATATTATATTTGATAAAAAATAAGTTTCACCCGGTAAGCAGATCGGTCCAGGTGGACCCTAATTCGGATCCTGGAATAAAAGGAATGCTTAATTTTTCAAATATCAATGCAAGATAGTAAGGGGCATTGATTTGGACGCTTGTCTTCCAAAAAATCAAAAATATTGGCTGTGGTACAATAAAAATAAATTCGATTCTAAAGTGAAGTGGTGAAATGCTCGGTAGAAACTCTTGTACATAAGCCAAAAAAAAAACTATTATGAAACTACCAAGGGGTATGTGTTTAGAGGTAGAGAAAGAGTACATGGAAAAGTTTTGAAAATTCTTTTAAAATTTTGTTTTAGTCAAAAGTTATAAGAAAATTTCGTTTATTATTAGGCAGTGCCTCCGCTGCCGGCAACGGCGCCCATCCCAGCTGCCGGCAACGGTGTCCGGACTAGCTGCCGGCAGAGAATTTTTAGAATTTGCTGTTAATTTCATTTTTCTAGAACAAAGCTGTATTTTCTTAGCTTAAAATGTTTTTTTAAACGACTAAACCTCTCTAAAATACTTATATCTCAGAAATTAGGTGTTATTCTTATTGCTAATTATTTAACTAATGTAGTGTATAGGTACACTTACTATTCCATTCTTATAATGCAAATTAAAATATTTTGGTTCCTTTTATCATTTTTTAAAGCTATCCTGCGTGTATGTACAACATACATTGTACTCTAAATTTTCGGCCAAAAAATTGAGCCGTTTATCGGTCAAAAAATAATTCCGTTTTTAAAAAAGAGGGTTTCAAGAAGTATGACGGTATTGGATCAAAATCATTTAGATCATTATTCGTATAATAACACTGAACTGAAGTCGTTTCAATTTCTTTACTACTACGATTTATTTAATTGATAAATTTTGTGAACAATCAAATACCGGTTATTCATTATGTAACATTACTTTGTTTCATAAAAGCCTTTTTTTATCCAGCATCATCAGGAGTGTTGGTGTTTTTTTTTCTGAATCACGTGTTTCCTCCACAATTTTGATTGAATCTTTTTTTAAACGAAGTCTAACTCTTCTAACAGTTCTAGGTTATCAAAAAATTTTCACAAATCGCTCTTTGTTAAAAAAATTTCTCAAAAAATATTTGAAAATATGATTTCTCAAAGTACTATTATAACAAGTGTTCAATAATTGTTCTGGTCAGATCGCCTATGTGTGGCAATTGTCACAAAAAACGTATGTCTCGGAAACAGTGACACATGACAGCTGTCAGTGCTCCGCTTTTTAACCTCTTGCATACTTTTCGAGTTTCTGTGTCTTCCTCTAAATTAAAATCAACTTTCAAGTGTTTTCGCTGTGTTTTTTGCTCCACGTGCATTTTTTTTTGTTGTCGACTTTGTTTTCGCCCGATTTGGGCCTGCTCTTGTTTTCTGGACTTTTCACGTGAACTCCGCAATGGTTGTTACCTTGGAACAAAAACAATTTGTGGTGGAAGCCTATTTAAGAAATGGCACAAAAGTTGGTGGGGTGTGGACTTATTCAAATCAAGCAGCTCTCAATGATTATCTGGAGCAATTCCCCGATGAAGTAGTGGAAAGCACAAATGTGTAAACAAAATGTGTGCAATTCTGTAAGAAAAAGGGTTTCAAAGTGCATTGAAGTAGGAGGTAGACATGTTCAACATCTTTTATAACAATATTTATTCATTTATCTACCAGTGTTTGTTTATTTTGAGTTTTAAAACAGGCACGAAAGTAGGTTAGGTGCAGGCCACTTACGAAAAGGCGGCCAAAAATTCACACGTTCAACTGAGATAACGCTTGCAGAATAAATTCTTGAACGTCTCCATACAGTTATCATGATTTGCAATGTGATTTTTATCAAAAACTCCTAAATGCAAAAAATAAGACAACATTTAGACAATTGATAGCAAACCATATGAACTGATCACGCAACCTACGTTCATGCTAGAAAGAGAAAACCACAGCAAACCACGACCAGAACTAATATTGAACACATGTTACGTACTTGCAAATTCCAATTATCATTTTTGTATTGTAAGGTTATGCATTTGAAGGATCTAAAGCGCCACTGCTGCGCAGTCAACAAACGCCGGCAGCCATCCCTCTATTTTTTGGACACCGTTGCCGGCAGCGGAGGCACTGCCTTATTATTATTTTTATTTATTGCAACATTTTATTCACATTGCTACTGCCAACACGAATAAAATAATAGACATTGCTTTGATTTCTTTTTTTTTTATTATTTTGGGGTTGAGTTGAGTAGTGTGCGGCTAGACTTCGTCCCACAGAATTTGAATATTTCATTTTATTTATTTCTTCTTCAATAAAGGCTTATTATTATTATTATTATTCATTTGATTCATACTTTTGATTAAACTATTGTTTTAATAATATTTAGAACCGATTTAAAGAATATTTTAATTATAATTAAATTTTAATCGCGATTAATTTGTCATTTGTCAATGCATTTTAATGGCAATTTAATGTCAAATTAGTTTAATCGTGGATTAAATTTTAATGTTTTCATTAGGGTCAGTTCCCACAAAGCGAATTAAAATTTAATTCCGGGTTAAAATCAATTAAGTTGCCATTAGATTGCATTAACAAACGCGGAATTAATCCTAAATTAAAATTTAATTGCCAACAAACGCATTCTAAAAATGTTGAAACTCAATGTAAACGCATCTTTATTACTTTCCACTCGCAGGTTTGGTAGGAGGACCCGGGTAATGAGGGTCGGTTTACCACCACATTTTTTACTTTTCTGAGTGTACATTAAACCTCAATAAGCAAATATTAAATTTTTTCTTTAGTTAAATAACAGCATAGCATAGAGAAACCAAAATGTAAGAAAACAAAGTACTATTAATAAGTTATTACAAAAAACAGTAACTTGTTTTAATCATAAGTAGCAAATGAAAATTTCATCAAACAATAGAAGTAGTTAGAAATGGATATAAATTTCAGAATTTTCCAATGCATTTATCCGCTTGTTCACAAACCACGAAGAACGATGTAACTTAATTATTCTTTTGATGGGGGACTGTTTATTACAACGATCAAAGCAATTTCATTCTCACTGACAACGATGTTTATCAACGTTGAATTTGTCACGAATTTTTGACAGCACTGTATAAATCGAAATCGGTATTTTAATCCATTTTATAAACGACATCATTATTTTTACAGCTTTTGTATAAAAGAGATTGGCGAACTGTTTCAAATAAAACCACCGATATTATTTTATTAAGACATAAAAAGTGGATATATGAAATTACAATATTCATAAAATGATACGATTTATTGCGCTGAATTCTTTGTTATTATTTCGCATATAACTTCATACCTATAAGAAGATGGAGTTATTTTGTTCATTGGGTTGATCTGAAACAGTTTCCTAAACTAAGATGTCAAAGCCTCTATCACACGTTGTTATCGTGTAATAATCGTATCTGACTAAATTGGAACACACTAATTTACGGTGTTAACGTTAAGTCAATATTCGCTACACAATTTGCACAACAGCAATTTCTAACACAAACGTATCTCACCATCAGCTTTAATAACGCGATTTGTTTGGAAATACCACTTGTTCCGTTCCTTTTGACTCAAATATTTAAACCTCTAGCAATTTTTTTTTAAATAAAAAATATACAAACATTGAAAGAATGGATCTTTTCGATCAATTTTATATTTGCAAAAGGTTAAGCCTCTTTAAGCGGCCGACTTCTTATCAGTAGGCCAACATTGCTGTCGTCTTGTCATCATTTGTTGCCATTAAGATGGTAATGCTCTGTCGCATTTAAGATATCTTTTTTTGCCTTAATTCCGACAAAATCTCTTTCAAAACATTAAAACTTTTAAAGTAATTACACTTGTTTGCTTTAATCGAGTTGTTTGTTAAAAAAATAAACACAACGTAATCGGTTAATTAAAAATCTGCAAACATAGGAATCGACGTTTGTACGAGTGGAAACCATTTGATATAAAGTTAATTTAATTAAATCGTATAAAGTTTTTAAAGTGATCGCTCATCCTGACGTGTTTGTTATTCGATTTAATTTGCTAAAATACACATCGTTGGATTTTAGGTTTACACTGAATGCATTTTTATTGAAATTCATTTAACAATAGTGAATCCAGCATCTCCTACTTTTGCAGTTTTGCTACAAAGATTTTTAACAAGCAAAATAATTGTTTACCTCCTGTACACGAAAAGCCGCGTTGCTAGGAACAGGGTGTTTTTCTGCTTACAAACGGATAGTAAACATAAAATTATTCTCAAACTTTTAGAGCGTTTAGAGAAATAATCAAGAAAATTATATTTTACTAAATGATGTTCTACATTTGTGAAAACTTCTCGTTAAAGCTCACAATTAAAATCGATACATTAATAAAAATATTAAAGTTTGAAATTTTTAACGAAGTGATTAATTATTAAACTGAAACACTAACATTCTAAAGAGATAAGACTCTAAGAGACTGAAAAACTGAGTGACCGACAGACTGAAAAGAAAAAAGTTACGAGATGAGTCTACTAAAAGTATATATTTTTCCTGTATTTCAAGAACTAATTAAAACCAGCCCTAAAATCTACGTAATCTTAGAGCTAGCAACAATTTTTTTACGTATTTTTTGCATGAAACATTGTTTAGATAAGCATCCTCTGTTGTAGAAAAAGACTCAAAATCAAAAGGTAATAAATATTTTAAAAATTTATTTTAATTATATGAAATTGTAGAAAAAATCGGAAAAAATCACATGTATGGAGAAAAAATAAAGTATGTATTAAATAGCAAACGCTAATTTCTGTGTTATTCATAGTTTTTGAGTTACAGCAAAAAATACAGTTAACATCTCACCTGTAGAACTAAAAAATTAAAAAATTAATAAACTGAAACACTGATATTACAGGCTGTTAAGACACTGAGAGAATAGAATAATAGAAAAAACTGAAATAATGAGAAACTAAGAAATTGTGGAGCTGAAAAACTGAAACAATGAGAAACTAAAAAATTGAAAGACTGAAAACCTAAAAAAAATTGAAAATAAAATAGGCTGAGATTCAACTAAAAGGACAAAAAACTGAGAAACTGAAACACTGAGAAAATAGAGAATGAATGTCTGAAAAACGAAGTGACTAAAAGACTGAGAAACTAAAAAATTATAGAATTAAAAGCAGGTAAAAATCAGAGAAACTCAGAATTTCAAGAACTAAAAATTTTAGTGAATTGTTCCTTAGTAGTTCTTTTGATTGTGACTTGTGTAAAAGACTGAAAACTGAAACAGTTGAAACTGTAGAAAACTGGAAAACTGAAATCCTGAGAATTCAAAAAGTAATTGAACTGTAAACGTGGAAAAATTCATAAATTGAAACACTGTCCTTTTAAATACATACAAGTAGCAAAAATCCTGAAAAGCTAAAAAACTCAGGAACTGAATAGCTGAAACACTAAGAACCAAAAGACTTAAAATCTCGTACACTGAGAAACCAAAAGACTGAAAGACCAAAGGCCTGAGAAAGCAAAAAATTTAAAATTAAAAAAATTTCGCTGGAAGCCCAGGAAATGAGAATGAGAATGAGAATGAGAATGAGAATGAGAATGAGAATGAGAATGAGAATGAGAATGAGAATGAGAATGAGAATGAGAATGAGAATGAGAATGAGAATGAGAATGAGAATGAGAATGAGAATGAGAATGAGAATGAGAATGAGAATGAGAATGAGAATGAGAATGAGAATGAGAATGAGAATGAGAATGAGAATGAGAATGAGAATGAGAATGAGAATGAGAATGAGAATGAGAATGAGAATGAGAATGAGAATGAGAATGAGAATGAGAATGAGAATGAGTCAGAATGATTATTTTTAGTTTGTAAATTATTGTGTAAAAGGCTAATTTTTAATTTTTGTTTTAATTTTTTTAAGCGAAAACCAAAAGAACTAAACGGTTTTAAATTAGACATTCTTCAGGCAATTTTTTACAATAAATCTAAATCTGTCATTGCCTTTTCCAGGGCGTAATTGATGTCAGAGTTACAATACTCAATTTTGGTTTTTCTTATGGACGTCATATTTGATTTTTTGAAAAGTCTCTTTGCTCCTGATTACAACAATGTATCACATGATATGATCGACTTAGATGCTGATTTAAAAAAAAATTAAATTAAAAAAAAAATAGAAAGGTTAATAAACTGCAACACTGACATTCTAAATAGCTTAAACATTGAAGACTAAACTACTCAGTAACTGTTAAACTAAAATACTAAAAAAATGAGAGATCAAAAAGTTTAAACACAGAAACTAATTGACTCAAACTCTAAAAGACAGAAAGTAAAAAACTATAAAACTAAAAAAAATAAAATCTAGTAAGTAACAAGCTGAGGCTCTTATTAGAAATCTAGAGAATTCAAAAAATAATAAATTGAAACATTGAAAAAATAAGTGATTGAAAGACAGAAAACAAATACTATAGAAATGTAAAAGATGGAGAAATTAATAATTTAAAAAATTGTGATTCTAAACAATTAAGACACTGAAAGATTATAAAACTGAGGAACGAGGAAACTTATAACGAAAAAAGCGAAATAAATAGCTGGAACTCTAACTTACTACAAAAATGAAAAACTTGAAAAAATAATAAGCTAAGACACTTTGAGATTGAAAATCTGAAAAAATGAGTACCTTAAACCTGAAATTCTAAGGGTACGATAAAAGGAGAAACTTAGTAACTAAAAAACAGAAATAGTAAGAAACTGAGAGACCTAAAAGCTTGAACACTTGAAACATCAAAAGACTGAGGAAGTGAAAAACTATAAAACTGAAAAACTGAAAATCTATAAAGCTAAGATGCTTATTATAAACGGAAAAGCTAAAAAATAAAAAAAATCATAAACTAAAAAACTGACATACTAAGAGAAGACACTATGATACTAAAGAATGAGAATCAATAATTTGCTAAATTAACAATTTAAATAGCTAAGACATCGAAAAATAAAAATATGAGAAACGGAAAATACATAAAAACTGAAACACTGAAATTTTAAGAAACTGGTAAACTAAAACAATAAAAAATGAAAAGAAACAATAAAGTGACTCAAAGGTCTGAAAAACTAAAAAATTATAGAATTATAGAACTAGAATATTAAATGAAGTGAAAACCTCGATCATATTATAAAAGTTTAAAAAGCAGAGAAACTTAGAAATTCAGGAACTGAAAAAAAACTAAAATACTAAGAAACAAAGTAGGCACCTTATTGATAGACTGAACAACTGAAACACTGAAAAACTAAAAAACCATAATATTAAAAAGCTGAGAAAAGAGAAACTGAAACACTTAATGAGACTGTAGAAAACTGCGAGAATAAAACACTGAAAAACCCAAAAAAAGACTGAAAAAATCAGTTACTGATACATTGGAAAACTGAAAACGTAAAAAAATTAAAAAATTGTAAAAAATAAAAGTAGCTAAGATCCTGAAAAACTCAGAAATTTGGGAACAAACAAACTGAAATACTAATAAACTGGGTTAACTCAAACAATGTGAAACTAAAAGAAAGCAAAAGACAACCAACTGAAAAATTGAAAACCTAAAAATTCTTAACTTACTAGAAACGGAAAATCTGAGAAAATTATAAACTGAAGCACTGAAAAACCAAGAAATGTAAGTATGAGAAAGTAAGTGATTGAAAGCAATCAGATATTAAATTGTAAAATGAAGAATTTAATAATTAATGAAAAATTGACATTCGAAGTAGTTAAGACACTGAAGGGTTAAAAAAATTGCAAGATGGGGAAACTTAGTAACTGAAAAACGGTAACACTAAATAGTTAAAACACAATGAATGCTGAAATACTCAGTAACTACGATACTGGAATCTAAAAAACTAAAAGAATGAAAAGTATAAACACCGAAAAACTAATAAATTGAAAAACTGTCTTTTTAAGTAGCTAAAAAATAAAAAAGACTCAGACATTCAAGAACTGAAAACCTAAAATTCTGTAAAAATAAATAACTGATAGTCTGAACAACTGAAAAACTGAGGAACTAAAGAACTAAAGAACTAAAAAACTAAAAATTTGAGAAGTTGAAAACATTGAAAAGCTGAAATGTTCAGTAACTGCGACACTGAAATACTGACAAATTAAAAGTATGATAGAATATGAGAAACTAAGGAACTAAGAGTTGAAATAGTAAGAAAGTGAAACCGAAAAGCTTCGAAGCTGAGAAACTATAAAAACGAAAAGTTGAAAATCTTATAAGCTAAGACAATGGAAGACAGAAACGGAGAAACTTGAGAACTGAAAAACTGAAATACTAAGAAACTGACAGACGGAGAAAGTAAAACATTAAAAATGTGAAAGAGTGAAAAAGTAGTAGTTATTTATTATACAGACGATAATAGTTATTTATTTAACGAGTTTGAGTGTAAATCGGACGTTTTATTTCACGAGTGGATTATCAAACCACGAGTGAAAACGAGTGGTTTATCAACCACGAGGTGAAATAAATGAACCGACTTACACGAAAACGAGTTGGATACAACATTTTATTCTTCGAATTAGACTCATCAAGGCTTAAAATTGTTTTAAATCGGTTAAAAATAATTTGACGTTTCGTATTGAGAAATGCCAAACAGTCGTCAAAACTGTTTTACATAGGAGAAAAATCAGAAATTTTGATAGTGTCGAAGAATAAAATGTATAAAATTTAATTTTATCCATAAAAACCTATAAAACTAATGTGCTTAATAATAATAATACACTAGAACACTATGAGTCTGAGAAGTTGATTGAGACTTTAAGAAACTGCGACACTCATTATGAAACTAAAAGAGTAAAAGTCTGAAATGATTGTCTGGTGTCTGGTTAACTACCAAAAAATTACACATTGTTAAAAAATAGTCACAAATAAAGTAAAGTTTATTTTATTACAACTTCCCAAATAAAATTTTAAACTTAGTTTTCTCGTTAAAGCTTTGAATCCTCTCATAATAATGTCACCGTAAAAATCGATACATTAATAAAAGTACTAAGTTTGAAATTTTTAACGAAATACTTATAAAATGGTAACTATTAAAGTAATAATAAGTTATAATGATGTTTGATTAGAATTTAGAAAACTCAGTAGCCATGTAATATGTGAAAGATAAAATCGAAGTCGATCTGTAAGACAGTCACGTTATTTTGTAGCTCCAAAACTCGATTACTCACAATTACACACGTTGCGAGTAGATGCTTGCGACTGATTTTCTTCAGCTGAATTGAAATTTATTACCTTTTGCAATTACTTGTACGTTCGACGAGTGAATTTTAAGTGGCTGGAACGAGAAAAATCTATTTGGACTCTGTAGTTAAAGCATATCTTGGAGAACGAAAAAGAGAAGGCAACATAAATTCTGCATTATTTTCAAACAACCCTTCGTAATACAGTAGTTTTATAATTTTTGCGTATATATAATGTCTCAGGTCTCATTCCAAAGACAATAAAAGAGCAATTTCGCAGCAGATAATCCTGTTTTAAATAATAGAACATAACTGCAGTCTGGGACTTTACAGATACGTTAAACTTTAACAAGCTGTAGTACCGGAAATAACATTAATCTCTTGAAAGTTTGCTGAGCTTTTGGAAAGCGTTGATAAAATCAATACGCCCAAAACCTAACATTCTTATCAATAAAAAGTTGGAAATATCAGAATTGAAAAAAGTATTTTTGTGTTTCGCATACGCACTGAGATTTGCAGTGAAATATATTTCAACTTTAAAAACTTCCAACTTACAAGAAAGCATTTCCAGCACCAACTTCAAACATCCCTAAGGTGTAGTTTGACATATATGTGAATTTATCAACGATATAAGAAAACGAAGAATCACGTCCGCTACAAATATATGTCATACTTCCAATCGAATGATTTAACACTGTCACAAAGGGGATCAACCTCTTGGTATTCGGTAATTTGTTAAGTTTCGAAAGGTCGGTTTTGCTGATTGTGACTGACCATTTTAGTAAAGTCAGCCTATCGAAGCTTAATAAAACTGACAGAATACGAGGAGCGGAGGTTAGTCGGTTAGTCGGATGAGTCGGTAATTAGAAGAAGAGTTGGTTGTGACCAGGGACCCGGACCCAAACGAAATAAGGGTTCCGTTACGGTTCCGGTTCCAGATGAAGAAAAATTTTGGGTTCCGTTACGGTTCTGGTTCCAGATGAATAACAAATTTTGGGTTCCGTTACGGTTCCGGTTCTAAGTTAGGAAAAATTTTCGGTTCCGTTACGGTTCTGGTTCCAGATGAATAACAAATTTTGGGTTCCGTTACGGTTCCGGTTCTAGATGAGCAAGAAAATTTTGGTGCCCTTCCGAAAGTAAAAAAAATTAAAACAGAATACGTGGGTTCCTGTTTTGGTACCGGTCTTTGGTTATAAATATGTTTAAGTTTAATTCCTTAGTCTAAAGTTGTTCTCATTATTATACAGGCTGTTCCAAGTTTTATGGCTGAGGCAAAAATAAAAATTTCTAGTCGAGTAAAAAAATAAATTAGTAGCCTAAATGATAGAGCATTATTGACGCTACCATTTGATACTTTGATATAGTGCAAATTTTTTTAAGTTATTGCTGTGAGACATTAAAAATCAATTTTGTTTTTTTTTAATTATTGGCGTATTTTCTATATGATAAAATTTCTTTAATTTTTAGGACCGTAACTGCTAAAATAGAATGATGCAAAAGTTGATAGATTTTGAGTAATTGACAGTTTAATATTGGAGATCTAAAAGCTCCAATAATTTATGGCGGTATTAGTGGTATTGTGGCAATCAAGTCAGAATTCCTTGACAATAGACCGCTTTACCCCGGAAAGATTGTAAACATCATAGCAAACCTTTTTCTGTTGTCAAGGAATTCTGACCTGATCACTAATTACCACTAAGCTTGCCATAAATTACCGAAGCATTTGGATCTTCAATATTAGAACGTTAATTATTCAAAAGCTATCAATTATCGCATAATTCTATTTTAGCAATTACGGCTCTAAAAATTAAAGGAATTTTTCCATATAAAAAATACGCCAATAACTTAACTAAATTTTTACTAAAATTAGTTTTTAATGTCTCACACCAATACCTTACAAATTTTAAACAATATCAAAGTATCAGATGATAGCGTAATTAATTCCCAATCGTTTAGGCTATTAATTTATTTTTTTACTCTACTAGAAATATTTATTTTTGCCTCGGCCATAAAACTTGGAACAGCCTGTATTTACTAAAAATGGTCTAAGGTACAACTGGAACTGGTGTATAAATTTTATATTATGATGATAATTATGTAAAGAAATGAATAATATTACAATTGTAGTTGCACACATGTGTAATTAAAATGATAAATGAAAATTTTACTTCTCTTAATTGAAAAAATGATCCAAATAAAATAAAGGTTCTGCCGTAACGGTTCCGATTCCGGTTTCGGTTCTAGATTATTGAAAACATTTTGATTCCGGTCCGGTAGCCGAAAACAATATACTCAAAATAACGGTTCCGGTTTCGGTTCCGGTTCCCCACAAAATTTAGGTTCCGGTCCGGTTTTCGGTTCTTTTCGGTTCGGTCCGGGTCCCTGGTTGTGACCTGTGCCCTACTCTGGGGATAATAATGTAAGTAGAGCACTTATTTCGTTATGTAGTTTGTAGGTAATAAAATATTATTTTTCTACAATTGTCGTTTATCTTAACCCCTACGACGGGATAGACCCTTGACATATGGTGGAAGCGCCCTTAAGATTTCCGGGAAGTAAATCAACATATTTGCTTCACAGATCTTCGTAATTTTAAAAATTTATGTCAAAATCAGGGTGTTAGGATGGACGACATGGTAGAAACACGAGGTGAGTGTTGGGAAAAAAAGGGAAATAAAATTTACAAAACGGCGGAAAAGATGATTTTGGAAGTGTCGAAAAGGCGTTTAGACGAAAAAAGTGATGAAAACCGGAAGAAGAAGAAAATGTTGTTTTGTGGTATTAAAATTAAAATATTTTAGACTAGCAGTTGCCCACGGCTTTGCACGCATGTCCCCTACCATTTTGAAACAGAAAAACAATGCAAAACTTAGTATAACAAAAAGTAGAAACACAAAATTTTATTGTGAACTTTAAAACCGTGACCCAATGCGAACTCGAGTAAATTTTGCTTGTTCTCAACTCATTCCCTGTTTAACCCTCTTGTGGATGTAACTTTCAAAAATCCTGAAACACATTTTCTTTATTTTTAACCGGAAGTCCAAATGGCAATTTTCTTGGATATGACTTCAAAAATGCAGGAGTTTGGCGTTGAACTCTTTTGGGGGTGGAATTTCTAAAAATCCTGAAATATACGCCTCTTCCTTTTTAACCGAATGTCTAAGATATCAATTGATAACTTCAACAATAAAGAATTTTTTATATGTATAACTTCAACAATGAAGAATTTTTTGTTTAACCCCATTGGAGTGGAGTTTTCAACAAACCTGAAACACGCGTTTTTTATATTTAGACGAACGCCCAAATACCAATTCTCTTGGTTATAACTTCGAAAATGACATATTTTTATATTCAACCCTTTTGGGGGTGGAACTTTCAAAATCCAGAAACACGTCTTTTTTCATTTTTAACCGAAAGATCTACCATTTTTCATTAATATAGATTCAAAAATGACGATTTCCCAAGATTGTTGAAAAAATTCATTCATCACTTTAAGAAGTAAGCAGATAGTTCTAAAATGTACTGTAAGTTAAAAATAATTTAAAGCTAATCACCATTTCACATTTCACAGTATCTAAATAAAGTAAAAAAACAGCAGCTATAAAGAGGAAAATTTTCAACTAGATTTTTACATTTCTTACAGAATCAACCTCATAAGTACTGTGATATCGTATAGTGATATAGTTCTTCCAAATGCAGTTGTAACAAAAAGTCTCAATCTTAATTTTAGCGAGATCAATTCATTTTACAACATTTGAAAAGTTTAGTGGGCTGTTTAATTTGCCTCAATATGGCGTCTATTCTGGCCTATTGTCGCCACTATTTCTAATAAAGTCACTGTAATCGCATGGCATTTAAAAACATTTGGTCAAAAAATTTTTTGTTTCAACCCCCGAGAAACTCGAGGAGGGGTTGAAATAACGAAAATAAAGTGTTTTTTAAAGATTATTCAAAATCGGTAAGAGCTAGAAAAAAAGTTTGAAATAAAATTTATAAAGCATAAGATTCTACATAAAAATGTTCTCTTGACTTTTTTTGATATTATTCAGATGAACAGAGTTTAGGGTGATTAAATATAACGCGATGTCAAGGGATGAAATGTAAAATTTTAAAAAACTATTAAAAACACTTGATTGTTATGTAAAATTGTCTACTGAGTTCGAATCCGATGGTCATTTTTGGATTTGAAATTGCCTTCAATTTGAAAAAGACGTTTTAGCGAAAAATTCACAATAACCTAAAATCGAACAATTTTTGTGTTTACATCCTCGTATCTTCCTTCTGGATAAAGCTAAAAACTTGTTTTTTTTTAAAGATTCCTCTATGAATGCAGATTTCAACGTTGTCACACAAGGCTGAATTTTGAGAAAAGAAAACTGAAAAAATACAGTTTTCTTGAAACGTGGCATATCAGTGTACTGAAATTTTCGAAAATGACATATTTTTATATTCAACCCTCTTGGGGGTTGATCCAGAAATCCAGAAACACGTCTTTCTTCATTTTTAACCGAAAGATCAAATACCATTTTTTAAAAATAACGTTTTTTTATGTTTAACCCTCTTTGGGGGTGGAATTTCTAAAAATAATAAAATACCTGTTTCTTTATTTTTCACCGAATGCCCAAATACCAATTTTTATAAATATAAATTCAAAAATTACGGATTTTTATATTTAACCCCCTTAGGGGTGGAAATTCCAAATGTTCTTAAACACACGTTTTTCATCTTTAACCGAAAGCTCAAGTACCATTTGCATGGATACAAATTAAAAATTACGGATTTTTGTACAAATTCTAACCCGTCTTCAACCCCCTTGGGGTTGGCATTTCCAACTAAAACACGTGTTTCTTCACTTTTCACTGAAAGCCCAAATACCAGCTTCAATTAATGTAAGTTCAAAAGTTACGAATATTTATACAAATTTTATTACGCCATTTAACCCTCTTAGGGGTTGATTTTTCGAAAATCCGGAAACACGTGTTTCTTCATTTTTAACCGAAAGCCCAAATAGTAATTTTCAAAGATATAACTTAAAAAATGACGGATTTTTATTCAAATTTTAACACCCTATTTAACCCTCTTAGGGGGCGATTTTCCAAAAATCCTTTCTTAGTACACCCTTACGTTACAAAAGCTATCTACTGTAAAAATTTCAAGTTTCTATCCTTAGCCGTCTAGGCTGTGCGTTGATTGGTCAGTAAGGCCAAGCAATTTTATATATATAGGATGTTTCAAGTTTTAGGTCCAGTCAAAAAATAAATACTTCTAGTATTCCAAAATAAAAAATATATATCGCAAACGATAGAGTTTCTAACACGCTTCAATTTGATGCTTTGCTAATATCCCAAATTTTCATGATATAAGCGTAAAACGCAAAAAACTACATTAAAAAAATTTTTTTTTTCAAATTATTCCAATAATTTTTTTATAATAAAATTCCTCCTATTTTTTAAGTAAGACTTCCGAAACTGAAACAGTAAAAAACCCAAGGCATATTGAGCAATTGAAATTTCAATTTGCAAAAAAAAGGGCATTTTTTTTTAATTGACAAGTAAAATTTTAGTCTGACAGTTAATGACGTTTCAATTTTTTGTGAATCAAGCAAAGACACGAGCTCTGTTTTTTCAAAGGTGACTAAGATAAAACATTTATTTATGATCTTTTGCAAATTGAAATTTCAATTGCTCAATACGCCTTGGGTTTTTTACTGTTTCAGTTTCGGAAGTCTCACTTAAAAAATAGGAGGAATTTTATTATGAGAAAACGATTGCAATAATTTGGAAACAAAAAATTTTTTATCTAGTTTTTCACAATTCACGCTCATACCATGAAAACTTCGTATAACATTAAAGCATCAAATTGAAGCGTGTTAGAAACTCTATCGTTTGAGATATATTTTTTTTCTTTTTGGACAACTAGAAGTATTTATTTTTTGACTGGACCTAAAACTTGAAACACTCTGTATATATAGATTTTGACTTTGGGAAAAAAAAATAGGACAAGGAAGAGATAGCTACAGAAAAAGGGAGAAAAGGGACTGCGGAAATTGTTGCCCGGGAGAAGAGGACACAGGAGGTATCCAAGTAGAAAACCTTGGGACAAAGAGGTCACAAGTCTTGAAAAGGGGTATTGTCAAGTCTGTGGTGGAGTAGCCACGAAGAGGAAGCACAAGAGGTGCGGAGGAAAAACTTGTTACACAGAGGTTATCACTCCCGGTTCATTTAATTACGTAAGGCGGTGTGTTAGGAAATGAGAAAGAGAAGGGAAACACGGTGAAAATTCAAGAAATGAAGAAAAGTAGTAAGTATGCTTATTTTTATTTTTGGGTTAGGTAATAAAATATTATTTTTCTACCATTGTCGTTTATCTTAACCCCTACCACGGGATAGACCCGTGACATATCGTGGAAAAATAATATTTTACTACCTACAAACTACATAACGAAATAAGTGCTCTACTTACATTATTATCCCCAGAGTAGGGCACAGGTCACAACAGGGACCCGGACCGAACCGAAAAGAACCCAAAAACCGGACCGGAACCTAAATTTTGTGGGGAACCGGAACCGAAACCGGAACCGTTATTTTGAGTATATTGTTTTCGGCTACCGGACCGGAATCAAAATGTTTTCAATAATCTAGAACCGAAACCGGAATCGGAACCGTTACGGCAGAACCTTTATTTTATTTGGATCATTTTTTCAATTAAGAGAAGTAAAATTTTCATTTATCATTTTAATTACACATGTGTGCAACTACAATTGTAATATTATTCATTTCTTTACATAATTATCATAAGAATATAAAATTTATACACCAGTTCCAGTTGTACCTTAGACCATTTTTAGGAAATACAGGCTGTTCCAAGTTTTATGGCCGAGGCAAAAATAAATATTTCTAGTAGAGTAAAAAAATAAATTAATAGCCTAAGCGATAGGGAATTAATTACGCTATCATCTGATACTTTGATATTGTTCAAAATTTGTAAGGTATTGGTGTGAGACATTAACAACCAATTTTGGTAAAAATTTAGTTTAAGTTATTGGCGTATTTTTTATATGGAAAAATTCCTTTAATTTTTAGAGCCGTAATTGCTAAAATAGAATTATGCGATAATTGATAGCTTTTGAATAATTAACGTTCTAATATTAAAGATAGAAATGCTTCGGTAATTTATGGCAAGCTTAGTGGTACACAGAACAAGGTTTGCTATAATGTTTACAATCTTTCCGGGGTAAAGCGGTCTATTGTCAAGGAATTCTGACTTGATTGCCACAATACCACTAATACCGCCATAAATTATTGGAGCTTTTAGATCTCCAATATTAAACTGTCAATTACTCAAAATCTATCAACTTTTGCATCATTCTATTTTAGCAGTTACGGTCCTAAAAATTAAAGAAATTTTATCATATAGAAAATACGCCAATAATTTAAAAAAAAATACAAAATTGATTTTTAATGTCTCACAGCAATAACTTAAAAAAATTTGCACTATATCAAAGTATCAAATGGTAGCGTCAATAATGCTCTATCATTTAGGCTACTAATTTATTTTTTTACTCGACTAGAAATATTTATTTTTGCCTCAGCCATAAAACTTGGAACAGCCTGTACAATAATTAGAACAACTTTAGACTAAGGAATTAAACTTAAACATATTTATAACCAAAGTAGAAATGGAAACCAGACCGGTACCAAAACAGGAACCCACGTATTCTGTTTTATTTTTTTTTACTATCGGAAGGGCATCAAAATTTTCTTGCTCATCTAGAACCGGAATCGTAACGGAACCCAAAATTTGTTACTCATCTGGAACCAGAACCGTAACGGAACCGAAAATTTTTCCTAACTTAGAACCGGAACCGTAACGGAACCCAAAATTTTTACTCATCTGGAACCGGAACCGTAACGGAACCCTTATTTCGTTTGGGTCCGGGTCCCTGGTCACAACCAACTCCTCTTCTAATTACCGACTCATCCGACTAACCGACTAACTTCCGCTCCTCGTATTCTGTCAGTTTTATTAAGCTTCGATAGGCTGACTTTACTAAAATGGTCAGTCACAATCAGCAAAACCGACCTTTCGAAACTGAACAAATTACCAAATACCAAGAGGTTGATCCCCTTTGTGACAACACTTGTAAGTGTTGCGAAAAATAAACGACCGAAATTTCAAATATCTACTACACAAAAGTTATTGACCTACCGTCCTCTAATAATCTCGCAGAATTTTCTTACGCAGTCATGCTCGTACGAAATTCTGAAACAACAAGAAAGTTTAGTATGCAAATAAACCTAGAAAATCAAGCTAGTTTTGCAACAAACTTTAACATAAATAATACCGTCTTGAGTGTTTTTTTACCAAAAATAAACTCCCTAATCCTAATTCTATTGACTTTTCGAGACGTATCTCGATTTACATCATTTTATTTTGAGGCTCGACAAGATTAGCAAACAAGGAGAACTGCGTATCCTGAAGCAATCTTAATCTTAATGTTTTTTCATTGCACTGATTTGCTTTCTGCTTCACCAAATTACGAGTTGATCACATCATACGACATCTACAGGGTGGTCCAGCCCTGCTTCCGTCTTTTGTAGCACAGTTATTATTAAAGTTGGAGTTTTGATATTTTCTAGATGTTATTTATACTCTAGGACACATTTCAGGAAATTGTTTTTGATTATACAAAGTGTATCCCAAAAAGTATGAGGTCATAATAATAATTTTTGTTGATGGTATGCTATTATTTTTTGTGTCCATTTTTTAACATGTACCTAAAGTCTTTTTCCAATCGGTTCAGGGATTACTAATAAAAAAAAATAAAAACCAAAAAAAATTGGTTTTACACCTCTACTTTTAAGAATTAATAAAAAATAGAAACAGTGAACTTATTCATAAAACTTGATTGATTTAAATTACTGCAAGGTGTTTACAATTTATTTTCAAACTTTGAAAACTTTATTAATTTTGCTTATTTTAAACGGCAACCCCTATTTATTATTATATCATTCGATGCAGAATTAAAAAACGAACAACCCTAACGTAAATCCTAACACATTCAGAGTTATTTGCTGAAAACTCGTTTTGTCCAGTATTTTAATAACAATTTTAATGAATACATATCGAAAATGGTTTCAACATCGTTCTTTTTTGTGTCAATCGATGCAGAATTAAAAAACAATTTTTTTTGTTATCACATCCCTTTTGTAAATTCTAACACATTCGGACTTATTTGCTAAAAACTCATTCTGTCTTAAAAGTCGAACATGGTTAATGTTTTTGGCAAATAACTCCGAAAATTTTAGGATTTGCAATAGGGTTGTGATAACAAAAAATGTTGTTTTTTTAATTCCGCATCGAATGATCTAAAAATAAACAGGGTTGGAGCCATCTTCGACTTTTATTTATTAAATTTGTCAATAAAATAGCAGACAAAACAAGTTTTGTTAGAATTTACATTGGGATTGTAATAAGAAAAAATGTTCGCTTTTTAATTCTGCATCGAATGATATAAAAATAAACAGGGGTTGCCATTTGAAATAAGCAAAATAAAACGCTCTAAAGTTTAAAAAGTTTGTGAATACATTGTAAACACCCTGTAGTCATTCAAAGCAATTAAACTTACTTAATAAGTCTGTTAAACCCTGTTTAACACTTATGTAATAATAATATCGTCAAAAAAGCACTGTTTCTATTTTTTTATTTTTAAAACTGAAGATGTAAAACCGATTTTTTTTGGTTTTAATTTTTTAACAGAAATCCCTGAACCGATTTGAAAAAGACTTTAGGGGCATGTTAGAAGCTAAAAATGGGCATAAAAAATATTAGCATACTATTTAAAAAAATTATTATTATGACGTCATACTTTTTTTGGGACACTCAAAAATATTTTCCTGAAATGTGTCCTAAAGTATAAATACCATCTACAAAATATCAAAACTACAACTTTAATAATAACTCAGCTACAGAAGACGGGAGCTGGGCTGGACCACTCTGTATACAGAGTGTTTCACAACATGAATCCAAGAAACTGTCAAAAAATTCCTAATTTTTAGTCTCTCAGTCACTTTGTTTTTCATTCTTTCATTTTCTTATTAGTTTCTCAGCGTTTCATGTTGGGTTTTACACTTTTTCACTATTTGGCCTTTTTCATGTTTTTCAGTGTCTTTGCTATTCTAAATGTCGGTTTTTCAATTTATTAAATTTTACACTTGACAGTTCTGTATTTTTTTAATTTCTCAGTCTTTCAGTCACCTAGTATATGCCTTATTCTCTAACATTAGCGGTCTTTAAATTTTAATGGTTTCATTACAGAATACGTCATATCTCAGGCTTTTATTCTTTTATTTCATTCTTTTGATTTCTCAGTGTGTCTCTAAGTGAGTAAGTGCATTGTCTAATTTGCTGAACAAATTTCGAAATTTGAAGTTTTATAGTTTATTCATGTCAAAGTATTTTAGCAATTGTTTTTCAGTCTTTAGTGTTTCTGTATTTCACTTTTCAAATTTATTGTTCTTTAGTTTGTCAGTCTCTTATTCTCTTATTCGTTTCTCTGTGTTTCAGTTTCGTAGTTTTTTTCATTGTCCCAGTTTGCTCATTTTTTCAGTCTCCAAAGTGAATTAACTAGTTTTCCTACGACACTATTCGAAAGTTGTCAATTTCACACAATTTAGTAGGCTCGAAAGTTGTCAATTTCATTCATCTGTCAAAAACCTGTGCATTATTATAACGCACGGTTCTAACGTAATTGTTTGCTTTTATCAAGTATGTTGCTATTCTGTTTATCTGCAAGGAGAGCTCCGAAGCAAGACAACTGGTAGGTGTGAACAAACGTAAGAAACTTTGCAGCTTCCTTAAACAAATAGCCATTTATTTAAACCTTAAAAATCCAAAATTTTAATACACATGACACTGTTTTCGGCGGTGTACCGAAATTACAACTCTTAAGCGCCACGTGGATGAAAATCTACTTCTGTCTCGAAGAATATACTGATGAATCAGTTTCCAATACAATGTAAATTGCAGATAAAATTTTAAATGAGGTTCATGGAAATCTTTTTTCAATAAATGGCTTTTCTTCAGTGTCGTAGGAAAAATAGTGTACAAAACTCGCTGTCTATCGTTGTTCGTGAGCTTTCCGCAAGATTTTCACTCGCACGATATCACTGACACTTATTATGTAATATACTATTATCAAATATTGAGTTTTCTAGTTGCCGAGTTTTGCAGTTTTTCAATCTCAGAATTTCTCAGTATTTCAACTTTTTAATTCCTCACTTTTTCAGCTTTACAAATTCTTAAAATTGTTTAGTTTAGTTTAGTTTAGTTTCATTTATTATTTTTTCCACTTTTCAGCTGAATAGTTTTTAGTTTCTCAGTCTTTCACTCTCTTTGTTTCTCAATCTTTCAATATTTTGCTGTTTTCTTAGTGTTTCAGTTTCTCACCTTTTCAGTCTGAGCTAAGTGACTTAACTTATTTAAATATTCGGTTTTATAGTTTTTCAGTATGTCAGCTTTTTTGTTTTATTTCTCCGTTTTTCAGTGTTTGTCTTTCAGTGTCTTTGCTACTCTGAATGTCAGATTTTCAATCTATTAAATTATCCACTTTTCAGTTTTCAGTAACGTAGTTTTTTTAGTTTCTTGCTATCTCAGGTCTTTTAAATAGGTAATTAGATTTTGATATTTGTAGTTTTATAGTTTACTCCTTTCTGAGTCTTTAACTCTCTTAGTTTCTTATTAGTGTTTAAACCTCTTAAATTAAGTATTAGTTTATCAAATATTGTATTCTATAGTTTTCTAATTTCTCAGTTTTCCAGTTTTTCAGTTTCTCAATATCACAGTTTTTCAGTTCTTAGCTATAGTTTTTTAGTTTCTCAGTCTTTCAAAGAATTTCATTCACTTAATTTTTCAGTTTCTAGTGTGTTTTAGTTTCTTATTTTCCTAGCTTTTTCAGTCTCTAATAAAATTGTCTCATCTTATTCTGTCTTTTCAGTTTTAAACTGCTCGAAAAAAGCTGTTAATTATTATTACTATTTAAAATTTTTCTATATTAAATGTTTACCTTGCAAATTATTGTGCCAAATTTTTTTACTAAAAAATACATTTTACCCTTTTGAGTACTTTTGTAGCTTATAATTCTTACTTTGTATAATAATAATCTATACAAATTATAATAACCTAATAAGTAATAAGTTATACAGAGTAATCCAAACGTGTCAGACTACTTTCCTACAATGATAAAAGAAGTTTAGCTAAGCATAAAAATGCAATTTTCTTTTATACCTTTTTTTTTAGCAACCGTATTTATTTGTTCTTTTTTTTCTCATGTTTTCAGATTCCATTTATTGTCAAACTTGCTAGTTTGATAAATGTTTTACACACCTTAAAATAAAATATGGTGATTTTTTTCAATAATAGGTACAATGCGATCAAAAAATCCTTCTATCAAGTAGGCGTATTAATTTAAAGGCATTGGCAACTTATATTACCTATTTGATGTTTTAACGGAAATTGAAAATGTGGCTCATTTTATGTCGGTAGGTCCTTTTCAAAATTTTCTGCGATGAAAAGTAAGCGAAATAACCACTTCGAAATGAAGAAATCCTGACGTCACAACCGCCTCTCATCACTGTGTCTTCTTATCACTGAACCCTCTCATTCACAACTTGACAGATATTTGAACATTTTCCACGCATCATCCACAAAATAAAAAATTAACTACTTTCTCGACTTTTTTATATTCTAAGTTTTGTCTTGAACTTCGTGAAAACATCTCAGAAATTTTGTTAAATTTATAAAAAACCCTGTGTGTGTCACTTAAAAGTCAAAAACTATTTGATCTTAAAATTGGACCAAATGCTCAAAAGGAGGTTAGGACGTCATAATTCCAACTTTAAATCGAAATAACTCGAGTTAGAGAGCAGATATCTTAAAACGGTTTTCACTACTGTAATAAGCGTTTCCACTACTATCATTTAAGACAAAGTTGTTTTTTAAGTTGCCAATGCGTTCATCGGTGAAACCGGGTTTAAGAGTATTAGCATATCAATTTTTCAACTTTACATTTTTATAGTATTTCAGTGTTTCAGTTGCTAAGTTTCTCCATTTCTCAGCGTTTTCATCTTTTTTGCACGACTAAGCTCTATTTGATTGTTTACCACGCCTGTTTCCAAGACAGTATGTGGTGTTTACTTGTTGCTACATAAAGGCGTCGGTAAGTAATTTTGTCGACGCCTTGGACGTAGCAACCAGTCAACAGAACCTGCTGTCTTGACAATTATTTCGACACTATTTAATAAATTTTTAAAAAAACGTAAGAATCGTGCAAAAAACGCTATAAGCATCACGAACGTTAAGGATTACCGATCTCAGACAATAAGTGTCTTCGATCGGTAAAGTCTCCTTACCGTTCTTGATACTTAATATACTATTAGTGTCTTCACTTTTTAGAATGTCATTTTTTCAAATTATTAATGTCTTCAGTTTAAATGGTTTTTGGTTTCTGTTTTTCAATCATAATATTGTTTCTCAAAATTTCATTCTTTTTTCTCATATTTTTCATTTTCTGAGTAAGTCAGTTTATAACTTTCTAAACTTTTCAGTTTTTAAAATGTGTCAGCTTATTACATTTTCAATTTTTTAATTTTATACTTTTTACTTTCTAGGTCTTTCAGTGTTTCAGTCTTTTAGTTTCTCAGTATTCGAGTTTTTGAGTTTTTCCGTTTCTTAGTACTGAGTGACTTTTAAAAATGAAGGCAAAAAAATCTATTGGCAACACTGGGTTATTGGCCTCTCTGCTGCCTTGTTATATTGAATCGAAAACTTTGACATTTAAATTTGATGTTCGAAGTTGCCAAATTAAGATTTCAAATTTGTTACCAACTTGACTTCAAGAATCACAATTTTTAATATTCGCCCGATATAAAACACAAATCAAAACAAACTCTACACTTGAAACAACTTTCCAGAAAAATGCAAAAGGTGAGTAAAAAGCTAATTGAAAGATTTGACAGAGAAACTATATAGCCATCTGAACGAAGCGTCACACTTGATGAAAAATCATTTTTGAACATAGTGTACAATACGTTTTCAACTTTTCAGTTTTATACCGAGTGACTTTTAAAGACTATGATTTTCGTCGTCAGGTTGGCGACAAATTTGAAATCTTAATTTGGCAACTTTGACTATCAAATTTAAGTGTCAAGATTTAATACTAAATTGTCATTCACTTCCGAGCGACGATCGCTAGCATGACAGACAGGTGAAACGGCTCCATATAACAACCTAGAGTTTCAGTGTTTTATTTTCTCAGTCCTTCATTTTTCCCCAGTTTTTTAATCTCTTGCTATTAGGTTTCAATTAAAACTTTCATACGTTGTTAAAAACTGTCAGAGAAGTTATAAAACACGTTTAAATATTCAAAAATGTTTTGTTAATAAATGATTTAAAAGGATTTTTGCTTAAATGAATAACTATTACCAGAGCTTTAAATACTAACTATAAATAACAAGTGTTCAATATTGGTTCTGGTCAGATCGCCTATGTGTGGCAATTGTCACAAAAAACGTATGTCTCGGAAACAATGACACATAACAGCTGTCAGTGCTCCGCGGCCAAAAATTCACACGTTCAACTGAGATAACGCTTGCAGAGTAAATTCTTGAACGTCTGCATACAATTATTATGATTTGCAATGTGATTTTTATCAAAAACTCCTAAATGCAAAAATAAGGCAGTTGATAGCAAACCATATGAACTTATCACGCAACCTACGTTCATGCTAGAAAGAGAAAACCACAGCAAACCACGACCAGAACAAATATTGAACACATGTTATGTATTTTTGCTAAAATCTTAAGCGCGTCGAGACATAAAAATACAATTGTTTCATTAACCCGTTCACTGCAACACGACACTTGAATTATTGCTGCGAAAAAGCTGTAAAAACGATTAGCGGCTGTTTAAACTTAAACAAAGTTTGTTCATAATCAAATGAAATTAATTCGAATCCCGTGAGTATTTGCCCTAGCGGAATATCTCATTTTGGTGGCAGCTGTGTCTCTAAACAGATTAGAGCGCGTCTGAAAAACAACACAACTCTCACGTATAACAAGCTCGGGGGCTCTGTGATGCGTGGCGGCTGTGCTTTATTACATTTGCTGCTTCACCTCATGCTAAATGACTTTATCTTACCTTCAAAAGACATAATATTATTGTTCGATGATATGCTATTCAGGGTTGAACCAGAATTGTGATCATTTCCTATTTATATTTAAATTTTTTATGGGGATGAAATATTTTTTCGCCTTTGATGTAATTTGTTTGATCCCTATATATTAAAAAACTTTGGGTCAAACAGAGCGTCAGTTCCTATGATATGTTGCAGTAAAAAATGACGTGATTATCAACTAGTCCCTTGAAAATTGCAATACATCAAAACTCTATTTCCATGAAATGGCCAAAGCACGTGCAATTTATATCTGTATAAAGTGGGTTGTCTTCCGAGACGTACGTTATCAACAACTGTGTTAAAATAACTTTCGGTTATCGAATGCAAAAAAAATTATTCACTTATCGCAAAAGATTCAACGGCTGTGTTATTTTAAACAAACCCCTGCAAATAAAAATTTTAACAAAAAAATTGACATATGTCAAAAACTATGACAGGTAAGTACCAACAGCTTGGGTAAATTTGAAAAGGTAAATACAAAAATGCAATAAAAATGTGTGGTTACTATTCAAACTTTCAAAGTTGGCGTCAATTTCTTGTAATTCCGGAAGCTCAGCCATTTTGAAAATAATTTAGTTGAACTCGGAATGGTCGATCTGGATCCTATATAAAATTTTAATGCTCTAGCTATATTAGAAGTTAAAAAGTTTCTAATGAAGGCCCTTAAAGAATCACCCTGTATACCTCGGTATTGGTGAAGTATTGTTTCATATTTCCTGCACATTATGCTGTATTGTGCTGTACTCAGTGATACTCATATAAATAATTGTTTATTTATAAACAATTATTGTTATTATAAAAAAATATTGTCTATTTATAAATAATTTTTTGATTACTAACCAAACAATTATTTATATAGCATTTCCAGTGCGAGATTAAACATTTTTAAATACCCTGGAAACATTAAAATCACAAAACTATACCTATTATATCGAGCGTTCAAATAAAAACCTGGGCTCAGGAGGCTGTGGAATCTTCTTTTGTTTTTTAATTTTCCAGCATAGAATTTGACATTACGAAATGTCAATATTGTCAAGCGAAAATCTCCTTTGACTTCACTTAAAAACCTGCTAAAAGTTCAAACAAGGGCCACAGTACAGAGTAATAGCCACAGCAGAAATGCGCAGTGACCCACAGCCATAAAATCAAAAATTTGGGTGGGAAAATATCTAACCTCAAATCTTTTTGACATTTCATAAACGATAAATGACTGCAAACAACTATTGCCGGATCCGGTTACACTGTTCCCATGTTCAAATTTAAAGCACTGCCAACTGGGCCAAGATTTTTAAATGAACGCACGATATAAGCTTTGTTCGCGGTCATGGTTAGTAGAGACGTAACTCTGTAGAGGAGTGGGAGAACCGCCATGTTCATACGTCATCAAGATTGCAAACGTGTTGTTAATGCCATATAAATGCATTGTTTACATCGTATTTTTAGGGTTTTTAATAAAAAATAACGATTGTAAATCAGTGGTAATGACTTTTTTTAGTTAATAGTGTTGTTTAGCTTGATATCAGCGCAGATCTCATCCGGTTTTTTAGTCGTCAACGCATATTTATGCACATTAAATACATAAATGCACAATGATTAAAAGACAGGGGCACAAAAAGAAGAGGAGACGACTCTAGCGCCGCTCGAAAATCAAGAAAAAAACTTCGTAAAATTACAACTTAAATGTACATAATAATAAATATTTTTTTAATAATTTTTAATTAACACCCACCTATACTTTTAAAAAAAGCTTCAACTCAAACATTCAGATTTTATTAAACAATACTTAAAATTACACGCCGCGAAAATATTAATATAGTGTTTTCAGGGCCACCCTAACTATACGGTAAATGGGCTATAGCCCAGGGGCGGCAATTTTGCTTCCACTATAGGGGCGTATGAATAAAGTGAAATAAATGCTTTTACTTGTAATAGTAAAAGATAGACGTAATTTAAATCTTATGAGAGAGGAGATAAAACTATAGTAAAAGCTTTTACTACATTTTATTCATACTACCCAATATGTTTGTTATGTGAATTTTGCGTTTTTATTTTTTTGTTGGTAATATAAGAATTATTGATTCTTTTTAGTTTTCGTAAAAGTTTGCTCTCTCCTCATTTTCCCACCTATGAATTTTTTATGAGGGGCGCATCGGTTCAGAACCAGTCCAAACGGTCCTCGGACTCGACTAAGGATTTTTAGTTCTAGACTTGCACAGTTGACCAAAACGGTTTTGTCTCTGTTACTCTTATGTCTTTGGATCTTTTTGAAGTTGAAAATTGGTTGGAATCATAATAAAGAAACTGTCTATTTTGGTTACCGAGATTTATTTAATACTTTACTAAATCTAAATTATTTGTAAATTTGAAAATTAGTTGTTTTCTACAATTTACACCTTTCTGTACCAAGGTCTATGAATAATTTATTTTCATATTTGTGATAATTTTGTGCGACTTTTTAATTTTGTACGCGGTGGACGAAAATCCGTAACTGGTTCAGAATCGCGCATGCGCTTTAAATAAATCCTGGACTAGTTCAGGATTAGTCCTAAAAATCTTCCGCGAACAAAGCTATTAGCAGAGTGTTTAGTGCGTATTGTTATGTTGGTAGTATTCCCGCGCTTGTAATCCTACGCCGATTTTGCACCTGTCATCTTTTCTGGTCCTGTCGAATTCGAATTCAAAACGTCTTGTTTTAAAGATTTGGGACTATTTTTGTTTAACGCCGTTTTTAAAGTTATAATAATCGTTTTTAGTTTATGGTTTTGTAATTTTTATTATTGGTAGTGGATTTGTTTCTGGTTATTTGAAGACATTAATACGAGGACTGTTTACAGGGTGTTCCGTCTAAACCCCACATTAGAAGTATTGAAAGTTCTAATAAAGATATTTATCTGAAAGTTGTTATTCAGGCATAATCCGTTGAGTTCTGCCCAATGAAAATACTTCTAAGATGGCAGCACTTCCGGTTATACCGGAAGTCGCTATTAACTTCCTTATTTTAAATGGAAAGCTATGTTTTTTATTGCGTTTTTGGATTATTTAAGTTATTCTAAGGGAGTTTTTATCAGCTCTCCCTATACCCAAGTTTAACCGTTTTCGAGATATTTAGGATTTTTTGAAAATTTTTGAATTTGCACCTGCCAATTAAAAAATCGGTAACTCGCCTAGTTTTAGAGATTTCGAAATCATATTTGGAGAATTAAAAGAGAAAGCCCATATCTGTTGTTCGTTGTGTTCAAAATTGGAATTGGAAGTTAATAAACCCAAAAATTTTAAGATTAAGTTTGGACAACTTCAAGTACCCATAACTTAATTTTTTCAAATAGGATGTCCCAATTTTTATTCTACTAGATGGAGGAAATTTTTTTTCTGCATCTATCTGTATTAGCATTCCCTATACCTATCTATGATAATTTTCAAGTTATGTTGGTTTTTTTGTCATTGTAGGAAATTTCTTACTAACCACGGCTATTTGTGCATAGTTTGCTATAAAAACATTTCTGATTAAACTTAAACGACAAACTCAGTTCAAAATTGTGTTATCAGAATGTGAAAACAAAATAAATTCATTGGGTGTTGGTTTGAAAAACTTTAATTTCTCACCTTTTTTCATTCGTTTCCATGGCAACCTATAAGAAAAGGCCTATGGCTAATGAATTTCTCAATCCCAACAAAAAGGTATTGTAACTTGAAAACTATTAAACATAAGTATAGGGAATGTTAACACAGATCGAAGCAGAATTAAATTCTCTACCATCTAGTGAAATAAAACTTTCGGCATTTCATTTGAAAAAAATGAGTTATGGATGCTTAAATTTCTGCAAACTTAACTTTAAAAATTTGGATTTTGGATTTTTTAGAAATTTGAAAACACCAAAGAAAAGATCTAGGCTTCCTCTTTCAAATGAGCTCAAAAATATTTCTGGAACTGGAAGGTGCAAATCCAAAGAAATTTTAAAAACCCTAAATATTTCCTAAACGGCTAAATTTAGGTATAGGGACAGCTTATGAAAACTACCTTAAAATAACTCTAGTAATTCTAAAACGAATTAAAAAATATAGCATTCCATTTAAAATAAGGAAGTTGATAGCGACTTCCGATATAACCGAAAGTGCTGCCATCTGGAGAATATTTTCATTGAGCAGGACGTAACAGATTATGGTTGTATACAAATTTTCAGATGACTATGATTATTAGAACTCCCAATACTTCTAATGTGGGGTTTAGACGGAACAGCCTGTATAAGTATTTTTACAATTATTCTCTTAAGGTAAATAAATGCAAATATTCTTATTTGATTATTAAATAAGTGCTTAATGCTAAATATTTTGACTCTTAAGTGTGCATAATAAAGCCAAGGTCTAGATAACACTCACAGGATTACGAGAAAGCAGCTTTAAGTGCACTAACAAAAAAAAAAGAAAATTGTTTTTATTTTCTATGCCAAAGAAAAACTGAGCATGCCTCAGCATGTTTATTTTACTCAAGATGTGATGGTCATGAAGAATAGTAATGAAGGCTCCAACTAGTGAAGATAAACTCTCATTTAATTTGTTCAAATTACAGTGAAGGTTTAGATTGTTAAGGTACGAGATGCTGCCACAGACAGAGGTATTGCCATCATATGATTTTGACAATGACAGCGGCTTTTTGACCTTGAACATTTTCCTTGTCAAATCGACTATATTGTCAAAAATTGATATTTTAGGTTCATTTTTGTGTCAATAAATTGTGACAACATGTGACACTGACACTAAAACTTTCACATTTTGATACTTTGACACTTTTTTGGCATTTTTTCAAAAAGCCGCTGACATTGTCAAAATCATATAATGGCAGTACCTCTGTCCATGACAGCATCCAGTATCTTATTAGATGTTTACTTATAATGTTTCATAAACTCCCAAAAGAGATATTATAAAAATTTTCTTATTTTTGTATTTTTTTCTATATACATATGGCCTTATTTGGTACATAGTGTGCTTAATAAGACCACATGTTACAAATTAATTAAAAATATTTAATTGATATTTAATGTGCCTAAATCTACAGGGTGTCCGTTTTTTGAGCTCCACCATGGGTATCTCAGTTATTATAAGAGATACGAGGTCGGTTAAATTAGGGTAAAGTTGCGCATTTTTATGCTGATCAATGATCTGAAAGAAAATTTGACGTGTCATTTTTAGTTTTTGAATTATTGGAAAAAAACGGAAATTTGTAATTTTTGTTTTTAGTTTTTCAAGCGAAAACCAAAAGAACTAGACATTTTTAACTAAGACATTCTTCAGGCACTTTTTTACAAGGAATCTAAATTTGTCATCGTGTTTTCCAAGGTGTTCTTCATGTCAGAGTTACAATACTCAACTTTGGTTTTTCTTATGGAAGCCATTTTTGATTTATGTATTTTTAAAAAGTGTTTTTATTCCTGATTACAACGATGTATCACATGATATGATCGAATCTTACATGCTGAACAAAATGGAAAAAAAAAGCATTTTTGCGAAGAGTGCTTTGGAAAGAACGTCAACAATTTTGTTTTTAAATAAACTAGATTTTTAGAGGTTAAATTGAATTTGGATCTGGAAGGTTTACATTTCCGCCAAGCTTACTTATTTAAAAGATAAGCTAAAATTTTATTCTTCGCAAAACAAAACAAGACAAAGTTATAAAAATTCTGCTCGCATATTTAATAGAACTGTCAAAATTTAGTTTGTTAAACAACATTTTTGACGTTTTTTCCAAATCCGCATATAAAATTCCATCATATCATGTGATACATCATTGTAATCAGAAACAAAAAGAGTTTTCAAAATTACAAATGTCAAATATGGCGTCCATAAAAAAAACAAAGTTGAGTGTTCTAACTCTGACATCAAGAATGCCATGGAAAAGAAAATGGCAGATTTAGATTTCTTGTAAAAAAGTGCCTGAAGAATGTCGTACTTAAAAACGTCCATTTCTTTTGGTTTTCGCTTAAAAAAATAAAAACAAAAATTAAAAAATTTTGATTTTTCTCAATAATTCAAAAACTAAAAACGACACTTTAAATTTTCTTTTAGATAATTGTTCAGCATAAAAATGCTCAACTTTGCCATAATTTAACCGACCTCGTATCTCTTATGATAACTGAGATCCCCATGGTGGAGCTCGAAAAACGGACACACCTTTATTATAACGTAGGCGTGTACTAAGAAAGGATTTTTGGAAAATCACCCCCTAAGGGGGTTAAATGGGGTGTTAAAATTTGAATAAAAATTCGTCATTTTTAGAGTTATATTCTTGAAAATTAGCATTTGGGCTTTCGGCTAAAAATGAAGAAAGACGTGTTTCATAATTTTTGGAAAATCAACCCCTAAGAGGTAAGGGCGTAATAAAATTTGTATAAAAATTCGTAACTTTTGAATTTGCATTAATTAAAGTTGGTATTTGGGTTTTCAGTGAAAAGTGAAGAAACAGGCGTTTTAGTTGGAAATACTAACCCCAAGGGGGTTGAACAGGGTTTGGAATTTGTATTAAAATCCGTAATTTTTAATTTGTATCCATTGTAATTGGTACTTGAGCTTTCGCTTAAAGATGGAAAACGCGTGTTTAAGAACATTTGGAATTTCCACCCTTAAGGGGGTTAAATATAAAAATATGTCATTTTCGAAGTTATAACCAAGAAAATTGGAATTTGGGCGTATATCTTAAAATAAAAAACGCGTGTTTCAGGTTTGTTCAGAATTCCACTCCAAGGGGGGTTAAACAAAAAAATCCTTCATTGTTGAAGTTATACATACAGAAAATTCTTTATTGTTGAAGTTATCAACTGATATCTTAGACATTCGGTTAAAAAGGAAGAGGCGTATATTTCAGGATTTTTAGAAAATTCCATCCCCAAGGGAGTTAAACGCAAAACTCCATTATTTTTGAAGTTATATCCAAGAGAATTGACATTTGGACATTTGGACGGTTAAAAATAAAGAAAATGTGTTTCAGGATTTTTGGAAATTACACCCACAGCGAATGAGTTTGTTTTCAATTATAAAAACAAGCAAACTTAACTCGGGTTCGCATTGGGTCTCGGTTTTAAAGTTCACAATAAAATTATTTGTTTCTACTTTTTGTTATACTAAGTTTTGCATTATTTTTCTGTGTTTTAAAATGGTTGTGGACATGCGTCCGAAGCCGTGGGCCACTGCTAGTTTGGAAATAAATTTGTAATTGAAGTAAAACGGTAAACATGTGTAGGCAAACGATGTAAATGTTATATACAACGGCCTCAAAGTAGATAATAATAATAATAATTATTATTATTATTATTATTTTCGAGAATTGTTACTAACCCATATTTGCTTATTTTCCTTTACTACTTGAGCATTTTTGTGTAAAACCAATTAAATTAAAGCGTCGATTTAATGACGTAAAAGCTTACGACTTAATTAGTACATCTATGAATGTAAGTGGTGAGGTCTAAACGGCTAATTTAATTAAGGCAAAGGCCTATGTAATCACAGGTATTTATTTGCTAATTGAAGCTCGGTTCAATCTATCTCGATAAAATCTAGATTACTGCGAACTACTATAGATATACAAGACTTTTCGTTCGGAATTATTCAAGGTAATCGCAGATAATGCCTTTGAGACCTTAATTGATTTCCTCGGAGGAAAAAAATTCATAAATCAGCTCGAAGCGAGATTCACATAATTAAAATTAAACCGGAATTTATAGAGCTCCATATTTTATCCGTTTCGTAACGGCTCAATCAATAAAATGATAAACTGAATGTTTTAAGTTGTTTCTTTTCCGACGCAATAACGCACGGTCTGGTGGATTGACCAACTTCGTTCAAACTCGCATGTATAAGTTTTATATTGACGGGGTTAGTAATCGATAGGACAGGTGATGAGCACCTGCTACTACTGCCTCGAATATTTTGCTGGAAATAGACGCGTCCACTCTTCGACCTACTTTATACAACTGCTCCTCTTATCTGCACCCTTCACTGCTTTATCGGAGTGGTTTATGTCGGTCTTAAATTAAACTGACGCTTTAATCGAGTTTAAGCCGCCTGTAATAAGGTTGTATAGTTAGGTGCGTGCGTTCAAACACTCAAGAAAGGTAACTAACTAACTGATGCTCCTTTCACCCAAATTTTCAAAACGAACAATTTTTTTTATTTTATTTTTAACTCTTAGTTTTATCCTACAACTAGAGAAAAACCAACGTTTTGGAACACTCTTAACAAAATGTAATACAAAGTTTAATGTCCACAAGTGTGAAAATGTTTCGTTCTGTGGAAAGTTGTTAAAAGCTGGGTTATTTTCTTTTAGGAGAAAAAGGACCTCTGAAAGTTTTTAAAGTACATTTACGAGTTCTGTTTTTGTGCTGAACTGAATTGATTTCTTTCGTTCACTTCTAATTGATCTTTTGTAATCCATTATCACTTCGCATTGCGATACTTTTTATTGTCTATGAATATGTTGGACAAAACTATAAGCGATCTTAAATGACATTTAATTTGGGTTTTTAATATTATACAGAGTGATTCAACAGTGTCGGATTAACTTTCGTATGATGATAAAAGAAGTTCAGCTAAGCATAAAAGTGACATCAGATTTTTGTTTCAAGCAACTTGTTTTTATTTTTATTTTTTTTAGCGACGACGAATTTGCTTGTTTGGTAAATGTTTTATACACCATGAAATACGGTATGGTGATTTTATTCAATAAGTTAAATGTTGCAAGGTCTGCCGTTTCCGCTAACAAAAAATTCAAGAAAATATAATCCGAAAAGCTAAAAACTTATAAAAATCTATCTTTAAAGAGCTATATTTCTTGAAAAAGGCTCAAACAATTTTTTGTCATACAAACTTTTAACCCTGTTTAATTTCAGCTATCAGTATGCAATAGATGATCCGCGACTTTTAAATCACCCTGTATATTAATTATTAGTTATTTCGAAAGTGGTTTCTGCCTTCCTTCACTACTTCGATTGAATTACTGTGTTATTATATTTTGATTAACAATTATAAACGTCAAAAACATAAAAACAATAATGATTGTAAACTTTATTATTTTTGACGATATAATTTCGTTTTACCTTGAAGTAATCAGTGGGTAAAATACGATTTTATCCTTGACGATAGAATAAAATAAATTACTAAAATCATAAAAAACAAATAATACTTTAATAAATCATGGTAATTAAAAAAATTAAAAACAAATCTCTTATTCAGTATACTAGAACACTAAGAAACTGAAAAACTGAAAGACTGAGATCCTGAAAAATTGACAAATTTATAAGCTAAGACACAAGCTGAGAAAATAAGATTCTGAAACACTGAAACTTAAAAAAATCTGCAAGTCTTAAAAACCGGGAGAATAAAAGACTGAGAAACTATAAGTTATACATTGAAAAACGTGAACTATAGAACGTAAATAATTGAAACAATGTTATTTAAAAAACGAGTAACTAAGACACTGAAAAGCTCAGAAACATAAAAGCTGAAAGCTGAAATATAGAGTTTAAAAAACTGAAAGAATGGAAAATTAAAACACTAGAGGAACAAGATTAAAAGAAAACTAAAAAACAAACTAAAAGATAAAGAGAACGAGAAACAGAGAAAAAATACGATTAAACTGTAAAGTGGAAAAATTTATAAATTTAAACACAAATTTGATAAAAAATTACTACCTATCGACTAATACACTGAAAATTGAGAAACTTATGAACTGAAAACTGAGACTGCTGAGATACTAAAAACTGCGAGGCTGAGAAATGAGACTGAGAAATGAAAAACTGAAAAACATAAAACACTATCAAACTAAAAATTGGAAAAATTAATAAATTGAAGCACTGTTATTCAAAAAAGCTAAAACACTAAGAGAAACTAAGGAACTGAAAAGCTGTAATGCTGGGAAACTGAGAGACTAAAAAAAATCAAATATTAGAAGAAAAACACTAAAAAGATATTAAAAACAGAAAAGTGAATGACTGAGAAGTTATGATTATAAAAAAATTAAAAACAATTTTTGTATTCATTGTTTAATTAACGAGGAAAAACTTAAAATCTCAACTGACAAAAGTATTTTGAATTCTTTTAAGTGTATTTTTGTTTTTCATCAACTAAATTATATTAGGTTATTTGACTTAAGAAGATAAGCTGTTTCGTCTTGGCACATATGCGTCTAAACCATATTTTATATAAGGTAAGATAATTCTGGAAAACTAAGAAACTGAGAGACAAAAAAAAAGGTGAAAGACAGAGACTTCAGAAAATTATTAAATTGAAAAGTCGAAAAGCTCAAGTTAAAAGACTGAACATATGAAAAACCAAGAACACTGATAAGACTAAAGAACTACAAAATTAAAACTCTGAAAAACCAAGAGAATACAAGACTGAAAAATTAACTGAAAAACAAAAAAACGATGGAAAAATCAATTCTAAAATGCTAAGACACTGAAAAACTGAGAAATTTAGAAAAAAACTAAAAGAAAACTAAAAAACTAAAATACCTAAAGAATGAAAGACTGAGAAATTATGATAATAATTAAAGATTTTAGAAACAAGCTCTTATTCACCTAGTCAGTGTTTAATTAGGAGAAAAAAACTTTTATTCTTCGACATTGTCAAAATTTACGGTTTTTCTTCCGTGGAAGGAAGTTTTGACAACTGTCAATACGAAACGTCAGATTATTTTTAGAAGATTTATAGCAATTTTGAGCCTTGTTGAGTCTAATTCGAAGAATAAAATGTTGTATCCAACTCGTTTTCGTGTAAATCAGTTCATTTATTTCACCTCGTGGATGTTAGCACTCGACGTTTAAAAAATCCACTCGTGAAATAAAAACCCGATTTACACTCAAACTCGTTCAATAAATAACGAAAGAAATTGTTTTTGGTTGTTTAGGGCAGGGAGTAATTTTCTTACTTCATCAAGCTACAAGGAGAAACGTTTTCAAGGGCACAAATGTAATTTCTAAATAAATAACTATATTCCATCGTCAAGGATAAAATCGCATTTTACCCACTGATTACTTCACGGTAAAATGAAATTTTATCGTCTAGAGACATAGGGTTTAAAGCCATTGTTGTTTTTCGGTTGTTGACTTTTTTTCATTGTTGAATTTTTTCACTTTTATAATTGCCAATCGAAATAATGGAGAATAGAATAAAAGTTTGTATTGTACACGACGATAAAATTCACCATAATCTTCTCAAGCGTTTTAGCATCTCGGTCTACGCCTGGAGGGTGAAACCACTCTCGAAGATAAAATAAACTTTTATTGCACCTTCATTATTTCCATTGAATTACTGAGTTATTTTGATTGACAATTATAAACGTCAAAAAATTCAACAACGAATAAAACTTCAAAAACAGAAAAACAACAATGGTTGTAAAGCATATTTCTGTAGACGATAAAATTTCATTTTACCATACAGTAAACAGTATCTAGATAAAATACCATTTTATCGTTTAGGATGGAATAAATTATATTGGGTTATTTCTTGGACATCACGGATAAACAATTCTCCCTTAGCACAAACATGACCACCTGAGTCTATTCCATATATATTAAGTAGGGTACGAATGAGAAAATCAGTGCTCTTAATCTTCTGTCAAGCACAGCAAACCACCGAAACTTTCTAGGAAAGATTCGTTAGTGCAGTAGAGTTGTGTCAGAGTAAAATGCTGATTCGCTTAAACTTTGATATAAACTTTGTGAGTTTAACCTCAACATCAATATTTCCACGATTTATACGTTTCGCGAAATATTTCTTCAATTACAACAGCTTCTATACACAAAGTGGAAAAATTTAACCCAATTCCAGTTATCGATCAATTTAGGTTTGTTTAGGTTGATAATGGTCTAAGTTTGGAAAAGTAAGGTCACGCAAGGTGTTTGCTAGAATGAACAGCTTGAATTAAACGAAAGCAATCCGTGTATTTTTATAAGCAAATTATTACTTCAATAAACGCCCACTCGAAATAATACTTTATTCATAATGGTTTTTTCCCTTGGTAAAGCTTAGGTACATACAAAAGATTACACTGAATAAATGTCTCCATTTTTGTCTCGTCTTATTCGAACAAAATAATAACCAGACAGGGAGAGACTTGAAAGACTTATGGAAAATTTGCTAAGAAAACAAAGGCTTAATGTTACAATTTTCTTGGAGTTTATTATGCTAAACTTTAATTTTAAACGAGACAGCGTTAAGTTCCAAACGACATTCGATATTTCCTTTCAGCTTATTCAACATTGATTTTACGTCATTATCCTTACACTTGAGGTGGCCTGCAATTAAAATTCTTCACAAATTTACTAATTACGCTTTATTTAGACAATACATTAGACAATACATTACAATACACGACATTACAAGAAAATACTTGCCATATCAAAACTTTTAGATAAAGCCAAAAATGATGTTAGCAAAACAAGCATGAATTTAAAGATAAAAACAGCTTCAAAATTGTTGCAATTTCAATGAAAAAAGAAACAGAAAAGTCGGATAATTCAGCAGATGATTTAGATTAAGCTTCAATAAATTTGGAGCAGCAAATTGAAGCGTTGCCAACATCTTCAAAAAATACATCTAAAATCTTAGAGTGTGAGCAGAGAAGATAGAGGTTATATCTGAAGCGTTTAAGAAAATTTGACGTTTTGAATCTGAAACATTACGCTCTACAGGAAGGTCAAAAGAAAAATTTAAATATGAAATTTTTAGAAACATTAAATCAAAGCTAAAATTTTTAAGAAAGAAAAATAATGGTTTATTAAAGATATACAGGGTGATTCAAAAGTACCGGACAATCTCTCGGATGCTGATAAAGGACATCAAACTGAATTAAAAGTTCCCATGATAAAAAATTGATTGAGCCTTTTTACACGAGATATAGCTCTTCAATGTTAAATTTTTGGTGCTTCAGATCATATTGTTTTGATTTTAGTTAGCGGAAACGACAGTTCTTGCAACATTAAATAAATACCTGTTCTAAAAAATGAACAATTAATGTCTTGTGACGTACAAAACAATAAAAAACTTGCAAATTCAAGAATAAATTAAATTCGGTATCATAGGAAACAAAAGAGCAAAAAACGACACCGTTGCTAAGGAAAACAAATTAAAAAATATATAAAAAGTAAGTTGCTTAAAAAAAACATTTTGTGCTTCACTGAACGTCTTTTATCGCCATACCAGAATTTGTATGACACTTTTGAATACCCTGTATAAAAAATGTTTTTTTTAAAGCTTTTATTTAAAAGATGACTAAAAAGTAAAAAATAATGTTTTTCAATCACAGGAGAATAGTAGATTGTTTTATGAGGATTAAAAGTGGCGTTTTGTTCGACGAGCACTTAGTTTGGATTGCAAGGCGAAGCGAAGCGTAGCCGAGCTATACAATAATTGCGAGGCACAAAACCACTTTTAATCCTAATGAAACATGTTATTTTTTCTCCAACAGTAGTAAATGAAATGGGGTGTCACTTATTTTTCCTAGTAAAAAAATATTTTTAATCCGCCGAATTGTCTTAGTAACGCGAACTTTTTTCCCTTTAACAAATGTATTATAAATGTCAAGTTTTAAGACGGTTGGAGAAAATAGTAGTTTTAATAAACTACTATTTTCTCCATATAATTATCGAGCGATCCATTAAATTTGTTATTAGAGTTGGCGTTGTAACAGTTTAGGCATGTCTGGGACTGAACCAACGCGACAAACGTCACATTTAATGACAATTGTAAAATAGAAAATGGCTAACGAAAGATTTATATAGAATAGAAAAATGATTACAATGGAAAGATTTTTTTATTAATTTTCTTAAATTACAACAGATGCTGAAAGTGTTCACCATTTTGTTGCAAGCACAAACGTTAATTAACGTTTTTGAAAAAAATCTCAAAATTAGATATCAATTCAAGAAGACGTACGGCTTCAGTTCCAGCGCCAACCCTAATAATAAATTCATTGAATCGCTCGATACAAGTAAAGAAAAGTTGTTCATTATCTGTGAGTGATGTGTTAAAGTTTACCAAAAGATATACCGATTTTACAACTTTCACTTCCTAATCACTTTATGAGGGTTGTGTCAGGCAAGATCGTACAAATGTTCAGCTGCTGACCGAGTGGCAGGAGTACCGCATCAGGACCGTACTTAAAATTTTGTATTTGCAAACAAAACAGAATTGAATAAGCATTAATAACAAGAAACAATTAGAAAATAACTTTCACTAGGTATGGTGCTTTAGTTTTAACACATTAGCGGCTGACCAATGTAGCTGTAGCGTTTCTTAAGTGCTGTCGACATTTCGTTTTTTCAAATACGGTCCTGGTAAGAAACTTCTTGGCATAATTTCCTGTGACGGATTTATTGAAGTGGTAGCAAACCCTACCACAAACGACCCAAAAGTTAAATACCCTTAAAGACCATAAAACGCTATATCTTTTGGTAAACTTTATCACTTATCAGTTATCACATAAGGTATCGCGAGCAGATAATGCCAACTTTTCTTCACGTACATTCTTACAGGTATATTGATAAATTTTTGTTAAATTTTTTCACCGATAGGATAAAATAATCACCAAATGGCCATTTTATTTTATCAAGTAAGACAAAAAAATAACTAAATCAAATAATGTACCATAGTAACCACTTGTACAATAAAAGTGTACTACCTCTACTCGTATCTGTGGAACAAGCAACAACATTATTAATACCTACAAGAGAAAAAATATTAAAATATTCTCCTGTGATTGAAAAACATTTTATTTATTTTTTAGTGCATCTTTTAAATAAAACTTTTTAAAAAAAGACATTTTTTATATATTTTTATTTACAAATTTTGCATGTTTATTTCTTACATTAATTAAAGTCATTTTAAAACTATGTGGTGGCAAATAGCTTTGGCTTTGTTTATGCGATTTTTCGTGGTTAGGTATAAAATGTTTTTTTCATTTGGTTAAAAAATGAAAAAGATTTAATTTTTGATTACAAAGTGTTCCTAAAATATTAAAATCCACCCACACAATATTACGCACGCGCCTGACTTATCTGTGGTGACGACAGAATCCAGATAAATCCAGAGGGGTTCTTTATTATTTTTAACAGTGAGTGGTGAGCGAACCAACATACCGTGAACCCCTTTGTGAACATAACCTAAAATTTTAAAACCCCATTTAACCCCTTTTGGGGGGAAATTAATTACATAGAATTGCATTGTCAAGCAGATTACATAAGTATATGAAATTTCAATTGATTCCGACAACAGGAACCCTCTCAAATAAACATGAAAATATGAAACAGACAGACAGACAACAAAGCAAGTTAAATAAAAACCTTTAAAAATAAGGAAAAATTGAAGATAATGATGAAACAACAGAAAATAAACTAAAAGGCGAAAGCGAAACATTAACTCAAAGCTTTTCGTCTCTTGATGACGAATACGAAATTAGTGAAAAACAAAAATGTTTCAAAAAATATAGGGGCTATTTAAAATTTAAAAAACGAAATTGGTCAATACAAGTTTAGATCAAAATCATCAGTATTAAAAGATACGTCTAAAAATGCAATAAAATTTAGGGTATTAAAGTAAAAAAAACTAATTGTAGCTCATTTATGAGACACCCTATTTATTTAAAAATAATTTTAGGTAATACAGTGTTGTAACTCTGACCGTGACCCGACAAAAGAGCCCGCGACAAAATAGCCCCGACAAAATAGCCCACCGATGTTTTAAACAGATAAATTAAAAATTAAACAATTAGACAAAGATTTGTAGTGACTTTTGTTAGTAAGTTCAAATTTCAAACGGATCAACCAATTAGTTGAATGAAGATTTATTCAATTCTATTATGTAGGTAAATCTTGAGTTTCCAAATGATAACAAAATGCCATAATTATGTATAGGACATTTTTCATATTTAGTATACCGACTGGAAAAAAGTAACGCATAAAATTCATATTTTATCGATTTTATATTCCTAAATATGCTACATTTTGACACCAGAACATGGTGTGCACCAGAATGACATTTCTGATGTTATTCGATTTTCAGTAATGACTGCCATTTTTTTTAATGAGAACTGGCATTTTTGCTTAGTTTTTTAGATAGTACATGGTTTTGTCTTTCTGGTGGGTATCAAAAATCAAGAAAATAAAGCAAAACAAATACAAGAATTGAAGAAAATAAAATTACAATGCTATAAAAACTATACATATTGGGAGTGTTACACAAAGAGCTTTTTGTTTTTGTTTTAGCTTTATTTTATATGGGCTGATTATTCTTTGTTACTATTTTTGTATTTAGGTGTCAAATAGAGTGCTTTTTATGCAAGTTATATACAAAGGAATTATAAAAATCAATTGTCATTTAGAAAATAAGTAGAGAACAAAAAGATAACGCCTATTATGCTTAATTGTCAGTATTTTTTTAAATTATTGCATTAATTAATTCATTAATTTAAATTTTTTTTTCTCCCAAAGCTCTGTTGAGCATTCACCATTTGAATATTTCCACTCCCCATTTATTTTTTCACTCGTTCAAAAATATGCTTTTACAACGTAAACTTTTTGTCGGATGGTAAATACTATTTCGGAATAATTTTAAGCAAGGAATCAATTTTTGAAAAATTATTTTTAAATTTTGATCTGTCAATTTGTCAATGGGCATAATCTGCTCTAATTTAGTTCATTTTCGATCTCATGTTATTACCTCCCCAAATATTTTACATTTTTTCAACACCCAATATTTCAGTGGAGGGCTCTGTCTTGTCGGTGGGCTATTTTGTCGTGGGCTATTTTGTCGGTGGGCTATTCTGTCGGTGGGCCATTTTGTCGGTGGGCTATTTTGTCGGGGCTATTTGTCGCGGGCTCTACTGTCGGTGCGCCTAATTTAACCGACCTCGTATCTCTTATAATAACTGAGACCCCCATGATGGAGCTCAAAAAACGGACACCCTGTATAGAACTAAACGCCCGGTATTTCAGGGCACGGTTAAAATCTTTGGTAACTAACCGATGATAAATCTTACCCACGATTTTAACAACTTTGAATGCTTTAAGGGAGTTAAAAGGTTTTATATTCTGGGAATAGTATTTAAATTACATTATGTGGAGTTATCATGTTGTCACTATTGTGTGCAGTAATTTTTCTTCAACATGTAACAACAAGATCTCATTTTTGACCAAAAGTGGAGTAACGAATAAGTTTGATGAGTGACGATATCCGTTGTTGTTAAAGAAGTTTGACGATTTGTTATTAAAATTAAGTTTATTTATTCACTTCAAATTTTGGCATGTTATATCGACATTTAAAATCTAGAAAATTTGATCAAGCGTACCGATAAGCAATGATGTCAAATTCCATATCAATTAAAGACAAGTTTTAAATGATCACATGAAATTGTAAAATGTATGTATAATTTAATATTCTGCGCTATACACGTCATACGAGACAACATCGGTTCCAACCACGTTTTCTGTGTCAATAATATGCGTTTGATGCATGTGCTCGAAATTGGAATTCGATTAACCACCTCAGGCCGTTCGTTCACCCCCCCAACTACGTGTCATTCCAATCTGTCAGCCGCTCAATTCCAACGCTTTGACCGCATCCTAGCTTTACACAGGCTTAAGTAGTCCAAGTAAAAGCGAGCGAATTGCACCAACCAATACTGATGAAGGCTTAATAATGATTGCGTAAATGAATTAATTAAAGGTGGTCTCTCCTGTAATCTATTCGATGGATAGTCATTTCAGCCACCTTGTTGTGCATTACATAAATTTCATTAATGCAACTAACTATTGCAACATTGATCGAGGCTTTAGTTGTACTTTTTGTGACAAATTTGTCTTATAATCAATGGAATAAATGATACAAATCAATTGCAACAGACGTTTTTTGTTCGAAGCTATACAGACTGGCCCAAAAGTGACCCACAAAATTCATATCTTTCTTATTAGTCACTTTTCAAAAAAATCCTGGAACAAAGCGATTTTATTTTTATAAATGCTACATTTTGACATCATAGTGACAATTATGATGTCATTCGTTAGTTAGATAGTGATAGTACACATCTTTATCTTTTTGATAATAATAAAAAAATCAAAAAGTGAATATAAAATTTTGTAAAATAAAAAAAATATTGACAATTAAGCATAAAGGGCTTTATCTTTTTGCAATTGACTTTTTTTGTATAAGTAGCAGGAAAACACTGACTATAGGTTTCATAGTCAAGCTCTTTCAAAATAATGATAAAAGTGCTAAATAGTTATTAACGATTAGATCTTTTATCAGAATTATAAATTACATTAGCTTTAAATTTTTTGAAGTGCGTAAATAATTTATAACAACTAATTTTCAGAGAAAATACGAGGTTGGCGTTTACATAGTTTTAAAACAGCTAATAAGCATAAAAAATAAACAAAAAACAATGGCCCTTTATAAAATAAAACAAAAATAAAAAGATAAATTAGACCAGCCGTAAATTCGATAGACTCACCCTGTTATTTTATTGCTAAATTCTTATCTAAAACCTTACTCTCTTTAATAAACTTAAAACCGAAATTTTCAAAAAAAAATTCTTTTCAATTTATAGAAAACATTTCAAAAATTATCTTAAATAATAATTCAATAATAGCTTCTTTAGATGTAATAAATTTATTTACCAATATACCGGTTCCAATGACTAAACAAATTATTAAAAACAAATTATTTCACAGATGATATAACTCAATCAATTATGAACTTATTAGAAATTACGTTACAAACACAATTTTTTTAAATTTTATAATACATTATATGAACAAAAAGACGCTTTAAGTATGGGAAATCCACTCTCTCCAGTATTAGCAGAAATTTTTATGGATTATTTTGAAAATAACCTAGTCAATAATTCTAATTGTCCATTTATTTAAAAAATAAAATTTTGGAATAGATATGTTGATGATATTTTATTATTTTGGGAAGGAGAAATAAACGAATTAGAAGACCTTGCAAATTTTGTTAATAAATAAAATAATAAAATTCAATTTACATTAGAAATACAGAAAGCTAGCAATATCAACTTTTAAGATTTAACATTACAAAAAATAGAAAATAAAATAGAATTCAAAATATTTCATAAACCCACTCACACTTCTCACATCATACCGATAGATTCTAATCATTATAATAGTCATAAACTTGCACAAGTATTAATAATTATATACATAGATTAATTAACGTAAATATGTCAGTAAATTATTTTAACACGGAAATAAATATCATTAAACATATTGCAAGAGAGAATGGATTTTCGAACAATATAGTTGATAAAATCCTAAGAAAGAAATTTGAACAAAAAATGTTAAAAGACATCACTAAATTAGAACCATTACATACAATAGAAAACACAACAGGAATTAGTAATAAAATAACAAATAGATCTATCATTTTTACAGGTAAAGAAACATACGCAATAAAAAATATACTTACTAAACATATTAAAAATTTAAAAATTAATTTCAAACCATGTAGCAACTTAGGAAATCATTTAATAAACACTAAAGATAAACTTAAATTATTTGATAAATCAGGAGTTTATAAAATATGGTGTAGTGATTGTAATGTAACATATGTTGGACAAAGTGGTAGAAAAATAGGTATCAGAATTGACGAACACATAAAATATCATAACAAAGTCAGTTTCGGTACACATATAATAGAAAATAATCATGAATTCAATAAAAATACTAATTCAAAATTCTTACACCAATGTCCATCAGGATAAAATTAACAGCGTTAGAAAACCTAGAAATTTACATTCTGAATAAAGACAAACATTTTCAATCAGTAAACATAAAGAATACAATAGAAAACTCCATTTTATACGTTTTGTTGTAACAATCTTGTCATCATTATTTTATCATATTTCATATTTCTACATTGTTAATAACTATATATTTTATTTATTATAAAATTTTTAATATGTAATTTTATATTTTATGAATTTAACGTGTTTTATGTAAGGTAACGGGAATATGTCTTTAGCGCAAACTTTTGTATTTTTTGATGATGTTTTCAAATATAAATAAGAGTGGGAGAAAAGGTTGATCTCTTTTTTCCCCGATGTCTTGATACCAGACACATTCCCGGCCAAAATAATGTAAGTTTTTGTAATTGTTTAACTAAATGTGTGATTTGTTTTGTATTGGTTATACAGTTCTTGATAATGCCGTAACAGGCGACACTAGTCGAAACAATAAAAATTTGAAGAAAGTCAGGATTCTAATCATTTCTAACCTTCACCTTGAAAAAGATAAAGCTTTTTGTATAACATTTTTAACTTTTATTTTCTTCTTTTTTGGAATTTTGTTTGCATGACGTCACAAATGTCATTATGGTGTCAAAATGTGTAGCATTTAATAAAATAAAATCGATCTGTTCGAGGATTTTTTGAAAAATAATTCATAACAAAGGTAGGTATTTTTTTATTTTTTTATTTATTTTGGTTCAGTCTGTATATTTCGCAACATATTACTAGTTGTTCCTCGGTTTATTTGTTTTTTTTTTCAGGATTAATTGCAACTAGTTAGGAGCAACTTGTAATCTCATAAACTTTTATGATTTTAAGTGAAACATTTAAGCATTTACGGAGCTGGAGTTTACACCGTGTTTTAAATACAATCCCAGGATAATTGTTTAACTACCTCAACAGAAGCAACAAAATTTTACGACGAAACAAATTAAATACACTTTACCATTTAATATCATATTTTGAGCTGTTTATACGTAGTTTATCTGTTTTGTTGCAGGTGCATTTTTCGACGTAAAGTGCTTAAATTGGGGTGCAACAATGTTAGTGATGAAATTCTGTTCGCATTGAAAACGGGGTTATAAACTTTATACTCGTACCTACTGCAAATTTTATTATCGCAATTTTGATCTTTATGAAATGTAACGTTAATCTCCTGTTTAATATCTAACATACGGTTACTTTGTATCTCTTTTTTTTAAATAAATCTTACTATCGCTCTTAAAAAATTGCTGCATGATCTGATATTATCCTTTTATTAATTTGTTTTACTTTATTGTCAAAGTTTTTATGAACCACAGCACGTTCAATTATAAACGTTGTTTGAAAAATTAGGGAAATTAAAGTTATTATTACAACTGAAACTAACGTCTGTTTCCTTAAAGCCTTAAATAGTTGAAAGGGCTTTTGTTGACCCTATTTTCTGCAAATATTATTGAAATCGAATCATCAAACCATAGCCTAAAAAAGGTTTGGAGTTGGGGCTAGTTTTCGGTAGAAAAAATGTCTTACAGTTGAATTTTCGCTGTTTTATTGAGTTTGTTTCGTGTCACAACAATTATCAACCGATTTATAAAATCACGCTGTAAAAAAATTAATTTTGAGTTTTGGAGTATATTTTTCTCAAAAAGGTAAAACTTCATAATGTCGGAGCTGCTGATTGTTGTTTTCTCATGAGATTTTAGGGGGCAAAAGAACTTTTGACTAACTTTGTTTTATTTTAAAATAAATATAATGAATAACACTGTAAAAAAGTAAATTAGGTATTATGGACTTTGTTTTCTGCAAAAATTATGAAAATCAGATTCATATTTTCAAATTTCCCGGATTTTTTTTAAAAGAATAACGCCCGGTATTTAGGTTCATGGTTAAACTAAAAATATTCTGGTTACCAATTTATTTCTTGGTTTGGCGTATTTCAGTGCTTGGTTATGTATGATTTACCCAAGGTAAAAATCTTACCCGAGGGGAATGTGTGAGGTTACCAACTTTTTTTCAGAGTTAGTCACTCATGCTCAGTGTCTTTATTTTTCTAACCTAATTTTTTCCGGAGATATCACGTAATTTTGCCACTTTCTGCGACTCGTTTGTGCCTGTGTTTTGAAGGCGTTGTAATTATTTCATACGAAACATGAGTGCTGTGCATGTCTATTGCATTTTAAAGAACAATAAAAAAAATTATCAAGAAGACAAATACAGATTCCTACTTTTCAACAAAGCGCGCGGTGTTGCCAAAAGCTGGGAATTTAACCCAATTTCTACTAAAGCACTGAAATACGCTTTCAGAGTTAAAATCTTGGGTAATATATACCATAGGTTAGTTACCAAAGATTTTAACCAAGCACTGAAATAACAGGCGTAAATGTATTAGGATCGAAAGTAGTGGTTTATTTTACAACTCTAGAGTGCTTTGAAACTAAAAAACAATTATTTTGTATGTCTGTGATTAATTCGTTCTCTCATAACCTTACTTTTTGACAATTAAAAAGATAACAGATTTCATAAAAATATTTACTTATTATTTATAAAAACTGTTGGAAATGTCTTTCTTGTTGTTCAACACACATAACACATCGCCTTTGGACACTATTTATCAACCTTAGGTTATAAATGGTTTAGTAGGCAACCAACATTACAATGATAAAAATTGTTCTACGACTTCCGTAACAATCTCACAGCATGCTGCGAGTTTTTTTAATAATGCACACCTGATATTTTTTCTATTGTACTGACTTAAAAATGATCAAAACTTATTCACCTAAATTAAATATACATGCTGGTCCAGCACAGCTCCCGTCTTCTGTAGCTCAGTTATTATTAAAGTTAGAGTTTTAATATTTTCTAGATGTAATTTACCCTCTAGGACTCATTTCAGGAAAATATTTTTGATTATAAAGAGTGTCTCATAACAGGTATGACGTCATAATAATTTTTTTTAATGGCAAGCTATTATTTTTTATGCTTTATATACCTTCTTAGCTTCTTACATGTTCCTAAAGTTTTTTTAAATTGGTTCAAAGATTAATCTTAAAAAATAAAAACAAAAAAAAACGATTTTACACCTTCAGTTTTAAAAGTTAATAAAAAATAGAAACAGTGCTTTTTTGGCGCCATTACTACTACGTATGTATTAAGCAAGGTCTAACAGAGTTATTAAGTAAGTTTGATTGATTTGAATTACTAAAGGGTGTTTAGAATTTATTTCCAAACTTTTAAAACTTTAGGGCCTTTTATTTTGTTTATTTTAAATGGCAACCCCTGTTTATTTTTATATCATTCGATGCAGAATTAAAAAACGAACATTTTTTCTTATTACAACCGTAACGTAAATCCTAACACATTCGGAGTTATTTGCCAAAAACTTGTTTTGTCAGCTATTTTATTGATAAATTTAATGAATAAAAGTCGAAGATGGCTCCAACTCTGTTTTTTTTTTGCAACATTTTTTATTATCACAACCTTATTGCAAATCCTAACACTTTCGGAGTTATTTGCCAAAAACATTAACCATGTTCGACATAATCATTAGTCATTTGTCAATGACAATGAGTTTTTAGCAAATAACTCCGAATGTGTTAGGATTTACGTTAGGTTGTTCGTTTTTTAATTCTGCATCGAACGATATAAAAATAAATAGGGGTTGCCATTTAAAATAATCAAAATAAAAGGCCCTAAAGTTTTAAAAGTTTGGAAATAAATTGTAAACACCCTTTAGTAATTCAAATAAATCAAACTTAATTAATAAGTTTGTTTGACCTTGTTCAACACGCACCTAGTAATAACGTCATCAAAAAAGCACTGTTTCTATTTTTTAATAATTCTCAAAGCTAAAGGTGTAAAACCGATTCTTTTTGGTTTTTATTTTTTTTAATAGTAATCCCTGAGCCGTTTTGGAAAAAAATTTTAGGGACATGTAAGAAGCTAAGAAGGGATCATAATAAGCACAAAAAAATAATAGCATGCCATTAAAAAACGTCATACTTTTTGGGACAGTCGATATAGTCAAAAATATTTTCCTGTGTCCTAGAGTATAATTAACATCTACAAATTATCAAAACTCCAACTTTAATAATACCTGAGCTAAAGAAGATTGGAGCTGGGCTGGACCATCCTTTATATTCGCAATACCTACATAACTTAAAATTTGAATGAAGTCATTAATATCGTTATATTTTTGCTTAAATCTTTATTTTGTTATACTTTAACTATCATCAGTCTGATAAAAAATAAATATGCGTATGGTGGTAATGCCATCACCCAAGTGCCAGAGTTTTCAGATCGTCTCTACAGCCTTTGACCTGACCTAACGACCACTAACTAACTAGTAGTGAATGACCGGGGTCAGTGCTGCTTCACTTCATAAACTAATTAAAACCTATGAAATCATCTAGTCTATGCAACTAACTATTTATTTATGTACCTACCTATTTAAAGATAATAAAGTAAACAACACTATTAGGTAGGTAGGTAAGTGACGAACACGGGAGTTGTAGTTCAGTAAAGTGCTCACTTAAACCACGATTCATTTGTACAAATGCTACTCAATTTTTACTCCCGTGAATTGGGAATTAAGCGGATATTCCCAAGTTGACAAAAAATTGACTCTGTCTTGACAATTTGACAATTACTGTAATTTCCCTAGTAGCACAATTTTACTGAGTTATCTTTCGGTTATATAACGTTATATAACTGCAATACACAAATCTAACTATTGGTTATGTTAGACCCAGCTTATATAACGGTTATCTAACCATGGTTAGATTAGTGTTTAGCGTTTAGCGTATATAACCATGGTTATATTACGGTTAGATAACCCTTATGTTTCTTAAGCAATATGGCCCATGCTAGATTCAGTGTATACATCAGTTATCTAACCATGGTTATGTCTGGCGTATACAACAAAGGTTATGTGACGGTTATATAACTGTTATGTATGTGATACAATATGGCGTATGCTAGATTCAGTTTATATATCGGTGATCTAAAACAGAATAAGTGATCTAAGAAGTTTTTGGTTATATGGTTATGTGTTTTTTAAAAAAGAAATACTTTTGTTCCTAATAACTGTAATTTGTTTAGAGTTTGACCAACTCTTGTTCCTTGGAGGAAAATGTTAACACAAAAACACTGGCGAAATACCCGACTAATTTTCTGCATGTCGATGAATCATGCAAAATCAGCGTTTTCTAACACTGCATTAAATGGATGTATAATTGGTAATCATGATAATGGTAAAAGGTAGTGTTTCAACTCCCCCTCTTCCCTACGCCAAAATTACTATTGACATTACTAATTACTGACATTACTAAAAGTTCTTTTGGAAATCTTTAACAATGGACAATGTTTATTGTGCACTAGTGATGTCGTCCACCCCAAACAGGCTGAATAAAAGCGCAAATATTTTATCCTAAACATTTAATATTTAATTTGCATTAAGTTCAACGAACTTTGAGTTTTTTTAATAAACAAGAAAAATATAAGAACGGTATACAGGGTGTTTCAAGTTTTAGGTCCAGTCAAAAAATAAATACTTTTAGTATTCCAAAATAAAAAATATATATCGCAAACGATAGAGTTTCTAACACGCTTCAATTTAATGCTTTGCTGATATCCCAAATTTTCATGATATAAGCGTAAAATGCAAAAAACTACATTAAAAATTTTTTTTTTCAAATTATTCCAATAATTTTTTTATAATAAAATTCCTCCTATTTTTTAAGTAAGACTTCCGAAATTGAAACAGTAAAAAACCCAAGGCGTATTGAGCAATTGAAATTTCAATTTGCAAAAAAAAGGGCATTTTTTAATTGACAAGTAAAATTTTAGTCTGACAGTTAATGACGTTTCAATTTTTTGTGAAAGACACGAGCTCTGTTTTTTCAAAGGTGACTAAGATAAAACATTTATTTGATCTTTTGCAAATTGGAATTTCAATTGCTCAATACGCCTTGGGTTTTTTACTGTTTCAGTTTCGGAAGTCTCACTTAAAAAATAAGAGGAATTTTATTATGAGAAAACGATTGCAATAATTTGGAAACAAAAAATTTTTTATCTAGTTTTTCACAATTCACGCTCATACCATGAAAATTTCGTTTAACATTAAAGCATCAAATTGAAGCGTGTTAGAAACTCTATCGTTTGAGATATATTTTTTTTCTTTTGGACAACTAGAAGTATTTATTTTTTGACTGGACCTAAAACTTGAAACACCCTGTACAGGCTGTAAATGAAATAAGTACATTAATTTTAACTGGTAATAGAACTCGCCAAGACCAACAATTTTTCCTAATAACTTTTTTTTCAAAACGTTTTAGTTTTTGAGTTAAAATTATTTTAAAATCTTACACAATTTTCTTACACGCCACTGGAAACAAAGTTACCTAGTCGACAAGATTACCGTTTCCAAGCAAGTTCATGAAAATTAAATAAAATTTATTATTACTTTTCTTTGTTGGAGTATTTCATGAAATTATTATATAACCAATTATATATATTATTATATTATATAACAGAAATATAACCACGCGTAGATAAAGGTTACATAACAACACATAATCACAATATAACCGAGATATAAGAGGAGTTATATAACCGCAGCATAACCGAGCGTAGATAACGGTTAGATAAGGTGGTTAACTAACAGTTAGCTTATAAAAGCGTCACATTTGGGAGCGCGCGGTTATATTAGAAGGATATATCTCTGTTAGAAAAGTGTACTACTAGGGTTTGGTGTCGTTTTGAAAATACACACAGGATTCACTGGACCTTCATCGAAAAAAAACCTTTTCTGTTTCTAAAAATTTCAGCTTGATCTCCATCTGGCGACATTATTTTAATATGAGTGCAGTCCAATGCACCAATGCATTTTGGAAATCGAGCAATGTTGTAAAATTCTCTGCTATTCCTTTGCATCTCTTGATTTGCGTTTTGTAACTTAATAAAAATGGTTTCTAATCTAGTAATAGCTTTGCTAATCTTATACACAATTCTACAAGCAGTTGCAGTGTCAATTCCACAAAAATCTGCAACAACTTGCAAAAACGAGCCTGTGGCGTAAAATCTAAATGTTACGAACAGCATAAGTACTGCTGAAAACAAATATTAACCACAAATTAAAATAATGGAAATCTCACAAACAATTTTAATTTTTGATAATAATAGAACGCATTTACCTTTGAGTGGGATGTGCAATTTCTTCTGAAATGCGATCCAACACAAAACGTACTCTATTTTACGAAAAACGGAATCTTTTAATAAATTTTTTATTATTCCATTTGGTAAAATGATTTTACCGAAGTCGAAATACTTTTCGGGTTCTTTTACTACGCGTAATGTTTAATAGTTCTACTATGTCTTCATCGTCTGTCAAAACACCAACTATTAATTGTTCCATTTTTATTTAAATCGGAAGTTGCGAGTATATTGACAGGATTAATTTACTTGAGCTAAACTTAAACGTCCAAATGTCGCCCCTCAAATAATTTTGTATTTGAACCAGGCTTAGTTGATAAGCGTAATAAGGGTAAGTTTTTGAGTTTAGGGCAGTTTCAAGATGAGCGTAAGCTTAAGCGCACAATGTACAATTGGGCCTCAGTAGCGATGATTTTGGCATTACATTTTCCGGTCACCCATCCAAGGAATGACCGGGGTCAGTGCTGCTGAACTTCGTAAACTAATTAAAACCTATGAAATCAGCTAGTCTATGCAACTAACTATTTATTTATGTACCTACCTATTTAAAGATAATAAAGTAAACAACACTATTAGGTAAGTGACGAACATGTACAAATAACAATTTGCCGGGATTAAAAGAGGAGAGGCATATTTGTTTGTCGTTATGTTGTGGAACAATGTTTGGACACCCGCAAACATCGACCGAACAAACATTTGAATAATTGTTCAGTAAAGCGTAAATTAGACCACATGAGGGAATAACGCACAGTTCACAACAACACCTATAGTATTATCAATATTTAAAGAGAACACTTCCAACACAACATTTGGAAAATGTCCAACATACAAGAATTCGCGTGAAGTAGAAATTGCGTCGTGCACCAAAACTATAAAACCATGCAAAATTATTATTTCCTGCGTTCTCAAATATCAGATCAAAGCATTAAAGCGTTCTATACAGCGACATCGACCAAACGGAGAACAAAAAGCTAGTGACAGCGCACTCACTGAAGTGATTGAAATAATGGTGGATGCGCCAGGTCTAATTATTTGCTATCAGAGCTGTTCCAATTTTATTAAAGTAATGGTTAAAATGATTATTAGGTACTTAAACTTTTCTTTATTAGTCTACAGGTCCGTTTCACCAACAATACATAAATCGTCAGTTAGTTAGTTAGCTGACAAATAATTTTTAGTTTTTAGTGTAAGTGGGAGTAAGTGCAACAAAATGCCTTATAAACGAGATATCATACAGTATTTTTTCTACTTTGCACCTTTTTTAACAAAAAAATTCAATTTCGAAATTTAGGGAATTTTATGGCAGTTGACATCATTTGCGTGGGTCATCAAATTAAATTAATAATTTGGATCGTCATTAGTTTATTAGTAAAATGTACCATCGGTGGACATAAAAAACTGGTACAAGCATGACAATTCTATAAGTCAAAAAATCACAAATTTATATCGGGTAAATTTGGCTTTTTGCAAATAAGGTTATAAAAATTGTGACATACTAATGAGATATTGTCAGAAAAATTAAGTTAAAGTTCAGTTCTCTACATTTACAAAGATTGGATAAATAACACAGTTGATTTAGCATTTATTTAGGTTCAATGAGCTCCAACGGCTATCGTTAGATTTCTGTCAATTTTTGTTATCAATGACAATTCAAAAGTTTGATACACAATGAACAAATTTTGGATGTACCAGTTTTTTATGTCCACCGATGGTATGTTGAAAGTGTCTAAGACGTTTTGCAATGTATCTACCCCTCAACGAATACGGGCTTTTGTGGCAAATACGCGAAATTGGAAAATTGGCCTTAGGAGAATGGGATCTCAAATTACTTTCTTGCTCTAAAGGTTCGAATTTGATTCGTTTGATTAAATTATTACTTGAAACAGGTGCCGATTGACAATGACAGTTCTCTCAGATAATTGTCAAAAAACTAGATTGCCATCATTTTCCAACTAAATTACCCTGGTTTTTAGTGTAATTATTATAGCACTCTGTTGGATATTACGATACGCAAATGGCTTCAGTACGAAACCAAAGTAGAAAAAAAATTGTTCAAACTTCTGTTCGCTATTATCATCCAGTGTGTTAGCTAAATATGAAGTTTTTAGTAGTGACAGTAAAACAAAGTGTTAAGTTTGAGATTAAAAAAAAATAATTCAATTGAGCTGCAACAGCAAAAGAAAAATGACAAGAAGAGTCTAGCATTTTTTAATTTATTACACAAAAATTAATAATCCAAGAAAAGTAGGACCTTCACCATATTAGAAAAGAAAGTTTAAACTTAACTTTGTGCCAGTTGTTTAGCGCATTGCAATTAAGAACGTAAAAAATAAGAAGATTGTTAAAAGTTAATAAACTGGTAAAAGGTAAATGCAATACATTTTTTATTTCTGCTTCTCAAAGATTATGAAATTATCTAAAAAACAAAGTTTCAAATTCATAAAATTAATTTCCGTTTTTTTTTTAATAATTCAAAAACTGGCAAAGATAGAGTCGTTTTCATATCTGATGGCGAGAACAAAACACTGTTGACTGTCACAAAATCAACTTGTCAGTGTCAATTTTCTCATGAACGTTACAAGTGGGAATAATTTTAAGGGAACAGGGAGCTTCAATAATAAAATAATGCATAATCTTCTTATTACCAATATGTGACATTATCTAATAATTAACGAACGTCTTTGGAAAAATTGACACTGACAAGTTTATTTTATGACATTCAACAGTGTTTTGTTTTCGCCATCAGATATGAAAACGACTCTATCAAATTTTCTTCAAATAATAATTGTTCAGCATAAAAATGCGCAACTTTGCTTTAATTTAACGAACCGCGTATCTTTTATAATGACAGATCACCATGATGGTACTGGAAAAACGGACACCCTGTATGTTGATAAAAATAAAGATTATAAAAAAATCCTTAACTAGCACGTATGTGAATAAAATACTTTCAAATATCAGTGCTTTCTGTTATCAACTAAACCGGGAATAACTGCATGCATCAAACCTGATTCTCGAGGCGGTTTAAAGAACTTTTTTGCTTTGTTCATTATTTTTGTAAATAAATTTCAGTGGCATTACTGCAATGTGAGTACTTTTGTTTCTATTGTTTGACCAATTGTTGTTTTTCTCTAATACATATAGTCGTGTTCTTTCTAAAAGCTCATTCGACAAGTTTTTTAAATAATATTAGACAGTTGAGCTTTGCAATTTTTTAATGTTTATACAGGGTTATGCATACAACATATCGAATCTTCCAAAAGTAATAAGTTGCATTTTCTATACAAGGCAAGCGTGTTGAAAGTCTTTTTTGTGCTGTCATAGTTGCAACGGCTTGACATTTGACCTATTTGGTGATAAATTGAATACCAACATAATTTTTAAGTTAGAATAGTATTTACTAACATGAGATCAAAAATAAACTCAATTAGAGCAAGCTGTGCCTGCAGAACTTTAGCCATAATTTATCCGTTTATTTACACTTTAGCTACATTTTAGCCATTTATTTACGGCCGCACTTTTGAAGTTATGTTAGTTTTACACAGCATATGATGTGGTCAGGTGTTATACTTCACTTTCAAGGCTTTTGAGTATATTTTCGATCTCATGTTATAATCACAGCTATAATATTAATTAAAAAAATGCAGGGTGAGTCACTAGTAGGTTATTTCTGATTTTGTTTTAATATGCAACCAGTAATACCAGTTACCAATTCCAGCTGACCACATTGGTAATAGTTAAAAAAATTCAAAATTAATCCATGATTACATTGTTCTGAGTATTGTCAAGTTTGTCTTGACAGTTTTGCTAAAGTTTCATTATAGACCATTATTATTCAAAATATAAAAAAAACAATATTGATTCAATTAATGTTTTTAGAAATCAAACGAAGTATCAAGTGGTAAGTGACATTAGTATTTTTGGTTGCATGTTGAGACATGTCAGAATAAGTAACCCACTATTGACTCACCCTGTATACCTATTTTTTAAATACAGTACCCAAAATATTGTTATGTTACTCTTATGAAAACGCAATGCATTTCTTACTCACATAGTTCGTATATAATACTCGTAATGCAATAGAACGTTTTCAATACTTGTAACATAAATAACTATTTTAATATATCTCAAAAACTAATAGTCGCGCAGAAATCAGCGTTTGTTACTAAGTACCTTATGTATATTTTTCTTTCTAGTAATCTCACCAAAAATTTAAAAAAAATTACACAAATCATAATAACGTGTCTTCATAAAAATGATGTTTGGAGCAAAGATTCTTTAAGAAAATGTGACTAACCAGAAAATTTGTTTTTATTTTATTTTATATTTTACTTACTTGTAATAGCTATTTCAAAACTATAAAAACGCCAACGTCGCATTTTACGAAATTATTTTTTTAAATAAAATTGATAAAATTGTAAAATAGTTATTAATGATTAGATCTCTCATTGAAAGTATAAATTACATTAGCTATTATTTTTTTTAAGTGCATAAATAATTTATAACATCTAATTTTGAGAGAAAATGCGACGTTGGTGTTTTTATAGTTTTGAAACAGCTAATAGGTAGTAATAATTGTTTTTCGGAACTAATGACATTTTTTCATAATTTTTTTGAACAAAACAACATTTAAGCTCGTTCTTAAGCCTCATAAGAAATTGTTTGCAGCGACTTAACATTAATTAATTAATTAATTAATTAATTTTAATTGTATGAAATTATAGATAAATCCTAAAAAAATTGTATGGATTTTGTTTGATTACTATATGGTTTTTGATACACATAATTATAAATCCAACCCTCAACATGATCTTCATTAAGTTTCTCTCTTGTTTAAAATGCATTTTGTTTTGCACTTTACTTTTACTATGCTCAATATTTTACGTAAATTACCCTATATTATTTTATACGTAGGAAAATATGAGGTAATTAAACTATTTACAGATGAACTCATTTTACCTTGAGTTTTTAACAAAGACTATAAAGTCCATGATTGTTTATTAAAGTTGTCTGATGTGTGTAGATATCTTGATATGTGGTATAGAAACACAAATAAAAAATACTAAATATTTATTGATTTATTTATTCCTTTTTATGATTTTATGATACAAATGTATCAGTAACCACGTTTCGTTTTTTAAGAATACATTTAAATCACAATAATTATTCCTAATTAATGCAAATCCTGTCTTGCTCGAATTTTGTGAGATTTGGTTTTATAATGTTCTACGCCTTAATAATATGACAAAACGAAAGACGATACGGTATTGAATAAAAGCCAGCTTTTCTCATTTCTTACTTCAATTTTTTATAATATTATTTGTTTATAGCATTGTTTCACAGGTTCTTAAATAGTTATTTTCAGGACAAAATTATATCTTACTCACAAATCTGTGTATCAAAATCAATCTTAAACCCACATATTTTTGCTCGAATCCACATTTCCCTAGGGTGATATGCAGAAATAAACTTTCACATCGGAAATTTGCTACTTGGAATAAAGTTTATGAAACCCAATCTAGATATTCATGACTATTTCTTGCCATTTTGAACATTAATGTACTCCTATAAATTTAGTTTGAATCTTACGTATTGATCAGAGATTGCTTTAAAGCAATCTTCTAATTATATCTGACGTACCCAACTATTTCAAGTGCAAGAATTAGCGAGGAAGACCAAAGAATTTGATACTTACGTTTTTTACTGTGAATAATAAATTGAAAAAAAAACAATTAAAACACAGTAACGCTATAAAAAAATTCGTTTTTTTTTATAACCTAGACGATAGTCAAACAGTATATTACATGACGAGAGTTGTAAGTAACATATTACATACGAGTGGAAGAAGTTGCGCACGAGCCGCTAGGCGAGTGCAGTAATTACACGAGTACGTAAGTGACTTACAATTCGAGTTGTGTACTATACTTTTTCTAGGACCATCTAATATTGAGGTTATGTTTCACTACTAAAACAATTCGCAGCATCGAATACATGACCCAAAAAGATGAAGGTTTGAATTGCTTGCTCATTTCGCCAAAATAAGATAACAACACATTTTGCGAAAAAGACTAAACACTATTTTTTAAATGCCAATCCAAAATTTACCGTAAAAAACTTCGTAACACACTTTGGACTTTTCCGCGAGAAGATCCGCTGTGGTATTTCTGTAGTTGCCTAATTTCTGGCGGAGTTCCAATACTTTTTTCTTTGGAGTCACTTTCAATCATTTAAACAATGAATAAATTAATTATTAATAGTAATTAAACCAAAACAACGCCAATGTAACGCCTTGTGTATTCAAAAATGACAGTTGATAAATGTCAAATTAATTTGTCTAAGCTGCTTGATTGATGCTTGCTGATAAAAACTGATACGTAATAATATTACGTGCTAGTTTTTTCTTCATTACGTGCATGTTTCATAATGCCATGGTTACTAGTCAACAAACGATTGCGTTCTTGTGTATTTACTACTATGGGAGTAGAAAAAGATACATAAAAAACACAGAACAAAAAAAGACGATATAAAATCCGTAAATTACTTCCTTATGAAAGGATAACGTGCACTAATGAACTTCATTTTTCTTAATTAATAACTTAATAGGTGAAGTATTTGGCCCTTTTAAACTACCGTCTTCTGGAACAACATTTCTGTAAATTGTAAACTATGATGTGCAAAAAAGCATTATTCTGGACCTCATTTAAATTTATTAGTAAAATAAATCCACAGAAACGAAACGATTGTTTTTAACTGTTCATTAAATTTAACTAACGTTGGTGAAACCGACCCTTATACGGGTGTTCCGTCTAAACCTCACCTTAGAAGTATTGAAAGTTCTAATAAAGATATTTATCTGAGCGTTGGTACTCAGGCATAATCCGTTGAGTTATGTTCAATGAAAATATTTTCAAGATGGCAGTACTTCCGGTTATACCGGAAGTCGCTATTAACTTTCTTATTTTAAATGGAAAGCTATATTTTTCACTGCGTTTTTGGATTAGTTGAGTTATTTTATAGGAGTTTTTATCAGCTTTCCCTATACCCAAGTTTAACCGTTTTCAAGATATTTAGGATTTTTGAAAATTTTTGAATTTGCACCTGTCCCTTAAAAAATCGGTAACTCGCTTAGTTTTAGAGATTTCGAAATCCTGTTTGGAGAATTGAAAGAGAAAGCCTATATCTGTTGTTCAGTGTGATCAAAATTGGAATTGAAGGTAATAAACCCAAAAATTTTAAGGTTAAGTTTGGACAACTTCAAGTACCCAAAACTTAATTTTTTCAAATGGGATGTCCCAATTTTTATTCTGCTAGATGGAGGAAAATTTTTTTCTGCATCCATCTGTATTAGGATTCCCTACACCTATCTGTGATAATTTTCAAGTTATGTTGGTTTTTTTGTTATTGTAGGAAATTTCTTACTAACCACAGCTATTTTTGCATAGTTTGCCATAAAAACATTTCTGATTTAACTTAAACTTAAACTTAAAACTTAAACGACAAACTCTGTTCAAAATTGTGTTATCAGACTGTGAAAACAAAATAAATTCATTGGGTGATGGTTTGAAAAACTTTAATTTCTCACTTTTTTTTCATTCGTTTCCATGGCAACCTATGAGAAAAGGCCTATGGCTAATGAATTTCTCAATCCCAACAAAAAGGTATTGTAACTTGAAAACTATTAAACATTAGTATAGGAAATGTTAACACAGATCGAAGCAGAATTAAATTCTCTACCATCTAGTGAAATAAAACTTTTGTCATTTCATTTGAAAAAAATGAGTTATGGGTGCTTAAAGTTTTGCAAACTTAATTTTAAAAATTTTGAGTTTGTTATTCTTTTATAGAAATTTGAAAACACCAAAGGAAAGATCTATGCTTCCTCTTTCAAATAAGCTCAAAAATATTTCCAAATTTTTAAAAATCGCAGAGTTATCGATTTTTGAACTGGAAAGTGCAAATTCAAAAAAATTTTAAAATCCATAAATATTTCGTAAACGGCTAAATTTAGGTATAGGAATAGCTTATGAAAACTACCTTAAAATAACTCTAGTAATTCAAAAATGCATTAAAATATATCATTCCATTTAAAATAAGGAAGTTGATAGCGACTTCCGGTATAATCGGAAGTGCTGTTACTTGAGAATATTTTCATTGGGCAGGACCTAAAATATTATGGTTGCACACAAATTTTCAGATGACTATGATTATTAGTTTAGACAAAATAGCCTGTAGTTTATTATTATTATTTAGAGGGACACACATTTACTCTCTGTTTCAAAACTATGAAAATGCCAACGTCGCATTTTCTCTCAAAGTGAGAGAAAATATACTTACTATACTTATTATTTATTTATTATACAAGACGATAAAATTCACCATTATTTTTTCCAATGTAGGGCCAACGCCACGAGACTGAAAGCGCTTGAAAAGAAAAATTACCAAGTTACTAATGAATGAAGAGGAAGATGAAAATTAAAAAAAATGATAAAAACTCTCTTGAAATACTTCTCTTGAAATAACTCGGTAATATAGAACATATAACAATATTGCTTTCTATTTGAAATAATCAAGTGGATACCAATTTCCGGAAAAACTGGATGTAAAATAAAAAAATCTTGAAAATATTTTCGTTGATCAGAAAACAGAATAATACATACAGGCTGTAAACAAATTTCTAGTTTAATAGAGCTTTTGGACTTAATTTAATTCTTGGGGGTTTAAACTATTACCAATTTGTGCATCGAACCATATTTTTGAAAACGCTGCGAATATGATTAAAAAAAAAGTGTAAGGCACAAAATTGTAGAGAATTAAATTTTCTAAACTATCTGTCATTTTTGTGTTACCTTAATCTATTTTTTATTGGGTACTAATAAAATTGCTAGGTAAATAATAGTCATTTTCTTTGTAAAAATATGCTAGGAATAATAATACAGACTGTTTATAAAAGAGTATAGGATCTCAGGTGATTCTAAAATTTGAATTTGCCGCATTTAATTATTTCATTTCTATGAAATTTTTACCAATACCAATTTTTATATATCCAGGTAACCAGTAAAACCAATTTTTTCATATTTTTCATATACAAGAATTGTTCGTTTTTTGTTGAAAGAAGAGGCAAACTTTTAATACCAACTAATGCCAACCAACTAATGCTAGGTAGAAATGCTTGGTATTAAAATAAAATTTGCTAGAGAAAATAATCAAATTGTTAAGTAGTAATGTATTTTTAAATATGATTTGCTAAAAAAAATAATATTTTACAGTGTGTATCAGAAATACGTGTGCTAATTTTACCACGTAATAAAACTTATCAAACTTTTCTATACAAAATTTTGCAAAATTATTATTTATTATTTTCACTGTTTTACTTCTTTTTTTGTGCAAACGAGACAATCAGTGTTTAATAATTTAATAATCACAACGAAAATAGGTAGGTACTGTTATTTTTGTACCCATAGGCGGACACGTTTCAATATCTTCTCTTTTCTAAATTTTAAACAAATTTGCGAAACTTTTATTGAAAAATTACAAATAGAAAAAAATGTTTTAATTGTTGAGCTCTGTTACACAGTAAAGTTAACACACGTATTTCTGATACACCCTGTATACTTATTAAACGCTATACCTACCTAATATCTATTTCAAAACTGTGTAGGTAAACACCAACGTCGCATTTTAAATGTTGATAAAAGTGTAAAATAGTTATTAATGATTAGATCTTTCATTGAAACTATAAATTACATTAGCTATTAATTTTTTGAAGTAGTACATAAATAATTTATAACAACTAATTTTGAGAGAAAATGCCACGTTAGCGTTTACAAAAGTTCTGAAACAGCTAATAAGTATTTAACACCCACTTGCTAAGCTAAATGTTTCATGTGATAGATATGAACTAAAAACAATTTTTGACGTAAAGATCCGACTAAAATCCATTTCTTACAAATTCTAAAGTTTTTTTTCAAATGGATAAACCCAGTGGCGTACGTATTTAATAGAAGGAAGTAAAAAGTATAGTTTCTCCTTTTATTAGACAAAAAGATTTGCAATAATATTTTTTTTTTCTTAAATATAAAATTTTTAGTAGTACTTACAGTTTTCATATAGCGTTTATAATTTTAACCTAGAATATATTTTTTGACCTAGCCCTAACTCAAACCTAAGGTAGATATTAAGATAGAGTTCAAGTAATTTATTTCAAGTGTCATAAGCGGTAGAAGCTTTTAGGTTCTAGTTTCGAAGTTATTTAACTCTAAATTTAACTCACCCTAAGCACATGCTCGTTACAAATACGTTTAGTATACGTAAAAAGGTGTAAAATCGGTTTATTTTGCAATTGGTATAAAAGAAACTCGTATATAGTATACTTGATTTATACTTAAACGTTTTTTAACTGATATCTGACGGATATGTTAAATGTTTTGCTTTCGTGTACGTAAAAAAAACGTTTCTGTTAAACGTTCATTATTTACAACAAGTATTGCTTTTAAATAAGTAATACTTTTATTAAACGTTGATTAAAAAATATACGTTAATATTCCTTTGTAGAGATTGAGCATTTTAATGGAATGTCATACGCCAAAACAGAAGCAATTGTAAATTCTATTTTTATGACAAGAAAATATTATTAACGTAGAAAAATGGGATATTATATCCCTAAATAATTATGGTCAAATGTTAAGACATAATTTTGTTAGTGTATATACTTTTTATATTTTTACAAAAAAAAATATACCTTTTTAAGTATTATTACATCTTGTGCTTTTTTACGTATGCCCAACTATCCAGAGAAAAAAACTAATATACACGTTTTTTTATAATAACCCAATAACACTAACGTTATTACAACGTATAGAATATACCAACTTAATACAAACAGTGACTGCGCAAGCGTTTGCAACAGTTGACTGCGCAGTACGTTTGACTTGCACTTGATGGTAGCAAGCTCAGATCACAAGACCAAAAATAAGAACCGTACTTTTGCATCTCATCCTTTGTGTTTCTATCAGTTATTAACCTATTTCAACGGCTAGAAGGTAAGTACAACTTTCAATTCAATATTTTTTATATACGATTAGCTATGATTATGTTAGACATAACATAATTATACGGTTTTTGCTATATCTATTACCTGCATGTTCCACATATTATATCCATCGTAATGTTAGTAATAGTATATTATATTATAAATGATAGAAATGCATCATTATATGCAAGTGAGAATTTTGAGTGGGACACTTCACACGAGCTTTATAATGGCATTTCGATCACGTGTGATATACGACATTTTATCTTATCTTATCTTATTTTATCTCATACCAGTGTACATTATACCATTGTTTTTGGTGAGAAAAATCAAATTTCTCTCACAAGAGAGATAAAGCTGTCAGATTTACTCACTTGTGAGTCGAAAAACAGCTTTATCTCTCTTGTGAGAGAAATTTGAATTCTCTCACCGAAAACAGTGGTATAATGTACCTAAAAAACTGCACCTGTAAGATAAAACATATAAAAACGGTTACTTTTCATATAAATGGATGAAACGTAATAATTTTTGAGTTAGAGGTACAAAATTTTTGTAATTTCGTTTTGTGTTTATTTGTTGTGGTGTAGGGTATATTAATTACATAAAATACGCTTTGTATATACGTATATGTATAGATAATACGTAGAATCGTAGATATGTTATGTTTTGCCTCTTTACATCAGATAGAGCTAAGTTGATTTGATTTTGGGTTGCAATAAAACCTATCATCATTATAATTAAGCTTATTTTAAGGGTGTGAATGTATCCTTGTTGTAAATAGTATAGTGACTGCAACTTTGAATGCTATTAGTTTTTCTAATTCGAATGATATTTAATTTGTTACAGGAGAAACACCTTAAGAGAAGAGGTCCAATAAGAGAGTAAGGGAAGTTGGTATGTCCATTCACTAGTAGTGTCATACTAACTGGGATTTTTTTATAAGTATTTGTATCAGTCTCAATATTCTGGCGCCATGCGCTTACGAGATATCGCTTTACAAACAACTCACTGTTGAAGAAACTGAAAAGATCGAGAAAATGAAAATCGCGCCATTACAAAATTCCTTCATAAGCAAAGAAATTTTGTTAAACCATTGTAAATGAGGTGGAATCTGCATTCCATTAGTTTGAAAAATTGAAAAAATTTTTCTTGGTGAGCAAGAAATTTTGTATCAGTGCAATTTTTATTTTCTCTTCAATAGTGAGTTCTTTGCAAAGTGATATCTCCTAAAGGCATGACGCTAGAGAATTAAGATTTGACAGATCTACTCACATGATCCCAATTAGTATGACACTATAAGCCTGTGGGCATAGCCCCTGCCCTTACCCTTAATCCCGCGAACTTTTGGACCTCCCCTTGTATGTTCCTCAACGTTTTAACACCGATGAAGAAACACCGATATAACAACATTTGCATCTACGTTTATCCAAAGTTTAAATTGTACCTATATTTTAATGCTTACATATTAGTTGTAAAACCGTTTATACAATCATAAATATAGTTTACTACAAACCTTTTTCTCACTGTTTTCGTAAACGTATATTCTTAGCCGGAAGAAATTGTTTTTGGTTGTTTAGGGCAGGGAATAAACTACACTTTATATTATTAGCGACGTTTCGATTTTAATTAAATCATCATCAGGCTACAAGGAGAAACGTAAGGTTTGTTGACTTTTGTAAATGTTTAACATACCTGCAATATTGATATGTCTTGCTTGAAGGTGACATGGCACGAACACTGACTTTTTTTGGGTCTCACAGTCAATATTGGAAATACGAAATTACTAAAAGTTACTAGGTGTTTTGTTAAACATTTCCAAAAGTCAACAAACCTTTTACATGGGAGTATACTATTACAATTTAAAATTTAAACATTAAAAGTTTAAAATCAAAAGTTAAAAATACTTGACAATATGAAATGTAAAGAAAATATAAAAATACGTTCATAACAGATTAAAAGTTTTCACATTACAATGGATTTCGTAAACTCTTTTCTTTCTAATATTATGTTACTTAGTGTCTGGAATTTTTTTAATAAGCCCCGCATATGAATGACTCAAACTGGCAGTATCTTCACGGATATTCATACATTTACTACCACTCTTCACTATGTATATAATTTCAGAAATATTACGTTTAATTGGGTGAGTCTCTCTGTCAAGTATGGTTACATTGTTAAAATTTAAATGATGGCCCGTTGTTACGTGGTGTGAGGATAATGCGGTTTTTTGTGAGTCCAGATTATGGCAGTCATACCGGTGTTGTTGTAGTCTCTTTTTCAGGTGTTGTTTTGTTTGTCCAATATATATTAGGTCACAGTTACTACAAGGTACAGAGTATATTAATTCAGACTGATTACAGAGTGGTGTTTTATCTTTAAGTTTACTAAAAAATTTATTATTTTTATTAATATTGTAATATGCAAGTTGAATACCCAGTGGTTTCAAAGACTGTTTAAGTTTTTTGTTTAAGTTTTGAATAAATGGAATTTTAAAATATCTAAAGGTGATATTATTTATCACTTACTTCTGATGACATATTGCCCGGCCGCGAAGAATTCACATTCAATATCTTTACATTGTTTCTTGTGCATCTTTCCTGTATCCTGTAACTGAAAGCCACACGTGAGTTCATAAAAAATAATAATCATCTAATTATTAGCATGGCGGATAAAGGAGGCCTCGTGACGGTTATGGACAAAAACGAATATTATGACAGCATCACTTCAATGTTAAACAATGATCCAATCTATACTAACATCAAGAAGGACTTAACACTACAATATCAAACAAAAACTAATCAACTCATTGACAAAATGCAAAAAGGTAATTTTATAAGTATTCAGGATGCCAAAGCTTTAAAACGACACAATAGTGTGCCTCCTAAATTGTACGGGCTACGAAAAACGCACAAAAAAGAAAAATCTTTTCGACCTATTGTTAGCTGCATTAATTCACCAACTTATAATTTAGCCAAATTTTTACACCATAAACTTTATCCACTTACTACCACTTTTCATTATAATATCAAGAATTCTAATCACCTTATTGACTTGATCCGTAATGTTACGTTACCAAAAAACTATGTCCTTATCTCTTTGGATGTCCAATCTTTGTTTACTAACATCCCAAAAGATCTTGTTATATCAATAATTAAAGCTAAACTTAGTTTTTTCAAATCATATATAGACATACCCGGTACACAGTTGCTACAACTAATTGAACATATTTTTGACAGTAGTTTCTTTAGTTTCAACAACAAATTTTATAAACAAAATGACGGTACAGCAATGGGCAATCCTCTTAGTCCCCTACTAGCCAACTTGGTCATGAATGATCTCGTTACCAAATGTAATAATTGCCTACCATTTAAAATACCATTTGTTGCAGTTTATGTTGATGACACGTTGCTTGCAGTGCCTTCTGGCTGTGAGGAGACCATACTCAATACATACAATAGTTATCATAATAAATTAAAATTTACAATCGAACGTGAGAATAACAACCAAATCCCATTTCTTGATATGATGATTATGCGTGATGAAAATGGTAATATACTAACTAATTGGTACACGAAACCCACGTTTTCGGGGCGCACGCTAAATTATAAATCATACCATCCATATCACCAAAAAATTGCAATAGCCACCCATTTAATAAAAAGAAGTCTATTTCTAAGCCATGAATCATTTCACAATGAGAATCTACAAAAAACAAAACAGATTTTACTTAAAAATAATTACCCTAGTTATATAATTAAGAAGATACTGGAAAGATGCACAAGAAACAATGTAAAGATATTGAGTGTGAATTCTTCGCGGCCGGGGGGGGTTGCAAGCAATATGTCATCAGAAGTGATAAATAATAACACCTTTAGATATTTTAAAATTCCATTTATTCAAAACTTAAACAAAAAACTTAAACAATCTTTGAAACCACTGGGTATTCAACTTGCATATTACAATATTAATAAAAATAATAAATTTTTTAGTAAACTTTTGGATAAATCACCACTCTGTAATCAGTCTGAATTAATATACTCTGTACCTTGTAGTAACTGTGACCTAATATATATTGGACAAACAAAACAACACCTGAAAAAGAGACTACAACAACACCGGTATGACTGCCATAATCTGGACTCACAAAAAACCGCATTATCCTCACACCACGTAACAACGGGCCATCATTTAAATTTTAACAATGTAACCATACTTGACAGAGAGACTCACCCAATTAAACGTAATATTTCTGAAATGATATACATAGTGAAGAGTGGTAGTAAATGTATGAATATCCGTGAAGATACTGCCAGTTTGAGTCATTCATATGCGGGGCTTATTAAAAAAATTCCAGACACTAAGTAACATAATATTAGAAAGAAAAGACTTTACGAAATCCATTGTAATGTGAAAACTTTTAATCTGTTATGAACGTATTTTTATATTTTCTTTACATTTCATATTGTCAAGTATTTTTAACTTTTGATTTTAAACTTTTAATGTTTAAATTTTAAATTGTAATAGTATACTCCCATGTAAAAGGTTTGTTGACTTTTGGAAATGTAAAACACCTAGTAACTTTTAGTAATTTCGTATTTCCAATATTGACTGTGAGACCGAAAAAAAGTCAGTGTTCGTGCCATGTCACCTTCAAGCAAGACATATCAATATTGCAGGTATGTTAAACATTTACAAAAGTCAACAAACCTTACGTTTCTCTTTGTAGCCTGATGATGATTTAATTAAAATCGAAACGTCGCTAATAATATAAAGTGTAGTTTATTCCTTGCCCTAAACAACCAAAAACCATTTCTTCCGTCAAAAATTTCAAGGGCACAAATGTCAATGCAAAGTATATTCTTAGTTTTATTTTTACCGAAAATAAACGTTCAGGCGGCGGACATTCTTCGCGTATTTATACGTTGTGCGTAAACTTTATTATTACTTTAGTAGTGTATTTAATTATACGTTTATTAAACTATTGTGTGCTGCTTGGGACTATTGAAATAACAGGCCTTTAGTGTTTAATGCGTTTATTTTTTTCCTGTTTTATTTTTTAAGGTATTTACGAAAATTAAAAAAAAATATTTTTAGTAATGATAAAAAAATCGAAAATGTGTGAGTTATCAAATTAGTCCCCTCAGCTCTCAAAGATCATTTCTCTGGCAAAAACAAGCCTCACTGGAGGATTTCTATCACGAGGCGCTTAGCAAGCGACAGCTAATTTAAAGCGAATGATAAATGCTAGTTCCACAATCGTCTCTGTTCGCATGAATTTACCACCACAAAAGAATTTATCTTAACTCAATAACAATAGTAGAAATTTCACATTTCGACATGTTTTTGCAACTTGTGCCATCCTTTCGATTTAATTTCCTATCATGTCTACTCTGGTTGACCGAATAATTTGCATAAAGCAAAGGGATGCTAGACTGTTATACCCTATTTAAAATTTAGACTGTTGACATTTCGTTTCTACCTGAAAATATCGACTACACATTCACTTGTAAAAGTTATAACCACGCAATGCGATTAATTTCGTAATAAAGGACGAATTAACACGACATCTACACCGAAAACTATAAATGCTTCCACATAGTTGCTGGGTTATTGATGGCATTTGGCTCATGAGGGCCATTATTGTGACGGCGCATTCACTATTTAATTCAAATTACTCCCGGTTTAAATTTATGCAAGAATTCAACTTTTTACATTCGTTTCACACTAGATAAAATTCAGTTTAAAATCACGAACAACGAATGTTTCATCGACTTTTGTATCTAAAAAATTCAGAAACTCGAATAATTCATTCTTCAAAGTGGTAATATCTTGCCAAAGACCGAGAACCATTGCCAATATCAAATATGACGTTTTTGAATAATTGATTAATCAAACTCCGAACAAAATTTTCTCAATAAAGGAGGTAAAATTCGTGACAGTAATTAATTATTGATTTAACTCATAGTGAGGGCTTCTCGAGAGGTGACTGCCCCATGGGATTAACCCACAATATTGGGTCAGTTATTGTTAGCAATACTGCCTCTCTTGAGAATAAATGTAATGTGAACATTATTAACAATTGGGCTTTTAAAAAACTTGCTTTGTAAAATTTTGAGCAGAGATAAACAGCAATGTTTTATTTCCAAGGATTGGAAACAATAACTATTACTATCAACCGAAAGTACTGTTCTCAGTTTGATTCTAATTAGGTACTCCCTATTTACTTATTATTACTTAATAAGTCGCCACAAACATGAAAATATCCACCAGAATGCCTACAAAAATTGATTAATTGGTTTTACGTGTCGATAACTTTTATTCTTGCTGAAAATTATGGAAACAATAATTTAGAACACATTTCAGTTTGAGGAAGACCAACCAAATTACTTGTAGTAAACAACATTTAAATTATTTGCACAACTTATCAACATTAATTTGTTTAATCTCTATATACAAAAGGAGCAAGTCTCAATAACTTTTGACATTGAGCAAATCTGTTTTCAAGCAAAAAAGCAAAACCAACATTAGTTACATTTTAGGTTTCATCCCCTAATCGCTAGCCACCCCTACTTTAAAATTTTAAAAGGCACTTCCTACTTTTTGTAACATTTTCTGACTGAGAACAAATTAGCGTATCTAACTGTAAATAAAAATTTTTATTCGTTTTTTAGTTAGAGGTCGTTAGTATTTGAAATTTTCAGTTATAGGGGCCTTTGACTTGAAGCCAATTTTATTTAAATAAAAGTATATCCCATTTCAGTTCATAGTAGAATTGCAACAGCGCAGCGCAATTGAATTTTTTGGAGTGAAAAATAAAGCACAAATTGAAAATTTCTGAATAAGAGAAGAATTCTGTGTTAAACTAAATTCCAACGACTTATTTTGAGCTAAGAAAACCCACCAGAAACTCTCAATTTGTGCTCCATTTCACTCCAAAAAATGCAAATGCGTTGTTGCAAAATTCTACTATGAACTGTAATGGGATATATGTCGTTTTGGGTTGCACTGGGAGAGTTCAAAACCAACATAAAATACATTTTAAGTTCCATCCCTTAGTCGCTAACCACCCTTACTTTAAAATTTGTAATAGCACCCCCAACATTTTGAAACATTTTATGTTCGTTTTGAACCCAAAAACGAACCGAAAAAAATTTCTGCGTTACGGTTAGACAAGCCTTTTCCCCCTTCCAAAAATATTTCAAAAAGTTGCGGGTGCTATATAAAATTTTAAAGTAAAGGTGGTTAGAAACTTGGGGATGAAATCTAAAACGTACTTTAGCTTGGCTTCTCATCGCATCTCTAATTGACAAGTTTCTTATTTAAATTTAATTGGGTTCAAATCAAAGGCTACTAGGATTAAAAATTTCAAAATAAAACCACCCTTAACTAAAAAACGAATCAACGAAAAAAATTTTTTCTTTGAGAGTTAGATACGCAAATTTTTTCCCTTTCCGAAAATGTTTGAAAAAGTAGGGGATGCCATTTAAGTGATTAAGGGATGAAACCTAAAATGTAACTAATGTTGGTTTTGAACTTTCCCCTTACAATCCTATAACCGACCTGTTTTTGCTTAAAAATAGATTTGCTCAATGTCAAAAGTTATTGAGACTGACTCCTGTATAAAACAGAACCGTGACTGACTGACAGACAACGCACAGTCTAAACCACTGAACCTAGAAACATGAAATTCGGAAGATACGTTCCTTAGAGGGTGTAGAGTTCCGATAAGAAGGGATTTTTCGAAAATCCCTTTCTAAAGGGGTGAAATGGGCTGTTAAAATTTGAATAGAAATCGGTCATTTTAAAAGAAATATGAAAGTAATATTCATGAAAATTGGTATTTAGGCCTTACGTTAAAAATGAAGAAACATGTGATTTAGAATTTTCGAAAAATCAAGCCCTAAGGGGGTTAAATGGGGTGTTAAGGTTTCTTTGAAAATCCGTAAATTTAAAAATTACTTCCATGCAAAATGGTACTTGGGATTTCGGTTAAAGATGAAAAACGCATGTCTTAAGGCAATTCCACCCCTAAGGGGATTAAATATAAATTTTCTTCATTTTTGAACTTATATCTATGACAATGAGAATTTGTATTTGGGCTTTTATAGCCCAGTCAAATTAGACAAAAATAAGGCGATCGGTGGAAAAAATTCCCAGAAAGTTGGAATTTTTTTAAGCGCTTCCTTTGCACTTGGGTTAACATATATCAAAAGTCCCCGCGGGTGGGGGGCGAGCTCGAAAAGGGGGAGGGGGTTAAAGCTGTCTTTTTTTTGGTTTTTTGCTTATATCTCGAAAACGGTCACTCCTATCAATTTTTATCTTCTTATCAAAATTAAAGCTGATAAAATTTCCTACAAGATGGCTCTATGCATTTTAGTTGACTGGACTAGTAATGAAAAAATAAGAAACATGTGTTTCATGATTCTTAGAAATTCCACCCCCTAAGAGGGTTAAATTTTAAAATCCGTTATATTCATGAAAATTGATATTTAATCTTTCGGCTAAAAATAAAGAAAGGCGTTTTTCTAGATTTTTTGAAGTTCCACCTCCTAAGGGGGTTAAATATAAAAATATGTAAATTAATTCTAACCATGAAAATTGGTATTTAGGCTATACGCTAAAAATAAAAAAACGCGTGTTTTAGGATTGTTGGAAATTCCACCCCCAAGAGGGTTAAATGTAAGAATCATTCATTGAAGAAACTTGTAGTTCTGGATTTTTAGAACTTCTACTCCTATGTGGGTTAAGTATAAAAATTCGTCATTTTTGAAGTTATATTCATGAGAACTGGTATTTGGGCTTTTAGTTAAAAATGAAGAAACATTTGTTTTTAGGATGTTTGATTCAATGAGGTGTCAAAATTATGAAAATCCATCATTTGTAAAGATAATAATTATGAAAAAATTGTTATAGTATAGGTATATTGGGGCTTTCGGTTCAAAAGAAAATAACACATGTTTTAAGATTTTTAGAAATTCTGTCCCCAAGAGTGTTAAATATAAAAAAAAATATTTTTATGGACCGGTTTATAGAAAGCTCTGTTAACATTTAATTTGTTGTTAAAACTTAACAACGCCTATGAATCAACCAAATTGCCTCAATTTAGTCACGTGATCAGTTAATCACGCATCTAATTGCGGATTAAATTAATGACGCTTCTATAAACCGGTCCTTATAGTTATATATTTGTGTAAATTGATATTTCTAATGTTTTTGGAAATATGATCCCAATGGAGCTAAGTAGGGGATAAAAGTGTGTATGAAAATTTCTAAATTTTTAAATTATACAGGATGTTCACCAAGTTGAGACATTACATTTAATTAACATGTGATGTTATGCGTTGTTCTTAGGGCTTTTAACCTCAAACATCTTAATAAAATGTTGATGATAAAGAAGATACGACGATAATTACTTTTTTAATTATTGAAGCCGACCTTAATTAAATTTGCAAAATTTACAGAAAAAATCATAGGTGTTGATAAAAAAACCTGCCACAGTTGCCATTTAATTAGTCGCATGGATTTACTCTTGCAGTAATAACAAGCTTACAGATATGTTGCTATTTATTCTATAATAAGAATAAAAGTAACATGACTGAAAATCTGATGTCCTTAGTAATAAGAATAAGATAGCTTTTTTAAAGCACCCATCTTAGGGGGGCAGATAAACAGAAGTGGACTTCCATAATTGTTTGGTAACAATATATTTCAACACTTAGAAAACTTATAAATATTCAATTTTTGTTAATAAGCATTTCTGAATTTTGCGGGAATGTTCCTTTATGAAAAAAAAGTGGATTATTTATTTACATTTAAAAAAAGGTTCCGCATTGGTTTGAGTTAGCAAATTCATAAAAGTCATAGATGAAGGGCATAAATTCACCATCTCCAATTAAAATCAAAGTTTGTACATTATTCAGTAATATTTCTCTGTAAACGGCGTTGGTGAATTATATTAGGTGACAATTTCACCCAAATAACGGTAAGAATCATTAAATTTAAAAACAAAAACAAAAAAATGATTAAAAATAATAGCCAAAATGATTTGTCAAAATGAAAAATCATTGTATGATAATTTCAAATACTTTCTTTGCTTTAATTTTAATGCACTGTGCCGCCTTGCCCAAATGACTCGGTTGTTTGGTGTTCCTGTAGTTTAAAAAAAATTAAAACAACTTTATCCATTTATACAAAAAGGAGAATTATATCATTATTAATTACAACATTCAGAAACTACAATAAGCTTTGGAACAAGGACTTCTAGCATCAACTATAGATGAAAAAACATTTATAATCAGAGTGAATTAAAATTTACGCGGACGAAATCGCGAGTAACTGCTAACAATACATAAATAACTGCTAATTTTATTCAGTCTACTGCGCGCTCTGGTGGTCTATTATAAAATCTATCTTTTGCGAAGTAGCGGAAAATTTTAATGCATACGAGAAACCGTTTATTATGATTAACAATATCTCATTTTATAGTCAAATTACATAATTCATTGTTTCATTGCCCTTGACAGCATATTGTCGAAACACGTATAAATGTGTAAAATAATTAAATTTTCTTTATTATTTATTATTTTTATTTATTACATATTTTTTTAATTTTTATTCATCAAAAAGAGATAATAAGTAAAAAAGTGTTTTCAGCGTCTCGGTTGGTTTTGGATGTCAGTAGTGACATTTTAGATTTAGCATTAATGTTCACTTAGTGTAATTGTAGTTTTGCGCCTTTTATTTAACATTTTTTTGTAATTTTTTTTGGATACCGTTAAGCACAATGTGGCCTTCTTTGATCCGACCGGAGAAATTCATCGAAGATTACACAATTTCTAAACAACAAGTGCAACCCGAAAAGTTTACTTTCACAGACTGTTTGAGATTAAATAAATTTGTACTTTTTTTAGATATTGGCCCCTTCTGATAGGTCCTGACATTACCCTACGTCGTTTTCGGAGCAAACTGTTACAACGCGAACAACAATTGAAAGACAAGAGACAGAAATACCTTGAATATAGAGTCGAATTAGATGCAAAATGGGCCGAAATAGAAGCTGAAGGAAAATTGCTGCGATCAAATTTTACCGCTTTTAATAACTTTCTCATAATCAATGCTGAAAAGAGAAAACGAACAACTGAAACTATTGCTGATCTCAAACAGAACATAGCGAGAAGAGAGAATGACATTGAGGGACTACATTCCAAAATCGAGTTTATGAAAGCTTCAAAAGTGGAATTGGAACGTGAAATTTCCTCACATTTAATTTTCGAAGTAAAGCAACTTCTGGTTGGACTTTAATCAATAAAATTGTTTTGTAGAAATATTTGAATAGTTTCTTGGACATTTGTGACCAAAAAGACGGCCTCAGAAATCCACACAACATCCTCGAACGGTATGAATATTTCACTGAAATTAATAAACATCTAGCCGAGAGACAACAAGAACTTTTTATTAAATTACAAGCTTCAAAACTTGAACTCGTACCTACGAAAAATTTTGGTTTTGAATTTCCGTAAATTCATTATATTGTAGAGTCGATTTCGCGAAGTGAATGAAACAATTTTGCTCGGTCTTCACACTCAAGCAGCAGGTCTTCAAGGGCGTTTTGAAGAAGCAGTAAGAAAGTCGCGACAACTTGAATCTTTAATTGCAACAATTAAACAACGCGCCCGTGACATTTACAAGGATATGTGTTTTACGAAAAAGGCTGTCTGGAATTTGTATTTGTTAATGTGCAAGAAGAAGGGACTCCCTATCAAACTTCGCAAATACGAGGTGGAAGAACAACTGCTTTTTATAAGTAAAACGCTGAAACAATTCGAGAAGCTTATTGAATGGTACAAGACACAACAAAAAATGTCGGTCAAGCCACAAAATATCAAACGGTTAACAAAAAAATAGTAATAAATCATCAGTTCAAAAAATTAATATGATTCCCCTTATTTATAACAAGTGTTCAATATTGGTTCTGGTCAGATCGCCTATGTGTGGCAATTGTCACAAAAAACGTATGTCTCGGAAACAATGACACATGACAGCTGTCAGTGCTCCGTGGCCGAAAATTCACACGTTCAACTGAGATAACGCTTGAAGGGTAAATTCTTGAACGTCTGCACACAATTATTATGATTTGCAATGTGATTTTTATCAAAAACTCCTAAATGCAAAAATAAGGCAGTTGATAGTAAACCATATAAACTTATCACGCAACCTACGTTCATGCTGTTCATGCAGAAAGAGAAAACCACAGCAAACCACGACCAGAACCAATATTGAACACATGTTACTATAAAGGCCTTAAATTATGTTATTCATAGAGATTACAATTGTTATTTACGTAATCAGTTATAAAAATTCGATTTTGTTTGCCAAAACGAGTGAGCGCAACCAAACCTGACATTTGGTAACGTACCCAATTAGGAAAATATTTTTATACTCAGACTTCCTCCAGAATTTACAAAATTTAAGATAAAGTGAAATGTTTTTAAAAGCTTTTATTTAGCTCACAATGTTATCTTTTTGTCTGCTATTTTTTCGGAGCCAAATTTGAAAGGGTTCCTGTTGTCCCACTGAAGTAAAATTTGGCATACTTACATAATCTGCGTAACAATGCAATCCCATGTAGTTAAATACCCCCTAAAGGGGTTAAACGGGGTTTTGAAGTTTTAGGTTATGTTTACAAAGGGGTTCTCGATTTGTAAATTTGAGAGGGTTCCTGTAGTCGCAATGAAATAAAATTTAACATGCTTACATAATCTGCGTGTCAATGCAATTCTATATAGTTAATAACACCCTAAAGGTGTTAAATGGGGTTTTCAAATTTTAGTTTATGTTCACAAAGGGGTTCTCGATTTGTACATACGGTAACTTATACCGACATAGACGGTATGTTGGTCATTTGGATGTCACGGCAGATGCACAGTGTAATAACAATAAATCTATGCAATTAATAAAGACTAAAAAGCAAAAAATAAAAATATATAAAACAATGTTTTTTTAAAAAAGCTTTTATTTAAAAGATGCACTAAAAAGTAAAAAATAATGTATTTCAATCACAGGAGAATATTTTTTCTTACAGGTTAAAATTCTAAAATTTATAAAAGCTTTGGGAGTTATAAAACATTACAGAATTACTTTGTTCAGTTGCTTTTAAAAACTTTTAGAATTTTAACCTGTAAGAAAAAATTATCTCCTGTGATTGAAATGCACTATTTTTTACCGTCGTCTGCGTTGATTGACAGTAATATAAAGTCTGTCCACTGTCAAAAAATGGTCGCTTGAGGGAGCTACGAGTTGGCGCTCCAATGGAATCTATTTATTCTGGTTTGAACCCTTGCTAAATTTCGTTTGCGAAAAAAATGTTTTGGTGTTTTGTGGGTTGTCTATTTTTTATTGTATTTTTTTCAAACTAAATCAAATACATCACAAATTATGATATTTTATACGCAAATATAGTAATTAGTTATTTATGAGACATAAAGATTTATATTTGAGTCATGGAGTTTTGGTATGCCTAAAAATTTCAAATTTTTAAGAGAACAATCAAACATCACAGTAACTGTTTATTATTCCTTTAATATTTCGAGTCCTTGGGTCTCAGTCCTTCACAATTCATTTAGAATTCACAATTTATTGGATTTAACACCTTAAAGTATGTCAGAATTATGAGTACCACCTAATTTAAATCGATTTGTAGACTAAAATCAAAACTAAATTGTCTTGGAATCACATAGATTTTAACAAATCACTCTGAAGATTTCAGGCTTGCTTAACGGCTTACTTTCCGAATTAATCGAAGAGACAAAAATGATCTAAAACAAGTAATCCTTTTAGAATTTCAGCAGCAAAAATGGAACTGCATTTACTACCAATTTTTTACTCATGTTTTAAAATGTTTGAAATTACAGGGTATATCTTGAATAGGTCATTCTTTCTTCTGATTTTGAATTTTTGGAAATTGATTTAAAGTAGGTAACTTAATCTTTTTCAACGTGTTCACAGTTTGAAACATAACAATTTCAGATACTTGGTATTTTAGTAATCCAATATAAAGTCTGAAACAATTATATTACTCTTATTAAGCTGAAAAAATGGATTATTTGTGCGTCAAATCAATATTTTGTCAATTATGTCAACAATTATGACATTAATTTTCCGTGAATTTTCAAATTTTAATGATTACAGTTTTCTTTAGAGCGTGACTCGCGCGTCATCTACTGGAATTTCGCATTTTGACAAGTTTGCGATTTTGGGCTAGTGGACAGACTTTATATTACTGTGATTACTGTATTTTTTACTGTCAATCAACGCAGACGACGTTTTTTACTTTTTAGTGCATCTTTTAAATAACAAGTAAGTCATATACAAGACCCATAAAACAAATTATCAAAAACATGGTACCATTCTTTAATAAAAAATAAAATGAGTAAAAATTGTTTTTTTCTTTTTATTTTTAAATGACACAATTTTTCAAATTTTTGTATATTGTTGCTAAAGTCCTCAGAAAGTTACCATATTTTTTTCATGCAATTTGAACTTACACTTTTTTTAATAGACCTATAAACTAAATCGACTTTTTAACCCGTTTAAACTCGGTTAGAAATACTTAAAATAAGATACAAACTGACCTGTGAGGTAATGACTGAATTTAGGAACAACATACAGTTCTAAAAAAAACGTTTTAATTACTACTTTTCATAAAAATCCAATTTCATATTTTGCGTTCACACGCTTGCTTAAACAGCTCCTCTTCGGATGCTTTGAGTATAGTTCAACCTTAGATAAAGGTTAAAGACCTATACAATATTTAATTACAATATTATAAAATTGTTTGAGAAACATGTCCCTTTAGTCACTAAAAAATTTAGAGAAAAATATTTACCTTGATTAACAGATAATGTTAAAGAATTGATGAAAAAAGGGATAGAGCCCTAACAAAATTTAAACAAACTATACTTTATGTTGATTAGTTGATTATTAGGACGCATTTTGCCAGCTTCGAAACTTTTGTGTGTCTGAAATTAAAAAAAAAACAGCTTTTTTAAATCAGATTAATAACAACAATCAAATGTTGCGGAAAAATTTGCTTAAAGATCCCCTCGCATTTATACGATGTTAATAAAATCAATGACTATTCTTTATTTGTTTACAATTCAAGTTCTCCGCATAAAGAAACACATAATTACTATTTACAAAATACATAAAATAGAGGTTTTAAATGTTCTTTTCAGATACATTAAAGAAATTCATGATATTATTAATCTTAAACTTCAATCAAATGCGACAGATTTTAATGAAATAAACGCTAAGATGCTAAAGCTTTGCAGTCCTTTTATAAATAACTCACATTATAAACTTTTTTGATAAGTATTTTCCTAAACATTGGAAAGCCACTCTTGTAAAGCCGTTACAAAAGTAAAATTATTGTGACCTCAGGCTTATTACTAAGCAAACCTATACTTTGGGCAAATTTTCATAATATTCTTCCTTTTTCACACTATAGGTATAAAAAAAAAATTTAGTACTAATGCATCACTAACCAATATTTTACATAAGATAATCAGAAACACTGATAGTGACTTTTTGCTTACAAAAAATTCAACATTTTTTTAATTTAGTTTTTTCGATGGAGAAAATTTAGTGTTAAAATCTCGAAAAAACGAAAAATTACAGTCTATTTCGGTCTAATTTTGTTGGATGAGTTGATAAAAAAAATATGATAGTACGAAAAACAAAAGTAGTTTAACATCTACTATAGAAAAAATAGAAATAAATGGGCTAAAATTTGATTCTCATTATCAATAGTTCATGGCAATTATGGTTCATTGTATTTTTTCTACTTAACTTGTGCACTTTAGATCTCTGCACAATGTAGATCTACGACATGTCTGTTGTTATACGACATAATAATATTGAAAATCATTTGAAATCAAAAGCAGTAAACATATATTTAAAAAACAACTCAACTTAAAATTTTGTTATTTTTGTTTATAATCTGTATTTATTTTACTTTTTACCAACATTATTACATATTTTTCTTTTTACATATTACTTAAAAAAAATATTATGTATTCTCCATTTATGTTTATTATTATTTAGTATTTCTTTCTTTGAATGGATTCTATAGGTATTTTTAGTTACGTTTGGGTTTGTATTTTATAGTTTGTTTTGTTTTATTTTTAAGAGAAGTTAAGTAGAGTAGCATTTAGCTTTTACCGTAACTGACCTTGAAGTTGTTCCGTTTTAAAAGTCTAAATTTTTTACTAACTTTCCTGCCATTATTCTTGGAAATATATTTTTGCCGTTGTGTCACTTCTAATTTTTATTCCAAACCTTACCATTCCTAAAAAAAATATTCTATTTGTTCAGAATCTCGTGTTTTTCTTTCTTTTTATTCTCTCCAAAAATCAAATGTAAGATTGTTGATGTTTTGCGTTGTTTCTTCGTCGTTCTAAATAAGCTCGAAGACAAATTTAATTCATCGCATTTCTCCTTGAGTTCTTTTTGTAGTTCCTTGATTTTTTTATTTTGTTGTCAATCCACATTCTTTCACGTTTTGTAGTTGTTCCTCAATTCAGTGATACAGTAGATATGTTTTTGTTAAAAGCAAACTAAGTAGAAATAAATCTACTACTACCTACTCCAGACGTCATATTCTATGACGGAAATGCACTAAATTCTGCAAAACAGGATGAAACAGAGCAAACTAAACAAATTAATTCTTTGTTTGTGATGGAAAATTGAGTTCTGTGAAAAACAAAGATTTAATTCCTGTGATATTGCATTCGGTCACACTCTCCAAACCAGACTGGTCTCTGCAAGCTTGCTTGTTCGGTATTCTCATTAAAAAGCAGAGAAGACGAAAAAATTATTGATTTAGTTTTTTTCCTGTTTATTACAACAAACTTGTCAATATCGGAAGCTATTTATTTTAAGAACGTCATGTAAGAAATTTAATTCTCTCGCCTTGTTGTAAATCACTTAGACGAAACAATTTTGTTGCCAAATTAATGCCAATACTGAATAAAAGTAATTAAGTGAGTCGATAGTTTACAGCAGCAATTTATTTCGAAAGAGACAGAATTATATACTGCCGATACACTTCTAAAATCAGTACCTCCCAGCGAAAACAATCAGTTGAACTAATGGTTTGCAAATAAGTATCTAAAACGTTTCAATTCAATTATTATTGTTCTTGAATTTCAGAGTAAATAATTTGATTCACTCTAATGAAAGCGAGTAATAAAACAAAAAATACACCTTCCTCTAATTAAATCTAATGAACGTTAGACGCAATAAATAACTTTAATGGATGCCACAAGTCCGTGAAGGGAAATAAATGACATGGAGCTATCCTGAAATCTGAAAGCTTGAATCCAATCAATAACAAAACATTGTATTTTACGGATACGAATTAATTTCGTATTCTGCCTTATCATTAAAACATTGTTTCGATCACGGTTATTATTAGATTATTTTGGAACATCGGCATTCCTAATTAATCACAACCAAGTTGCATAATTAATTATTCTAACTAATCAAATTGCAAACATTTAAGAGGGTTTAAATAGGGACGTGGGTTGAACTAACTTATTCAAATACAACCGATCTCAAAAAAGGAAAATATATTTTTATTAATACAGGATGGTCCAGCCCAGCTCCCATCTTCTGTAGCTCAGTTATTATTAAAGTTGTAGTTTTGACATTGTGTAGATGTTATTTATACTCTAGGACACTTTTAAGGAAAATATTTTTGACCGTACAGAGTGTCTCAAAAAAGTATGATGTCATATTAATAAAGTTTTTTAATGGCATGCTATTATTTTTTTGTGCTTATTATGATACCTTTTTAGCTTCTTACATGTCCCTAAAGTCTTTTTCAAATCGGTTTAGGGATTACTGCTAAAAAAATAAAAAGCAAAAAAAAATCGGTTTTACACCTTTAGTTTTAAAAATTACTAAAAAATAGAAACAGTGGTTTTTTGATGACGTTATTACTAGATACGTATTGAACAAGGTCTAACAGGCTTACTAATAAAGCTTGATTGATTTAAATTACTACAGGGTGTTTACAATTTATTTCCAAACTTTTAAAATTTGAGAGATTTTTATTTTGCTTATTTTAAATGGCAACCCTTATTTATTTTTATATTCATTCGATGCAGAATTAAAAACTGTACAACTTCGGAATTATTTGCTAAAAACTTATTTTATCAATGACAAATGACTTTAATGATTAAAAGTCGAATATTTGTCAAATAACTCCGAAACTGTTACAATCTACGTTAGGGTTGTAATAAGAAGAAATGTTTGGTTTTTAATTCTTCATCGAATGATATAAAAATAAACAGGGATTGCCATTTGAAATAAGCAAAATAAAAGGCTCTAAAATTTAAAAAGTTTGGAAATAAGTTGTAAACACCCTGTAATAATTCAAATCAATCAAACTTACTTAATAAGTCTGTTAAACATTGTTTATCACGTATCTAGTAATAATGTCGTCAAAAAAGCACTGTTTCAATTTTTTATTAATTTTTAAAACTAAAGGTGTAAAACCGATTTTTTTTGTTTTTATTTGTTTTAACAGTAATCCCTAAACCGATTTGAAAAAAAACTTTAGGGACATGTACGAAGCCAAAAAGGTATCCTAATGCGCACAAAAAAATAATAGCATGCTATTCAAAAAATTATTATTATGACGTCATATCTTTATTGAAACACTCTCTATAATCAAAAATATTTTCCTGAAATGTGTCCTAGAGTATAAATAACATCTGCAAAATATCAAGACTCCACCTTTAATAATAACTAAGCTACAGAAGACGGGAGCTGGGCTGGACCATCCTGTATGTTCCAATTAACTCGATTAAAAAAAAGAAGTAAATTCAATTTTGGAATCCTCAGATAATTTTGAATATGATGTGGTTTGATTCTCCACTTTGAAACACCCTGTATGTTCAGAAGTCTTTGGATTTTGACAAATTAAATTTTAACCAGTTCCTCAAACTTTGACTTATATCTTAAAAACTGTTGCTTAAAAAATAAAAACAGATTCAGAATCCTTGAATATTTATGCATATGAAAAAACTGAAGTATCAATTGTCTGAACTATTTTAAACAATTAAAACTACTTATTTCTTACATCAACTAATCTCACTTTTGAGGAACCGATATCGCAAAAACTATTAGCTGTAGATGAAAAATATAGACAGTTTTAGAATCTTTTTCATGACTTACCTAGTTGAAAAAAAAAATTTTTTAAGAAGTGTTTGGATTTTGCAAACTAAATTTTAACCAGTTCCTCAAACTTTAGACTGATGTCTTAAGAACTGCCAGTCGTAGGCAAAAAATTAAAACATATTCAGAATTCTTGAATAATATTGCATTCAAACAGCTAGAGTATCAATTGTCTGAACTGTCTAACTTCAATAAAATTATTTAAAAGTACCTACTCATTTCTTACTCCAACTAATCTCAATCTTGTGGAATCGATATCGCAAAAACTGTTAGTTGTTGATAAAAATAATAGTATATTATTTACCAAGTTTGAGTGTAAATCGGACGCTTTATTGCCGAGTGGATTTGTAAACGTCGAGTGACAAATGAACCGATTTACACGAAAACGAGATCAATACAACATTTTATTCTTCGAATTAGACTCAACAAGGCTTAAAATTGCTTTAAATCTGTTAAAAATAATCTTACGTTTCATATTGAGAAATGCCAAACAGTTGTCAAAACTCCTTACACAGGAGAAAAACCGTAAATTTTGACAGTGTTGAAGAATAAAGACAGTTTTAGAATCCTTAGATAATTTACTTTAAGAACAATTTTCATTTAAATTGTTTCAATTCTTTACCTTTCCAAAAAAATTTCAAAAGTGTTTGATCTTTGTCAATTTAAATTTTAACTAGTTCCTTAAAATATAGATTTAGGATCCTGAATAATGAATAATTTTGCACATATGAAAAGCTAAAGTATTAATTGTCTGAACTGTTTAATTTCAGTAAAAAAATTAAAAACAAAAAGACATAAACAAAAGTATTTGGATTTTGAGAAACTAAATTTCAACCAGTCCCCAAACTTTGACTAATATCTTAAAAACTATCGCTCGTAGACAAAAAATAAAAACAGATTCAAAATCTTTGAATAATTGTGTATAAAAAAAGCTGTGGTATCAACTGTTTAAGCAATCTAACTTTAAAACAGTATACAGGGTGAGTCAATGGTGGCTTATTTCTGACATGTCCTAATACCACTTGGATACTTCGTTTAATTTTTAAAAACATTAATTGAATCAACATTGGTTTTTTATCTTTTAAATAATAATAGTCCATAATGAAATTTTAGCAAAACTGTCAAAACAAACTTGACAATACCCAGAACAATGTAATCGTGAATTAATTTTTAATTTTTTTAACGATTACCGATCTGATCAACTGGAATCAGTATTATTGGTTGCATATTTAAAAAAATCAGAAATAACCCACTATTGACTGACTCACCCTCCTGTATTATGTACTCGTATCTATCAAATTTTATAAACGTCATTTTAGTTCCTACAGCAGCAAAAATTCAGAAATTATTTTATTATTTTTGCCATTAAAAAATCTAAAACTATGTTCAGTCCGTGACTAAAACGCATGAAGTCACAGATTGTCAAAGTGTGTTTACAAGATCACTTATGGAAACATATACCATAAATTGCATTTTAATGACACGATTGGAAAAAATATAAATAAGAGTACTCACCTCTTACGAGTACATCAATTTATATTCCATCTCAAAAACATAGGAACTAACTGACCTGACCTGACCTGACCGATATCTTAAAAATTGTTATTTGCGAATAAAAAATAAAGAGAATTTTCTTGTACTGAAAGTGTGTTAACTTTCCTTTTTGCCGAACAAACTCCTAAATTTGATTTATTAATTGTTACACTCTAAATTATGTTAAATTCTCTCTAACTGAACTGAACAAACTAGAAAAATTTTTGTTTTTATTGTCAACGTTGGCAAAAATTCAGTTATTTACACCTCCTCTGACTTGAATAAAAGTAAATAAGATTATTTCCTCAATTTATTAAAAGAAAGATTGTTTCATTTCAATTAAGTCTTTTTTATTTGCCATAAATAGTAAAAAAATGTAAATAATCCATTTAAAGCAAACGGTTTACTAATTAGAAATACATTCGAATAATGTTATTCGATCGACTTGGAAATTAATAAACGGCTCCGACTTTGCAATACTTCAAACAACCCTCATTAAATTACCACAATGTTTTGCAAATGTGGTGTATTATCCCCGGCATTGATTACAGGTAACAGGAGATCAAAACGTTTAATTATGAAACCCAATCTGACAACCTCGCCCCAAAGGTCAACACCATTTAAGATCAAAGGATGTACGGCTTTCATAAAGTATATTTTTTTGAAGAAATAGCATTAGTAACCGAACTGGGTTTGAGCAAAGAAAAACTGATTCGTTGTCCGCTTCAATAGTAGTTAATGAGTTAAGAGAGCTTCTCCCCCAATTATATGGAATAATTTCGAGCGAGAGCAGATGGAAAATTCAATTTTGGTTCTGTGAAAGGATTTTCTGCAATAAAAAGGCGCACATGTCGGCATTTATCCACGCGAATTTTCCTAGTTACTGTAATTTTCCCTTCGTTGAGATAATGACGTCCTTGCCCTTTGTTTGGAACAGTCACATTTTCAGAATCTTAAACATATTACATCCAGCTGTCGATATTTCTCCAGGTTCAAATATCATTCCTGTTATCGTGCTGATGACAAGCAACCAACTGATTAAACTTCGCTTGACGACTAATCGAAGAACTATTTGCACCATATAGATCGTACGACGGATTTAATGAACATTACTTCAGCCATCAGCGGCATGTAATCACTTGTAATCCGATTAACACTTTAAGCAACGTGATTTAGGTGAAGTCAGTCTTGATCCTTTATCACTAAAAAATTATTTCATGTGGCCGCAGTTAAAAAGGATCTGATAAGTAGAGACCCGATTTAGGTGTCAAGAAAGGTTGTAAAAGACAGGAATTTGGTGTTATTTTTTATTTTTTATTAACTCATACAAAGGGAAAATAAAATTTCCATCACAAAAGCAAATACAACAAAATACGTTTTGTAAAAAAATCTAAGTGTTATACTTAATTTGCCTTTGTAAAATTACAGTTCGTTTTTCTGTAAGAAAAATAAACTGTATGGAAATACCGAAGAAAATGCATTCTAAAAAAGTATTAAAATCAGGCACCAAAATTTTTTCCTTCAATTTACATTTCTATTTTCAGTAGATTTTCAGTAATTTTTCCACAACTTCTGAAGCACTTTTTACAGAAATTTACATTTTATTCACAAGTTCAATGTGTCAATTTTGTTGAGCTATTTACTGAGAATTCAAAGCGAGAAAGTAAGTCATTTTTCAAAGAAAAAGATTAGAAAAACTCACATTCCAAGGGCCTGTTTCATAATAATATTAAAGTAACTTCAATCTTCAGAAGTGCGTTTAATTTATAAAATGTGTTTCAAAATACATTTTAAAATTAAAAATTGGCTTAAAACATCTTTAACATTCAACAAAATTTCTAGGGACAAAAACAATAAAAAAATGTCATTTCTTCACCAAAATTTTGACTTAGTGTAAACTTATATATATAGTCTATAAAAAACGAGTTTAAAAATGACGAATTTAAGTACCTATTTCAAATAATGATCTCCAACATGCCAATAGTGATATTCTACACCGAAAAAGTGAAGTTTTGGAGTAATTTATAGAGACAATGACTTATATGCAAAAAATAGGTATAATAATAATCATAATATTACATTATTTTATCTCATTTGTTGTCATACAGGCTGTTCCGTCTAAACCTCACATTAGAAGTATTGGAAGTTCTAATAAAGATAGTCATCTGAAAATTTGTGTACAAGCATAATCTTTTAGGTCCTGCTCAATGAAAATATTTCCAAGATGGCAACACTTCCGGTTATACCGGATGTCGCTATCAACTTCCTTATTTTAAATGGAAAGCTATATTTTTTAATGCGTTTTTAAATTACTAGAGTTATTTTAAGGTAGTTTTTATAAGCTTCCCCTATACCTAAAATTAGCCGTTTACGAGATATTTATGGTTTTTAAAAAAAATTTGGATTTGCACCCTCCAGTTCAAAAATCGGTAACTCTGCCATTTTTAATAATTTGAAAATATTTTTCAGCTCATTTGAAGGAGGAAGCTTAGATCATTCCTTTAGTGTTTTCGAATTTCTAAAAAAGAATAACAAACTCCAAATTTTGAAAGTTAAGTTCGCAGCACTTTAAGTACCCATAACTAATTTTTTTCAAATGAAATGACAAAAGTTTTATTTCACTAGATGGTAGAGAATTTAATTCTACTTCGATCTGTGTTAACATTCCCTATACTTATGTTTAATAGTTTTCAAGTTACAATACCTTTTTGTTGGGATTGAGAAATTCATTAGCCATAGGCCTTTTCTCATAGGTTGCCATGGAAACGAATGAAAAAAGGTGAGAAATTAAAGTATTTCAAACCAACACCCAATGAAATTATTTTGTTTGAAGTTGGCCAAACTTAGCCTTAAAATTTTTGGGTTTATTAACTTCAATTCCAATTTTGATCACACTGAACAACAGACTTAGGCTTTCTCTTTCAATTTTCCAAACATGATTTCGAAATCTCTAAAACTAAGCGAGTTACCGATTTTTTAAGTGAGATGTGCAAATCCAAAAATTTTGAAAAAATCCTAAATATCTCGAAAACGGTTAAACCTTGGTATAGCGAAAGCTGATAAAAACTCCCTTAGAATAACTCAACTAATCCAAAAACGCAGTGAAAAACATAGGTTTCCATTTAAAATAAAAAAGTTAATAGCGACTTCCGGTATAACCAGAAGTGCTGCCATCTTGGAAATATTTTCATTGAGCAGCACTCAACGGATTATGGCTGAGTACCAATTTTCAGATAAATATCTTTATTAGAACTTTCAATACTTCTAATGTGGGGTTTAGACGGAACACCCTGTATGTTAAAAATTCATATGCATAATAAATAATCTTAAATCTCTACAAAGCAGTTATTAAAAAAAAAGGTTAGGTGAACTTCAAATTAAAAAAATCTCCGAACGGAAAAATTGTTTTTCTCGCTCAAATGTATCAGCCACTGGTTTTCTAAAATAACCAAAAATTATGGTAATCACTCAACAATAAAAGTGACCGCAATCCGTCCTTTGCTTGGGTTGGGTTCATCCCCATAAACTAACTAGTTTGTAAATCAATCTATTTTTCGTAATTTATGACCTAAAAGATCTTAGTCGGACTTTTGCTATCCAGTCCGGTTGGTATGGGTATCATTCTTTTTGGTCGTGACTGTGCATCTTTCCTCTTCAATGATTTTCTCCAATAATTTGATTTTTCGCTTATAAGTTTCCTTTAGTTTTGTATTTGTCGGAGTTTCTTTTTTAGCTTAAGTTTTAATTTCTTTCACTCCAATTTAAAAATTTTAAGAAATTTTAAATTTTGATTTAATTTGTTTTAGCGATGCAGATTTTTGGTGTTAAAACTTTGTAACATATTTAACCATTCTTTTTCCTAAAATTAGTTAGAATGTTACAAAGACAATCAGTTTTATTAGGTCAGGTTAGGTCAGCCAATTAGGTCAGTACGTTTTTGAGTTGGAAAACATTATTAGGAATAGTTGTTTTGCATTTTATAACAAGTTTGTATTTTTCTATCTGTTTTAACGAACAGATTTCTTCTTTTGAAAATATGATGATTTATTGCACATTTGATAATTCATTTCAAATTCACATGATTTCCATAACGTGATAAAGTTTTCAAGATTAAATAACGTAATTTTTAAAATCAGGCTTACTCAAACATAAAAAAAGCTCTACCAATTTTACTTAAAGCCACTTTAACTAAAGTTGATACATCTTTCTTTTTGAAATGAAACTTTAATTTTTGATAATATCCTCTAACTAAAGAGAATTTAAAGTAAAAATTATGAAGCTGAGTTTAAGTAAGTAACTTTAACCCTCAGAAGCTAAAAAGCTAAAACACAAAAAACAAAAAAATAGTGAGATGAGAAACTGAAAAAACTATATACAACTGGAATAGTAAATTGAAACATTTACATTCTAAATAAAAACACTAATACACTAAGGGTCGGTTTATACATCGTGGCCCACAACTCATTTCCCACCGTAAATGTGCTGGTGGTAACAGCAATGGGGATGGCAAAAATGCAAAAAAGTAGGTCTTTTATTCTTAGTTTGGGAGATAAAAAGGTTTCAAAGTGACCAATTCCACAAGCTTCCTCCCAGATGTAGTGCCTACAGTAGATGCATTGCTAAGGAAAGAAAAATATTTCAATTGCACACTTTTATAATCCGTTGTACCTATTTTTATTATTATTATTATTATTATTATTATTATTATTATTATTATTATTATTATTATTATTATTATTATTATTATTATTATTATTATTATTATTATTATTATTATTATTATTATTATTATTATTTTTATTATTATTATTATTATTGATTTCTGCTACACCACAGTCGAAACCAATTATTGTGTAGCCTATGTAAAATTTAGAAAAAGTATATTTTATGAAGAGAAATAAGTACCTAAAATATTACAAAAAGAATTGAAATTCATAAAAAATATGTCTATATTATTAATTCGGTTCATTTCAGAGCACATCTTAAATATTGGTGATTTTTTTTGAAGTTTGTCCGACTAGCATCCAAGTAAAATAATTGTTTATTTCTAGAGTTTTGACGAGGTACACGAAAATTTATTTGTTTTAGCAGTTGAGGGCAATCAATTTTATTGTGTATAATTTTAAAAAGAAACGTTAATGCAGCAAATTTATATCTAATTTCAAGACTAGATACTTGAAACCTATTTAATAATATTTCTTGCGGGAAACCAACTGGAGGATAAGTTCCATCATTTCTATAAGCCAGAAATTTCAAAAACCTTCTTTGTACATTTTCAAGCTTTTCCTGGTAGGTAACGTAAATAGGAGACCAAACAACTGATGCATATTCCAAACATGATCTAACAAATGAAAAATATAGTAATTTCAGTGTTAATTTGTAAAAATTCAAAACCATTTCTTATAACAAAACCCAACATGTTAGAAGCTGTTAGTATGACACTATCAATATGATTAGAAAACGTGAACTGTGGATCAAAAATAACACCTAGATCTTTAACATAATCCAGTTTTTTTAGGAATAAGGAATCAATAAAATAATTAAACTTTATGACTGATTTGTTAGAAAATTGCATTAAAAACATTTTGACAGATTAAGATTTAACTCATTTTTCTGACACCATTCTAAAAGATTAAGAATATTCTTCTGTAGAACATTACAGTCCAGAGAAGTTTTTATTCTACAAAAAAATTTTAAATCGTCAGCGTATAGGAGGCAAGGTATGTCAAAAGAAGTTACAATGTCGTTAATAAAAAGTACAAAAAGAAGCGGACCGAGTATCGACCCTTGTGGCACTCCAGATGTAACTTCAAATGCGTCAGAAACAAAACTATTTAATAAGATAAGATTGAAAAAAAATTATGAAAGAGTAAGAAAGACCAAAGTAATAAAGTTTGGAAAGCAGTATATTAAAGTTTACGCTATCAAAAGCCTTTGAAAAATCTGCATAGAAAACATCAAGTTGCATACCAAGATCTAAAGTCTCGGCAAGATACTGGGAAAAACAGGAAAGATTTGTTACAGTAGACCTACCAGACACAAAACCGTGTTGTTCATTGCATAAGTATTTTTTAACATGAACACTTACTACATTGTAAATAAGCATTTCAAAGCACTTGCTGAAGTTATTAATTAAAGAAATAGGTCGGTAGTTAGTAATGTCACTTTTGTCCCCCTTTTTGTAAATAGGCATTACAGAAGATAATTTAAATGCATCAGGAAAAACAGAAGTTCTTAGAGAAAGATTAACAATAGAAAAAAAGGATAAGACAACATATCAGCACACCTATGTATGACAAAGGCTGGAATTCCATCTGGTCCAACAGTCCTCTTAGGCTTTAAACTTTTTAAAGAAGAAAGCACATCTGACTCTTCAATAAAATTTAAAGTCAGTATTTCATTATTATTAAAACGATTTTCAAAAGCAGAGCAATTATTAGATGCAGGAAAGTTGTTCTGAAAATAAGATGCAAAACCATCAACAATATCCATAGAAGTATTAAAACATCTACTTTCAAAATGCATAATATTGGGAATAGATTTAGTACATTTTTTGTTATTTACATAAGACCAAAATTTTTTAGGATCATTAGTAACGTCTTTTTCCATACTGGAAAGATATTTTTTCGAGCACATTTAATTTCCAACTTAATTTGAGATCCAAGTGATTTAAACTTGCTATAAAAATCAATAACTTTTGAACGTTTAAACTTTTTCCAGAAATGAAACTTACTTTTTATTAAGGTAATAATTTTACGGTTAAACCAAGGAGGGTAATTAGCTGAAGACTTGAAAGGTTTAGTTTTTGGTTTCTTAGCAATGTAATCCTCCGGAACAAGGCCTTTGGTGATTGGCTACTCTGAATTGTTTTTACCTCCGAAACGCAAAGTTAGAAAGAAACTTTCGATTTAGAATTGCCTAAACTATATGCACTTTTTCGGTGGGGAGCGAGTTGTGGACCACGCTGTAGAAGCGTCATTAATTTAATCCGCAATTAAATGCGTGATTAACTGATCACGTGACCAAATTGAAGCAATTTGGTAGGTTCATTCGCGTTGTTAACTTTTAACGACGAATTAAATTTTAACAGAGCTACAAAAAACTGAAAAACAATGAGATTGAAATTTTGTCGTTCTTAAGTGTCTTGAACAAGTGAGAAATTAAAAAACTATAGAACTGCAAAGTAAGAACATTAAAAAATAGGAAAACTGAAATCGTAAGATAGTGAAATCACTAAAAACTGAAACACTTAAGAAATGAATGTGAAATATGAGAAAACTATGAAACTAAAAACTAAAATACTGGGAAACTTAAAAACTGTACGATTAAAACTCTTCAATGAGATTGAGACACTGAAAGTTTGAGAAATAAAAAATCTCTAAATGTGAAATTAGAAAACTGTTAAATTGAACACTTTGATGTAGGTATTGTTTTTTTTAACTATAAAAAAATGAAAAAACATCCTATTTTAAATTGGTAAAGTTAAACACGACTTTAGGATGTTTAAAACATATGTAGGATCCAAATTAGTTTAGGTTTTACACATTGAATAAATGTGCGCAATTTCCTTAAACTGTTCTAACGGACAGACACAAAAACCAAATTAATAACTCCATGTCTCATTGCTATCAGACTTTAATTAAAATCCTGACAAAACACTAGCAAATATCGCAGCCAGCGCACTAATGAGCAATTACGATTATTTCGTGTGAACTTTTCACACATAAACTCCATACCGAAGCAATATTTTTAATGAAAATTTTAATGCAAAGCAAAGTTCACTTATTTTAGTCGGAACAGGTCGGGTTTAATTTAAAAATATTTACGTTAGCGACACGCTTAATGGTTTTCTCATAAAATTAAGAGTGGTGTATTACAGACTCTGATATCACTTTATCTTCATTTATGTGCAGTCTTCATTTCCAAAAAACATTTCACCGAGGTGAGAGGATTGAGAAATAATTAAGTTAGACTTTTCTCACTAACACGAATCAAAATATTCATTACAATCCATCGTTATAAAATTATTTACGATAAATTACTTATTTTTAGAAATTTCAGCAATCCTCCGACACTATCCTAGTGTACGATTAATAACTGTTTAGATCATAAACTACGTAATGTAGATTTTCTGATAAGCTTTTGATCCCAATTTATGACTTCCCTAATTAGAGTTTACGTCTAGTACAGGTATTAAGTTGATTCTGCTTTTTAGAAACATATCGACTGATACAAAATCTAACTAAGTTAATTAAATAGTTTGATGTAATCTTACATAAAAGTAAATAATAACTTATAATTATTCCTGAAAAATATTTGAAATAAGTATTGCTACACAATGAATTATCATTAGAAAAACGCCAACTTAGCATTTTTATGCTACAACTTAGCAATTATATTCATTTTTTAATTTTTACTTTGAGAAAGTTTGAGTGTAAAATCTGCATTGTTAAAATGCATGAAACCTGAAAAACCAGCCGTTTTCAGACAAAAGCTTTTCTGTCACATGAAAGAACAATATATCATGGATTTAAAACCAAATACGCTAGAAATTTGTAAGATTTTCCATTGCTTTTAAAAAAGTTTCAATAATTTCCATTTCCAGTTTACACTCTTTTTTTGTTTTTGTGATTTTGACGGTTAAAAATTTAATTCGTCTTTTGTAGGTATTAAAAACGCTTTATAATCCATCACTACCTCTTAACCTAAACCTAAACGGTGTGTTAAGGTACAGTCACAATCAAAATGAATGACACCCCTACCAACCGGGCCGCATAGCCCGGTTTAGTTTACAAACTGTCCCGCTAGTTTACACAATACCCAGCTGGTTTATAAACTAGCCAAACGTACACATTAACCGTATAATATTGAAAAGATATGTAGCCGCGGTTTTATGGGTGACATTCTTTTTAAACACGACTGTACAACTACCTTGGCTCCAGGCAACCGATCTTTGGACTAAATTTACAGTAAACAGTGCCAGTCTTTAAAAAATGCAAATATTATATCTCACAAGTCTAATAATCTAACGTAAACAATTGTAGACATGTTACATGTTTTTTTTTTAATTTTTAAAAATATAAGAATTGTAATTTCTGAAATAAATGATTCAGTTCTTGTTTAAATCCAGACCAAATTGCAGCACAATTGGCAACTCATTATTACACAGTATGAGTAGCAAGTCCTCGTATGTTAAAGTTCTTTTGACCATTTTAAAATTAAAAATATTTAAACTTTTGATGAAATTGTGAACATCTCTATGTTGCAGGAAGCAAGCCATTCAATACAACCCTGCTGTGCACAGGTAAGGCCTGTCAGGCTCTCAACATGCAATAGTTAAAATAATTTTATTTATTTACGTAGAATTTTGGTATTGGCAGTACCTTTCCAATTTTATAGAAAGTATAGTCTCCTGTAATAATTTTAAGGATAATCTAATTAGCTTCACGTGTTCACTTGCTTTAGAGTTTTTTTTACATAAGTTTTTTTTTATTTATAAAAACGAAAAGCAGTTTTTCTGCAAAAATTGCAATATGTGTGTCTGTTTAACACATTTAAGGAATTTATTCTCGAAATGCGTCAAAAAATATTTGTTATTACCATTAGATTAGTCAATCAAACGAATTTCAGAAAATATTTTATAAATACAATTTTCCGAAATTTATTTTAAAGTTCTGAACTAAATTTGCTCATTCTGAAGTACAATTGGCTATTCTGAAATACATTTGACCAATCTGAAGTTCATGTGGTACTCTCTGAAATTAATCTGATACATTCTAAACTACAACTGGAAACTTGTATTAAGTTTACTAATCTTTAATTTTTTTTATTGATTTTTTATTTATGTAATTGATTGTACTATTACATTAGTGGAATTAAGGAACTTTATTCCACTACTATTATCCACTAGTGAGATAAAGTATCTTTATTCCACAAGTGACATATTGGAAAAATTAAAATTTAACTTCGATTAATTCCATTTTGTTAATGTGATGATTGTGGATAAAACGTTGTATTGCATTCGTGTTTTAGTCGCATTTTAGTCGCAAACTGTAGTACTTTTATAAAGTATCGATACCTGACCAAGTATCGGGTATCGATACCTGACCAAGTATTGGGTATCGATACCGACTAAAATCAGGTATCGAAATATCGATACCTCCGATACCTCCGATACATATTGTGGTATCGGCGGTATCGATACTTGATACCTCGATACCACGATACTCGCGGTACCTCGATACCACAATCCCTTTGATACCACGATTCTTGCAAAACTATTTCACTGCCAAGACAATTATTGCCATCCGTCAACACTCTGTTTATATACAGGGTGGGGCACGAGTGGGGTATTTCCGAAATGTTTTTATCTGCAACTTTTAAAACATCTTTCGTTGCTCTCTATGCTTTAGTATTATTATAAATTAAAATCTGAATCAAAGAATGCTTTATCTCAATAACGTCAAAAATTTTCATAATTGTCAGTTTCACTCCGATTTTAAATGCTCAAGAGAACTCACGATGAATTTGTGAAACTCACTTCCAAAGTGTTTTTTTTTAACTAATAGTATGGTGAGGTCTTTAATGAGCCCGTAATTGGACCCCATTCTTAGATGGAAACCTTAATGGGGAAGTGTTTCTCCACTTTTTACAAATGGAATTGTCTTTACTGTTAGAAAATTTAGACCTTACGGCGGTGGTTCCAGCAAGGTGCGCTATTGTTACAGATCATTTAAATAAAAATTATGAAAATCGTTGGATAGAACGAGAATCCAATGGATTTGGCCCCCAAAAATTCACATTTGACACTGCTGGACTTTTTTGTGGTGTCTAGTAACGTAAAGAATCGTATAATACATAAATGCAGAGCAAATACGGCAGCAACTTTACGATGCGTCCGTCTATCGGCTCTATGAACACTTATTACACTGATTTTTGCAATAAATAAATAAATAATTCGTTTAATTGGCCTAATTTGATTAACTGTCATCCACTGTCATCTTGAAGCTTTCAGCTACATACTTTGATTACTAATTTGAATTAAATTGAATATTGTATCAAGTGTTTAAAGTTTCCTGTATATTTGGTTGCATTTTTTAAGGTTCCAGAAGTACCCCAATCGTGCCCCACCCTGTATTAGGTCCAGGAAATTTAAAACTGAATTTAACTAAAATTTTTGTATTCATCGACTAATTTAAAAGTCGATTTTACGGTTGCCATAAATCACTATGAGTTTAGACACTATTTTACGAAATTATTAATTACAATTTCTTCAACAATTACTTATGTATATCATTAGAATTACTAAAAAAAAAGGCCGACACATCAATAATTCAGTAACACAGTTTTTCAATTAATTGATACCACAGCTGTAGTGCTGACACCATAATACTGTCGATACCACGATATTCTCGATACCTCGCTACCACGATATTTTCGATACCTCGATACCACGATACTTTCGATACCTTTGATACCTCGATACCAACGATATTTTGGTTAGTATCGATACCTCCAAGGTATCGATACCCGATACTTAAGTGGAGGTATCGCCCGGACCTACTATGAACTGGGTTTAGTCAATAGGCGTATAAAAGCTGTTGTCAACATGGTTATGCAACCACCAATTCTCATTAGTGGCAAAAAGCACTGGAACTTGTATGAAAGACAGTGGGAAAATTAGTTTTAATAGACAATAGAGTATCCAGAAGAGTTCAGTTTGTTTACATTAAGTAACATTACTTTGATTATAATGTAGTATTATCAATATTATAAACAAGAATATCTTTTGATCATGATATTAGTACCATGCGCTCATTTAAATTTATAATTAGAGAATGCGGTTTTGTGTCTTTGTGATTGATAATCTAGTACAAACTGAGGAAAAAAATGTATTCTAATTAAATATTACCCTTCAAAACATAATTACTTGGCCTCGTACTCGTAGACTTACTCGCTCCTTCATTACTCATGTAACTATTTCCATTCATGAGTAAATGCTATTTAGAAATCTCGTTAAGTATAATATTAATTTAAAAAAATTTCAAATTGGAATTAACCGCAACAAATGATCCATTAAATAATTATTTAATAGTTATAATTATTTAATTATTTAATGGATCATGGTTCGAAATGTGATCATTTGGATCATTAACAAGTTTTGGAATATTATTGAGTTCTATTATAGCAGTTGTTACCATTTTATTAATCGAGATATATGAGACAATTTCGAACGATTTAATAACTTTTTCTGCACACTTGCATAATAGTGATGTGATGACAATACTGGCACAAGCTTTACAAAAACCTTCTTGACTTTTTTTATTTAATAAATCTGATTCTGAACCACAAAATAAACTGGTACAACGATGTTGCAACAATTCGTACAGCTTTTCTAGACACAAGTCCACTTTCATATTAGTTATTATTCAATCATGTCAACTACAAAACTATAATAGTTATTGATATCCCAAACAACAAAATCATCATTATTCTCAACAACTGGTGTACCTACTAGTATTATCAACAACTTTTTTATGTGCACTCGAAACTGATAAACGCTGATACTACCTTGGGCAATAAAATATAAGCTCCTGATGGGGCAATATTTCTGCGTGCAATATAAGTCTTTTGTAAGCCTTTAAATTGGGCGGCCATAAGTTTACTACTGAACCCTCGCCTTGATCGCATGTGGTCCTGATTAAATTTGCAGGTGAGGATGCAAGTTAAATATTTGTTGTTTTTAACAACGTTATTAAATAAATTCACAACACTACAGATATAAAGATTTGTAAATCCAAAAAACCCGTTTTTCTCTGGCTGTACAATACAAACACACGTGTAAAACTTTCATTTTGCCACCATTGAGTTTAATGTGTTGCCTATCTATGTTGACAACAACACTTTTAGCTCAGGAGCAGTCCATTAGAGCAGGAAGTCGTGTGGTACAAAACAAAGTAGTGGTCGTTCTTCCAAAAGGACTCAAAAAAATATGTTGTGGCAAAAGTTACACTTCACTTTCAAGGTTTGTTCCTATTCAATACATTTTCGATCTCATAGTATTTGTGATAATATGTGCTAATATTCAGTTGATATGTGTTAGTATTATTTTTGTTTAGTTTTCTGTTTTTTCTTCTGAATTAAATAAAGCACTGACCGCATTTTAGCAATAAAGTTTATTCTCCCCTTTAAAATGATTTGCCTTTTTGAATTATTGAATCGAATATAACAAAAACTATAAAACAAATTTAATTTTTTTCTTCAAAATGCATCAGTGAATAAAATTAATTTTACACGCAAAATTCTATCAATGTTAAATCTACGAAGATCTAAACCTAAGAGAAGTTTTTTTTTGAGTTTTGAAAGGAACTACTAGTGTTTCTAATTATGTTAATATAAATATGCATCATCTTCTTTTATTTCTAGATATTATTAACTGCTATGAGTACTTAACTAACTAAACTGTGTTTAAATAGAACGAGACAAAGATAGCTCTCAATGTAGTAAGTAGGCAAAAGAGTGACAAAAACTAGATTAAATTTTAGACAAAATTAAATTCATACACTAAGTGGTCGTGTTTATAAATTTTAACACAACTATCAGAAAATTCCAAAATCAAATCAGAGATCTCATCATCTCTTTTCTTTACTCAGCTTTGCTCAAACTCGGGAATCCTCATTTGGTAATTTGTTCATTTTAATCCATTCCATGCATCACAAAAAAATTGAATGTTTAAACCGCAAATTACGAAATTACCTATGACAGTTTGTCAACCATTGCGATTAAGTTAATTCTTAACATTAAACAGCCATAAATCGCTATATAAAACTTGAAATTGCGACTGTGCATCGATTTACACACCTGGCATCTGGTTCGCCTGTCATCCCGAAAATAAAATTCATGATTTAGGAGCAGTTCGTATGCAATTTTCATATAGCAATATCTCGCAAACACAGCACAAGCCATAATACATAGACACCTTAAATTTCGCGTAGCCCAAAATCTGAATAATTTAAAAGTGGTTTTAGGAAATTGAAATATGCACGAATTGCGTATACTTTGGTAAATTTGTCTTTTTATTATTCCTTCGAGTGTAAAGTAATACATCTGCGCGACGTTGGTTATTTGAAAAGATGAAAATTTAATATTTTTATCACCAACGAACCCATTTAAATTTTGTTACTTGGTTAAAGTCCATATAAAAACAATGATCATAAAATATTAAGTCAAATTTAAAAGAAAAGGATAATGATTACACTGGCCAACAAATTTGAACAAAGTTTCAGTAACATTGTTGATGCTACCTTCCCTGTTTATGATTTTTCACCCTATTTTGGAAATTTTTACAAAAATGTCCCATCATTCGTATCATTCGTATGTTACTTACCAATTTCGTTCGGACACCTTGATTGAGTTATATCATTTAATTCGTTAATTCGGTCATATTCAGGATAATTGTTCTCCTAGCAAGCATAATTGTAAATACGTAATGATTTTTTTGTGTGAGGCTTATTTCTGAAGATATTGACTTCTACAAAATTGACGAAATATGAGTCACATAGTTTTTGGAAGCTTTTATTCAAAAAACTAATGCATACCAAAATATTTAAAATAGTGCTTTATATAGAAAATTCTTTGTTCTTTTTGATTCTGAAATCCGATTTAGAATTTGAAATTTTTTTGGTGTAGAAAACCGGAAGTGAAGTTTCAAATCCGAATTTTAGTAACTTTGACCGTTTTTTTTTTTCATTTATTTTTTTTTCAAAAAATAGCACGAGTAGAGATCCCATTTTGCGACTTATAGTGTAAATTCTATTTAATTTAAGCTATTTTTTGAAATAAAGATAATTTTTAAAAAAATTGTCCAAGTTACTCAAATTCGGATTTGAAACTTCACTTCCGGTTTTCTACACAAAAAAAATTTCAAATTTCAAATTTGATTTTAGATTTAAAAAGAACAGTGAATTTTCTGTATAAAGCACCATTTTAAATTTTTTACTATTTACTGTTTAATTAGAAATACAGTTTAAAAGAACGTTCTGCTTAATATTTGGTCAATTTTTAGAAGTCAATAACTTTTTAAATAAGTCGCTCACAAAAAAATCATCACGTATTTGCATTCATACCTTTTAGGAGAACAATTTTAACCGAATTTCAGGTTGTCGCATTTTTTTGTACGCTTCACGTGAAATGCCTCTAATGTCAGTATGACTCATACAAATTTGTCAAAAATGATACTACGATCACAATGTTTAATTAATTAAAACCAAAATTTTTTTATCCACGTTATCTTTGAAATGTAATGTTGGTTGCATCCAAAATTTTTTCAGGCTCTTTATTACTCATGGACCACCCTGTAGGTGTTAAAATACTAAAAAAGAAATTTGAACAAAAAATGTTAAAAATCAGAACCCTTACATACAGTAGGAAATACAACAGGAATTAGTAATAAAATAACAAATAGATCTATCATTTTTACAGGTAAAGAAACATATGCAATACAAAAAATACTTGCTACACATATTAAAAATTTAAAAATTAATTTCAAACTATGTAATAACTTAGGAAATCATTTAATAAACACTAAAATAAATTTTTTACAGGAGTTTATAAAATATGGTGCAATATGTAGCATATGTTGCACAAAGTGGCAGAAAAATAGGTATCAGAATAGACGAGCACATAAAATATCATAACAAATCTAGTCAGAAAATAATCATGAATTCAATAAAAATACTAATTCAAAATAGTTACACCAATGTCCATCAGGACCAAAATTGGCAGCATTAGAAAAACTGCAAATTTACATTCTGAATAAAAACAAATATTTTCAATCAGTGTAATTGTAAATCAGTAAATGAGTATATGTTCGATCTCATGTTATATTTTTTAATATGTTCAAATTTAGGTATAGGTATGTAATTTTATATTTTATGATTTTTAACGTGTTCGATGTAAGGTAACGGGAATATCTCTGTAGAATTTTTTGATTATGTTTTCAACTATAAATAAGAGTGGGAGGAAAGTTTGATTTCTCTTTTCCCCGATGTCTTGCTATTAGACATATTCCCGACCAAAATAATATAAGTTTTTGTAATTGTTTTAACCAAATGTGATAATGCCGTAACAGGCGAAACTAGCCGAATGAAACATTAAAAATTTCATTTCATTTCCTAAGCTGAAGCCATTTAGTTATTAAAATATTCGAACCGTGCCACTTCTAATCAAGTAAATATCAAGCTTCAATTCTGAACATTGAAGAACTTAAGGGATATTGACAGGTCATGCCTGGCATTTTTGATTATTTTGAATGCAAGGAAATAAATTATGAGTGTGTTTTATTTGCTTTTGGCATCGATTTTCACCTTTTGGATAATTGTTATGCGCGGTGATGTCCGCTTATTGTACCTATAATCCGTCGAAATATCCGCCGGACATGTAATAAACTTATCGATATTCGATAAGAACATTGTCGAATTGTGTGAAAGAAACAACATCGAAACTCACCGTATGTCTGTATAATGAGAATTTTGATGCTGCAAAACAAGGCTATTTAGCAAAACATGCATAAAACGACGCACGTTTTAATACGTATTTGTTTGTTCACAAAACGAGAAGCATTATTAACCGGCCGGTGCGAAATGTTCCCGGAGGACGTTGGGTCTGTACTGAGCCAGAGCGTCAAAACCGTCACCTAGTCGACGTCGTCGCGACGCCTCAAAGAGAATCGCGCACTCCTAGAGGATAGACAAGACAGACAGACAACGGTGACAAGTTCCGAGAAGAAGTTTTTGCATGAAACTCATCACAACGCGTCACAAAATCACATTTTTTCAACAGTTAATAAAAAAATAATAAATAACATCTAAAATCCAGATTTAAGGGTGCAAATAAAATCATACCGTAGGATGCGATTTCAAATTTGCCAACGAGATGAAATGCTTTTCTTTGGTTTAAAAACCTAAATCAAAGTGTAAGGGTTGCTAGGTCTTAAATAAACATTCAACGTTTGTTTGCTAATAGTGTAATAAAAGTAATTATTTTGGTATACAGGATGGTCCACGAGTAATAATGAGCCTGAAAATATTTTTGATGCAACCAACATTACATTTCATAGATAACGTGGATATTAAAATATTTGTTTTTATAAATTAAACATAGTGACGTGACCACTCAGCATTTCAACTTTAATTTAAGGGTGTCCGGGAGTGAGCGAGCAACTCAGTTTTCAACACGTATTATTCTTCTTCAAAAGCAACCAGTAATACACCCATCCTGGGCAGGGTTCAGTCTTTAACTGCGTTCACGGGTTGGGTTGGGAAGGGTCATAAAATAGAAAAGATCAGTTGGCTAATATTTTAATCCCTTGAAATTGTCAAAGTTGCTCCAGAAACTTTTAGGAAGCTAAATATTTTGAGTTTTATATTTCTAAACAATAAAAAATAATGGAACAAAGATAATTTTGACAATAAATCAAAGTCAATAAACATTAATGTGAGACCTATTGCTTTTGAGTTTAGTTACAACATAAAACAAGCCCTATTTATTTATTTGGTGACCAATAAAATATACTCCATCACCACACTAAAACTTTTGTTTTGATTTACAAATTATCGTTGAAAATGTATTACGTAATTTTTTGTGGAAATAGTACGAATAAATACGAGGTATGATGTGTGCATTAAGATTAAAACGGTTACAGCTTTTAAAAAAGTCACTATTAAAAAGTCAAGAAGTTGGCCTGATAGTAGATAAAAAGAAACCATGTTTAGCAGCCACTCCAGATCGAATTTTGGCAAATTAATCTGTACTTGTGGAAACCAAATGCCCAATGACATCAGGAAATAATACCCTAGATCTAGAAGAAGCCGGATGTTCTAAAAAATTTGAAAAAATACCTCGTTCAAAAATCACAAAAACCTAAATTTTGACATAATATAATCCTAATTTATCAACAAAATTTCTAGAGACAAAAACATTAAAAAAATGTCATTTCTTCACCAAAATTTTGACTTAGTGTAAACTTAGTCTATAAAGAAAAACGAGTTTAAAATTTACGCATTTATGTATCAATTTCAATGTCAAATCTGATCAAATATTGATCTCCAACATGACAATAGTCATTTTCTACACCGAAAAAGTGAAGTTTTGGAGTAATTTATAGAGACAATGACATATGCGAAAATAATAAGTATAATAATAATCATAATAATACATTATTTTATCTCATTCATTGTCATATGTTAAAAATTCATATGCATAATAAATAATCTTAGGTAAATCTCTACAAAGCAGTTATTTAAAAAAAATGGTTAGGTGAACTTCAAATTAAAATATCTCCGAACGGAAAAATTGCTTTTCTGGCTCAAATGTATCAGCTACTGGTTTTCTAAAATAACCGAAAATTATGGCAATCACACAACAATAAAAGTGACCGCAATCCGTCCTTTGCTTGGGTTGGGACAAGGACAGGTAGCGACCTAAAGACCCTTCACAGAATCGGCACAGAGTAAATAGCCAAAGCAGAGCCGTCACTCTGTTCCCGCGCGCTGTGAGGCTCGTTGACCTTGGACATGCGTATTCATGAATGAAGTATAGAATGATATTAGTCACATTTGCTGCAACTATAAAAATATTTTTATGGCTGAAACAATAAAGGTTTTTTGAAAATATGAATCAGTGTCGTTATTTAACTCATTTCTAATGGTTTTTTATACAAACATTATTTTTTTATTAAAAACATAAAACCATGTTAGTTCTACAATGCGCTCACTTCACACCAACCCCACTTAAAAACATTGGAGGGAAATTTAAGCGCGAAATGGCAAAAACCGCCAATTTTTCCCTCAATTTCTATCCAGACTTCCGAAGTGTTTCATGTGATTTTCTTGTGTGATTCTTCGAAAGGCGTTAGAGATAATAATTACCTTTTATTTAACCGTAGATTATATTAACCACCACAATAGTTATTAACAACATATTTACATAGATTATTTAGTTAATATTAATATCCATTACCTAATTTACTGTAGTAGAATTAGTTTGCATGGTAAAGTAGTAATTGGTACTTAATTGTTGATAATTAGTTTACGTAGTTACTAAGTAATATATTTATTTATTGTATTTTTGATATTAGACTTGTAACCTGAAGGTTACAACGGTTTAGTAAAATTAAGTAATTATATTTTTTTATTATTTAATTTCTTGAAACTTTTGACAAGGTGCACTATGGAGGATTTTAAGACAAAATGTATTCATTGATAATTTGAAAACAACAATGTTTTATTACATGGCATTTGTTAAGTTAGTTGAAAATTAATACTTTGTAATAAATACCAAAACCCTAAAACGAATTTTTAGGTCTACTAGTAAATAACGCGACTTTTACATCAATCACAATATCTCAAAAACAAATTAAAAAAAAAACTCAACGCATCGGCCTATAAAATATTCTTTTGAATTATCCTGGAAAATCTCAGATCGAATACTTTCAAAATAACTGCGTAAAATTGCTTTCAATATGAACATTTTACTTTTACTTTTTTCAAAATATGACAACGGATCGGCCTGTAGAATTAAAAAACCTTTAATTTGATGTATAATACTTGAAATTCTGTTGTGTATTAAGAGAGAAAACTTGCTTTCAATATGCTAAGGTCTCAAATCGTTGGTTGCCGACACCCGTAAAAGTCAAACCTTGTGAATTTGTAATTGCAATGACGAAAAGACCGACATGATTCTCATTTATGGAGAGTGTTTGAAAAACGATCCGCAGGCTGCAGGTTTATACCAAATAAAAGGGCTCCGAGTGATACAGTTTTCCAACGTGTTGAAAATAACCGAAAAAAATGGCCTCCAATTAAAAAAAATAGAAGAAGAATAGCAAGAACGGTTGAACGTGAAGCTGCAGTTGTTGCAATAATTATTGATGAAAATCCTCAGTATTAGAACTTAGCACTAGGCAAGTACAATGTAGTTTCAACAAGCCGGTGCGCCCCTCATTTTTATAGAAATGTATGCAAGTATTTGGACAACATTTATGAAAATAAATAGATAGGAAGAGGTTCCATGTATCCGTGACTCTCTAGAAGTCCTGATATGACTCCTCTTGGTTATTTCTTGTGTGAAGTGCCTCAACAGAATTGTTGAAAATTGTGCGAATTTTGCGCCTAGAACACCTGCCGTCTGCTAGAGCGAGACGGTTATTCTTAAGAAGAATTGATGCACATGACGGAAACTGGTCAGCTTGATTATTTTGAATGTAAATAAATTTCTAAACATAATTAATTATAATATAATTATAATAATATAATTAAATATAATTAATAAATAATTCTAAAACTGAAGTAATGTCAATTTGACTGATACAAATTTGTCAAAAATGAAAATACGATCACTATGTTTAATTAATTGAATCCAAATATTTTACTATTCACGTTATCTTCGAAACGTAATGTTGGTTGCTTCAAAAAAAATGCAGGCACTTTATTACTCGTGTGCCACCCCAATTATCATATCCCCCAAAAAATTGACAAAATGGCGGCTCTTGCCAACCCTTGTATCTAAATCGAAAATTAGTAAAAATTGCAATTAGAGGACATGTTGAGAGAAATGTTTTGATAGTTGCATATAACAAAAGCTTACAAAACCTAAAATTATTTAAAAATTTATTATATCAAATAATAAGTAAATTTTTACATAAATGCAGATTATGAAACGATGTTTGTTTCAAGTAAAAAAATAAAAAAAAGCATAATCTATTAAAATAATGTTCTAATAGAACCATATTAATGGTATGTGTTTTCAATTTTTTATAATACAAATAAAATAGATCCTTGTAATAAAATTTTTATTAATGAAAATAAAACAAAATTGAAAAATGTTTCAATAAAATGTAAAGGTAAACTGTAGAAAATATAAAAAGATAGTAATTTATTAAATCTTAAAATATAATACATTGTATATTTTTCTACAGTTTACCTTTTTATTTTGTTGAAACATTTTCCAGTTTTGTTTTATTTTTATTAATAAAAATATTATTAAAAGGATCTATTTTATTTTTATTATCAAAATTTTAAAACACATACCATTAATATGGTTCTATTAGAACATTATTTTGATATATTATGCATTTTTTTATTTTTTTACTTCAAACAATATGGTTTCATAGTCTGCATTTATCCAAAAATTATTATTTGATATGATAAATTATAGTTATATTTTTAAATAATTCCACGTTTTGCAAGCTTTTGTTATATGCAGCTATCAAAACACTTCTCTCAACATGTCCACTAATTGCAATTTCTAGTCATTTTCGGTTTAGATGCAACGGTTTGCAAGAGCCGCCATTCTGTCAATTTTTTGGGGGATATGATAATTGGGGGATAAGATAATTGGGGTATGCGATATAGATCCACTTTGTGGATTGAAACGTGCAGGCCATATACAGTCGGCCATGGAACGATAATATGGATGGCGCCATCTAGACCAGATCGCGCGCGGCGCTGTTTCGGTCGATAATTCAGTTTGGATTTTTACTTGTCGGTATGGTCGAAGGTTCCGACTTCCGTTGTATAACGCGTGTGTTTGTGCGGTTTGTAGCGGGTAAGTAAATGTCTTGATATTTATTAAATGTTATAAGTAAAATATGATTCGTCTGCTTTTCATTTATTTTCAACGGTTGTGTCGAAAATTAAAGTAAATGAAATAACTAAACAGCCACGTGGTACATTGTTATCGTTTTCCAGTGTTGTAAAAGAAAAACGTTCTTTCACGCCCAGAACATGATAGTAATAATTAATAAAATATACTATTAGCTGTTTCAAAACTATAAAAACGCCAACGTCGCATTTTACCGAATTATTTTTTCAAATAAGATTGATAAAATTGTAAAATGGCCCCTTTAATCCTTTGTGGCCTAATGAAAGAAACAAATTCATAATTTTGTGGATTACTACACTCTTTCAAAAAGCTGATTTGATAAATAATGAAGTAGTAAAGAAGAAGATTCCCAATTTTTTTATTTCAGTCGATAGCTCTTGATGTAAGAAAAAAACTTGTTAGTTCATCAAATAAAGACGGCTTTTTAGGTAAATAATAAAAAATTAATACTGATTTGAGTTTATTCCAGGTAATTATTTTGTAAACTGGTGACTTTGGACAAAACCCTGAGTCAAGATGATTCATTTTTAATTAAAAAAAAAACGTTTCAAATATTGTTTTATTCCTTTCATTAAACAAGTCAAATGCGATAAGTGATTATTTTTAGTCAAAATTTTTAATAATTTGAGCGAACGTTTATCATTCTTCACAATTGTCCATCGCTCTGTTTCCTATGCCGGAAAACCGACAAATGCCGACTATCCGCTCTTCTGCCAGTCCCATCTCTAACCCTCGAAACGACCCGAAACGCGTCCGCTGGAGAGCCGAGTTTGTGACATTAATTCTGCAGAATACTGTACTTTCTATTTACAATTTTTGAATCTTTTCATTTATTGCTCTCATATTTTCAAAGTTCTTTTCTTTACATCATCAAGGTTTGATGGTTTTGTTTCTTAATTCTGCTAGTTTCTTAGGATCGTAATTATTGTAGTTGTCTAATTTATATTCTAATTCATGTATTTTATTATTAGGGGACTCTAGTTCACAGTCAGTTATAATTAATTGTTCAAGGAATAAATTAGCTGTTTTACTACAACTTGTTGTTAGAAACCAACTATTTTTGCTCCATCTTCTAATCTGTCTATTTCAGTAATAATAGTATTTAAATCTTTTTTCCATTTTTCTTTCTCATCGTTGAGGATATATCAAACTAGCTTGTCCATTTATGACTAAAAAGTTTCTAAAGATCCGCTAATTAATTCATCTAAACTTGTATTTTGACGACTACCTGCTTTGTGTTCTACATTGTCGAATAGTTTTTTATTTTTTATTTTGTTTTTCTTCTCTTTTGTACCAAATTGTTCCGGTTTGCTACACTTTTTTTGTTCCGGATTGTTTCCATTTGTTTTCGTTTTACATACATAATCTTTATGCCAACTGAAGGAATTTCTGGAAATACTTTGTTAGTTTTTTATTTACAATAGAATTGAGATACTCAATAGCAAAATTACGATTTCTCATTTGCGTTACTTCATTGATATTTCTTGCTATACAGTAGTGTCGCGATAATCCGGCTTACCAAATACGTAGTAGTTTAAACAGGTATTTTAAAGAAAAAAAAAACAAAACCGCATTTATTCAAATGTAATTGAGTATTTTTATTTATTAATTCATTCATTTGAAAATATCGGTTAGTTTAATTAATATGAAGGATAAAATTTTATGAGAACGTTTACAGGTTACATTTTTTAAAGAATATGTTGCTAATACCACAACGACGTCACCTAGACCACCAAAATATTACTTGAAAAATAATATAAACCAGTAAAGTGTGTTTATCAGAGTGAATTCGGATTATCAAATCAATGAAAAATCTGGACTACAAAGTACACAGTGGAGCAAAAATCTTATCCGGATTACCGCGGGTTCGGATTATCGCGACAATACTGTATTTAGTTTTTTATCAAGAGTAAAAGATTTGTAACTATTTTTAAATTGTTGGAGTTTAGATGGTTGTCTTCTTATTTTTCTAATGGTGTAAACAATTTTATTATTTTTAGTATTGGTCATTTTTTAATTTATTATAAAAATTTTAGTTATAATTCTTTTATTCTTATTTATAACACGTTTTTATAGATAATTTCCTAAATAAACGGCAAAATACATGAATAAATCAATTACAGATATTAAATTCTGTGATGACTTCAAATCAATATTTTCTAAAGAAAGGATTCCCACTTGAAAACTACTAAAAAAGGGACTAATTAACAGCATTACACAGCCATCAAACTCTCTAATCGAATTGGCTTCTTGTTTTGTTTTTACTTTGTGTTTTAATACTTTTATTCAACATAATTTTACACACTAATATATTTACCACTATTATAATCTGTTTGCAGCTTGATGTCTTCACCTAATTGTAAACGGCAGAAGCTAGCAGACGACGTAAATTCAGTTGCAAAGATGTCGAAGGTAAGTTTACATTTATTCCAACTTTTTACGTACCACTACATTATTTTCCAGTTCAAGGTAATTAACTTTTGTTTGTTTTTACATGCAGGTTTCACCAATGAAAGACGTTGAAACTCAGACTGAGAATGCAACAAGCACAGCATCAACTTCCAATAAGGTAACATAAAATTTTCAAGTCGACTCCCTAATGGCTTGTGCTAATAACTGTAACTTCTTCTCTTTTACAGCAATGTGTCATCGACGTAGACGCTCAGACCTTTGAAGCTGTTGCCAAGATGGACGGATTTGTGGATAGAACAATGCTCATAGAGGAATTACTACAGGGAAAGAAGGAGGGACCGTACGCCATGATTTTTGCACCATCAAAATTTGGCAAAAGTGTAAACCTTGATATGATTCGTTTATTCTGCGATATTGAAGATAAAGATACAAAGACAAAGGAAGATGTTGCAAAGGACCCAACAATGGAAGATCTTCGATCGAATCCCTCAAAGAACATGAAAGTATTTCTTAGACAGTTTGAGGGCACAGAATATGAAGAATGTTTGATCTTGAAACGAAAACAATTTGTCATCCAGCATTTTGGGCGGCATCCAGTGGTTTCCTTCAATTTCAAGGGTTATATGGCCAAAAGTGAATCAGAAGCAATATTTTATTGTGCTAAGCAAGTGAGGAATGGTTATGAGGAAAACTCATATCTTAAAAATAGTAAAGGCTTAAATGCGAAAGAAAACTATTTCTTAGAAAGCTATACAAACTGGTGTAACTACGAAGATGATGAACTTAGGAGTTTGTGTATCATGGAAGTGATGGATGGTTTGAAGAATTTGATTGCGAGCTTGAGGATATATTGGGGGAGAAAACCAGTGTTTTTGGTAGATGAAATTGACAAGCCTTGTGTATTTGCCATGGAAAGTAAGCTTTCTAAACAACAAGTATTTAGCATAGGAACTTCGATCATTTATGTGATATGTTCGTTTTTGAAGCCAACAGATAAACTGTTTGAAGTTCAAGCTGCCTTGCTCACTGGCATTTGCAAATTTGTATATGGTAGCTTGGCATCTACGGACAACACACTGCCGGTATACTTCTTGAGTGACTCTAGATTTTCTAAATATTACGGGTTGACTGCTCAAGAGGTTGATACTTTAGTGAAGAGGCTCTGCAGCTCAGAGGGAGATGCTGAGATCAAGACGATAATTAGCGACATCAACGCAAAGTACAATGGCTATTATCAGTTTTATTCTTCTGGTGCAGACAAGATATTATATGCCAGATATTGCGTATTCTCCATCCTTAACTACATAAAAGAGAGAAATGAGGGTAAGAACAATATCAATTTGCCTTTTTGGTCGGACGGAGGTTTTTTGACTGAAAAATTTGTGCCAGTACTCAGGACATCTGACGAAATTATGAGTGCTATTCAAATACTGTTTTATGACGACGATTCTGGTAACATTCAAACTGATTATTGTGAAAAAGAAATATATTTTCATCATATTCTCGAGCTGTATCATGGGGAAGTAGCTCCGTATTCAGATGCAGTTTTCATGTTTTTTTTACAACGAGGTTATTTGACATACAATCTAGAGAAACCAATAGAAGAAACTACTGCATTGGACTACAAGATATATGTAAGAATCCCGAATCTGGAAATTAAAGAGCTTTATAAAAAGATGTTTGAGGTTTACTATAAAGGTCTTCACAAAGATATTCTATCAAAATTCACTTATTGCGGAGAGATCTTCAAGTCACTACCCACGCAAGACTCTACACAGTTTCAGAAAAGTCTAGATGAACTCTGTGAACGCTTGAAATGTATTTTTAAATTTTTAAAGTGTAGAAACAAACATACAATCTGCAGCCAGATATGTGCAATCCTCACGATTTTTGCTAATTATGAGAAATGTGCGCTGAAATATAGAGTAAATTGTTCAGATGATGATAATAACACGCCATGTGTGGTCCACATTGATGTTTGGGGGCGTCACTGTAACTTTGCCACTATCTTTGAAGTTAAATTCAATTCTATGGCTACTGGTGAACCTGGCAAAATTGGATGTAAGACAGAAAGCTCCCTTGCTGCTGCAGAGGATATAGTTAAACTTTTACCTGGTAAAGGAGAACCCGAACACGGATCCGGCGGTAAAGCTGGCACTGGCAGAGATTTAGAGGTGCTGAAGTCTCAACAAATTAAGAACTACGTTCTTATAGGTCTGGCTGTGGATGGTGATTATACTACTCATATGCTTGTCTTTCGAGATACGACCGATTGGGAAAATGTAATTCAAGTTAATCCTGAAAATCATGTGGCGGAACTAATATCAACTCATCTAAAATCAAAAATATCTGTTGTCTGATGATAGAGCTGGTGAGAATGATGGTGTTATGATATTCAGACTTAAACTGAGTTATTTACTGATAAGATTTTGCTTTCTGTTCATTTCATAAATTTATTTTGTCAAAAAATAAAGAGCATTTTTTTGTCTTTACCTTTGCTTATTGCACTGTTGTTGATGTTGAATATAATTCTGAAAATTAAAGAGCGTATTGAACAAAACTCTTAATTCAGGATTGATGATTCTCCTCGATACCTATAAACGGTATAAGCTGTCGTGAAAGAGGAGATGCTGTAAGAATAGACCGGATTGTAGTCGGAACGTAAACGGGGAATGTTTTGCACTTTTTTTTGTTATCAACTCGAGAAATATTGATTTGGAAGTTTTAGATCTTTAGTTGATTCTTATTCATTACACTAAATTGATTTAGTGCAGTTTTGGGATTTCAAAGAAATTAGGAATTTTAATATGGTTTTGGATCTTTTTTCCAATTACGTTTCTGTTTTTAAAATTCCGTTGCATAATTCGTCAAAACTACCCAGATTTGAATTTTTTGCCGAAATAGTCAATAATTTGTCGCTACGTTAATGAAGGCAAGTAGGTAAGAGTCTTCATGAAGAATTGAACTATGACTGCAGCTCTTGTAAAATTTATGTAGTACGTGCTTACCAAATATGATGAAAACAGATTATTTCCAACTAATAAGACTATTCGAGAGTCACGCTTTTTATTTATTTATTTATTTATATAAAACTGTGCATTGAAACAAACAGCATCCAGTACCTTAATTGAAACAATAAGTTTGAATAAACTCATAAACTACAAAATAAATCAAAATAAATAAACACGAACAATGAGAAAAACAAAAGAGAACTCTGTGTAGATGGTACGGATAAAGAAGAGATTCTTTCAAAGTTCTTCATACAGTCCAATGACTCACTCCAACTGTCCTAGCTATTTGTCGAGTACTTGGTGAAGGATCTTCATTAAATTGATCAAAATTTTCTCTTCCACATTAATAACCATTCCTACGTCTCGTCTTAATATCTTGTTGGTGTCACTGAGCCGGTTGTACGCAAACGTTGTGCTGTGCCAAAACATAAACCAAAAATAGTTTTCCTATCTGGAACTATCTGTCCTTTGACGAAAACGTTTTGCATACCTTTGGACGGCAGAACTCGCATTGCCATTAGGTATATTCCCCAGGCACAAAATGCTTATCTACATATTCTTCGTTTGAATATTCGGCCATTGCAAAACTTTAAATAGGTTTTCAATAACAGTCACTTTAACGTTTTGGCCATGTTTTGGCTTTGACAGTAGTAAATGTACAATAGTTACCAAGCAACAATAATTATTAAAGCAGAATTTTTGTGATTTTTGTGTTCAAAGAATTATTATAGCAGTTTCCAAACAGTGGTGATCATTTTTATTTACAGAAAACTATTTATTTTATCAAAAAATTGTATAAAGGTTTTCGACCACATCTTGCTTCATAAATGCACCCAGAAATTCTTGGGAGACCATTCCCTAACACCCTGTATTCCAATGCTGTATCAAATCCAAGTCATTATTTAGGGATTACTTAAAAAAAACACTAAAGGAACAATAATAATTAATAAACCAATATACGAACACTGAAAAAAAACAAAGCATTAAACAGGTGGTATAATAGCTTTGTTCGCGGAGGATTTTTGGAACTAATCCTGAACTAGTCCAGGGTTTATTTAAAGCGCATGCGCGGTTCTGAATCAGCTACGTATTTGAACGGTAATTTATCGTTGTCAAGTACACAGCTACAAAAAATTGTCACAAAGTTAGAAATGAGTTATTTGAAAACTCTTGATACAAGAATGTATAAATTGTAGAAAACAACCCATTTTCAAATTTATAAACGGTATTTTACAAATAATTTAGATTTAGTAAGGTAGTAAATAAATCTCAGCAGTGGCGGCTCCTTAGGGGAGGCAGAGAGGCATTGCCTCCCCAAACAAAAATGTATATACGATTTTTTTAAATTATTATTTTTTTTTATTATGGATCGTTATATTTTATTTATTTTAATACAATGAGTACAATGACGCAATAAAACAAAATTTTATAATTTACGCGGATAAGTTTAAACCGCTAAGTTGACCCAACCACTTTCAAATTTTCAAAGTGCACATACGGGATTTAAAAGTGCTGAAGAATGCTGCCATTTATTTAAAAAATGCTACGTTAGTTTTAGAGATTTTTTTGTATTTTCTTTGGTTGGGCTAACTTAACGGTGGCCCGTACTCGACGATTTGTTTATATAATTTAAAAGTTTTAAAAATGCTGGAGAAAGCCGTACTCTAAATAAAAAGTGCTGGGAAAATAATGGAGTTTTTTAACTTTAAATAATGGTTGGGCTAACTTAACGAGTAACGACAGCCCAACCACACCGAGTGCCTACGAGTTTTTTATGTCAACTAAAAGATCTTTTAATTGCTGGCGAGTTCTGTACTTTATTGAAAAAGTGCTGAGAAAATAACACTGGTTTTTAATATCGAAAACTGCTGGGCTAACTTAATTGCTAACTTAATAAAAAAACGTCATAAAGACAGGACCTGAAGCCAACCTAACAAAAAAATATTTAGGCCTGCTGCATGCTTAAAACAATCGTGAATGGATTATAGATTGGAAGTTATAAAACAGTATGTAAGGGTGCAGTTAGACGTCGGTTTTTTCCACGGTTTTGCCCGTACACTCAGAAAAATGATGTGTTTGTTATTACTACATTTGTAGTAGTAAAAAAAGTACGGTATATGCAACTCTTAAATATGTTATATGGTAACAATGAGGTGGTTAATATTACTACTAGAAGTGTAGATGTTACTAATAAAAAGTAGTTCTAGTGCGAGGTAAATTTTACTACTACAAATAGTAAGTTAAACTCTTTTTTCTTGTGTAGATTTTACGAAGCAAGTGAATAGTAAAATCAATTGCAATTTAGGTGTAGAATTCACTACTACAATAGTTATTTATGCAACAAGTGAGTAAAGTAACACTTTTTTTAACGAGTAGGAACAGTTGACCGCACGAGCCGTAGGCGAGTGCGGCAATTCCTACAAGTTAAAAAAAGATACTTTACTCACGAATTGCATACAACATTTTTTCTACGTCTGTTATAAAACTTAGAATTTTTTTCATTCATATCTGTTCATAATCAAAGTGGCCTTCAATTTGGAATAGGCAGACCACAAAGTTGAAGTTCTCCACGTTTTTGATTTTGAATCAAAATAAGCGAGCAAAACTCTCTCTGTGAAACTTTGGATACCTTTTTTCCTGCGCCACTCCATGAAATCATTATATTCTTTCAAATATTGATTTTTTGATTTTTCCGGAAGAATATTCATTGTAGCGGCATTTGCCGAATCAATGACGTCCTCGGGGGTGCAACTGAAGCTTTCTTCGCTTTCACACTCCATCACAACTAGCAACACCTTTTTTTTTGTTCAACAACACAATTCTTACAAAAACCAAGCAAATAACTTTGAAAATGTTTTCTATGTGACAGCTCTAAGAGAGCGTCTACTGACAGCGCCGCGTCCAAAGCACCCTATTTACGCGTTAAAAAATGACACGTTACGGCACTTTTTTTCACGCATTTAGAGTGAAAAAATGAACCGCTACGGCACTTTTTTTCACGCTTTTGATTCATTCAAGAATGAGATACTTTATGAACAGATATGAATGAAAAAAATTCTAGGTTTTGTAACGGACGTAGAAAAAATATTATATTCCAACTTGATCACAACTTAGCTGTAATATTTATCACTACAGAATGTATAAAGTAAGTAAGATACACATAGGAGTGATAGAACAACAGAAGCTCCAGTTGAAGAAGTGTGATTGACAATGAAGGTCATCATAAGTTCTTATATATTAGTATTCCCTGTTATGATTGATAGTAATTCTAAAGTTGTGGTGATGTGGTAAAGTTTGCTTTGAATGGAATTCAAAATTTTAAAGTTAGTTATGCTGTATGTTTACTTATGTGAAGACTGGAATCATCAAGAATTCTTTCCGTATTTCACCAGGGTGAGTAAATTTTTGTTATTATTGTAACTTTTTGTATTGTTGATGTTATTATTATTTGTATAACTGATCGTATTTTAGATAAAGTTTTTTAACAGGTACAAACCCGAGACAGTGTCACTACTCTGCAGATGAGGACGCCACCAAACAGTTAGAAGTACCATTAGTTTTGCTTCTAAATAAAAAATAACTATTTCATATTAAAAAACCTTTTCTCTTTTTGTTTGTTTTGTTGCATTCTAATGTCTTAATAAATGACAATATGTGTGTATATAGTTTTATAGAGTACATATAGGTTCCTACGTATTTAATGTATTTTTTAATAAAATAAAGTAGAGATATTTATAATCACTGTGTATTATTATTACCTATCTCATCGAACTGTAAAATATACCCATCAAAATTTAATAGTAACTGCCAATCACCCTAATAGTAACATCTACTATAGTAGCATCTACATAAAAAATTAGTCGGTTTAACACATCGTATAACGTTAAATTGTACTACATCTGTAGTGGTAAAATCCGCAGTGTAAAAATAACAGCTGGTAGGTGTAATAATCACGAATTTATAAAAACTATTTTGTAGTGGTAAAATTTGCGACACAAAATAGTTGAGGCCTATTTCATTACTACAAGCGTAATAGTAACTCTTTTTCGCGTATTATCTACACTTTTTTTTTTCTGAGTGTACGGTTTCACCCGTTCGGCTAAAACTGTATGTGTAAATGGTAAATGTCAGTTTTGACAACGTTCCAAATAGTCTGTGACTTTTCATCGCAACACGCAATTTTTCCAGTGGAGGAGAATCGAAGATAGTGCCCAATGGATTTAGTCGTAACTAAATATGTCTATATTGACAAAAATACCCTAAACAATTTATTGTAGAGTATACAACACTTTATAGAAATTCACCTTGTATTTGGAAGGATTATTATCATAAAAAACACAATTAAATTTTTACATACGCCACTGTCGAAGTAAAAAACGAAAAAACCGTCCTCTTTGAACGTGTCTTGTAAACACGTTCGTGATGTTCTTTCGGTTTTGTCCGTATGGGTAAACCGTGGAAAAAAACCGACGTCTAACTACACCCTAATGTAATAAAATTTTTCAACAAGAAAAAAATATTTAGTAGTCGTGGATAAAGTATAGTATTCTACTCGCGTATAATGGCTATTAGTCGAGTTATGGGTGCCTAAATTTCTGCAAACTTAACTTTGGGGTTTGTTATCCTTTTTTAAAAATTTGAAAACACCAATGGAAGAATCTAGGCTTTCTCTTTCAAATGAACTGAAAAATAATTCCAAATTTTTTAAAATGGCAGAGTTATCGATTTTTGAACTGGAAAGTGCAAATCCAAAAAAAAAATTAAAAACCCTAAATATTTCGTAAACGGCTAAATTTAGGTATAGGGAAAACTTATGAAAACTAACTTAAAATAACTCTATTAAATCAAAAACACATTAAAAAATATAGCTTTCCATTTAAAATAAGGAAGTTGATAGCGACTTCTGGTATAACCGAAAGTGCAGTCATCTTGAAAATATCTTCATTGAGCAGGACTTAAGAGATTATGGTTGTGTACAAATTTTCAGATGACTATCATTATTAGAACTCCCAATACTTCGAAGTTCTAATGTGGGGTTTAGACGGAATATCCTGTATAAAACCTAACAACTTCATTGCGACACTAGAAATACAGGATGTAAGCGAAATAAGTACATTAACTTTAACCAGTGGTAGAATTCATCAAGACAAACACTTTTTCTATGTACCATTTTTTCAAAATCGCATTTTTTTAAATCATTTTTTCCCCCTACAAATTGACGGGCCTTTTATGAAATGTTCCAACAAAGAAAAGTAACAATAAATAATAGTCGCAACCAAGGTAACCGTTTCAAACGGTAATCTTGTCGACTATGCGTGTTCAAGCGCTAGGAAAACTAAATTTTCAATCTATTTTAACGACATGTTTGATGTTTTTTAAGAAAATTTTGTAAAATATGTAATCTGAATTGCATTATCACTCTTAAACACTTTCTTAAACTCTTAATTAATTTTTATGAAAATTTTGTAAAAAATTGTATTTTTGCATAAAAAAACTTTCAAAATATTGTCATTTCTTATTCAGTTCTGTGATTTCTTAAACTTTAGTCAAAACTGAGTGATTTCTTAAACTTTAGTGAAAAATGATTTTTTAGTGTTTAAGCACATAAAAAAGGCAAACATTCAAAAATTATATCATTTTCGATCCAATAATTTATTGATTTTTTTAGGTTTAGGTTTAGTGATTTTTTTGGCTGATTTTTGAGAAAATTTGCGAAATAACTGGGTTTCAGTAAATCAAGATAAGAGATAGCAAAACATTTTGTAAAATTCTGTGAGCAATTCTGTAACTTTTTAATATTATGTATTTATTTGAGTATGGAAAAAATCAAATTTTCTTAACTGAATTAGGAAAAGTTGTACTTTTCCACTCTCAAATTAATTATTAATATTGAAAATTTGAAATTTCTCACCAAATTTTGCAAAATCTTGTGTTTAACTCGTCAGGAAATCTGATTTTTACAATTCATAACGTGTTTTTTTTATCTCGGTTTTGCCTCACGTCTAAAATGAAAAAAAATTCACTATTCCTATTTCGTTGCATAAAAAGCTGTTGACGTCTATGCTTATTTCGAACGAAATTCCTTAAAATAGTCACATATCTAGTTAAAGAAACGTTAAAAAATAAGGAAAAATATTAAAATTTGTAACTCATATGTTAGTAACTTTCCGTTCTGTTTTAACAGAATCTCGCTTAAGGAGTCCAAGAAAGCAAAAGTAACGCCATCTTGGACATAATTCTGCGATTTTTCGCCGTATTTTAGATTTAATTTAGTAAAATAAGTAAATTTCTAATAATTTCTGGCTGAACAACACATGCTAAAACACTTGAAAATAGAAAGAAATAATATAATTTTTAGCTAATTTAGTGCCTTTCCGTTTTGTTCTAAAGGGTTTTGTTTTCGTCCCAACTCGACAATTTTTCAGCAATTTTGACTCAAAGTGCCAAAAATAGCTTTAGTACTGTTATTATAAATAAGTATTATTATAAATAAGGTTTCAAAGGGGGGCGGCAAAATCTAAAATTCACCCGGGCGTCGAAAGGACCTGGCGCGGCCCTGTGTCGAAAGTAATAATTTTAAAACTTTCGGTTAATTTTTTGTAAAATTTTACTAACCATCAACTACGTTCCCCAATAAAAATGAGCGAAAATATTCTAAAAAGCAAAATAATCTACTTTTCGATCCAACTTGGTGATTTTTTGGCTGATTTTTGAGAAATCTTAGAAATAATTGCGTTTCGGGAAAACGAGGTAAAACATTTTGTAAAATTCAGTGAAGAATTCCCTAACTTTTCAGTACTTATTTGAGTGTGAAAAAGTGCAGCAAAATTTTGATTCAACACGTCACAAAATCTATTCCCACTATTCCAATTTTGTTGCACAAATAGCTATGGACTTCTCGGCTTATTTTGGACACGTTTCCGGTTAATCAAAGGTTGAAAAAAGAAAAAATATTAAAATGTTTTACCTTATAGGTTAACTTTTCGTTCAGTTTTAACAAAATCTTGCTTAAGCGGTCAAAGACAACAAAAATTACACCATTTACGACATAATTCTGTGATTTTTGGCGCATTTCTGAAATTTGGCAAAATAATTACGTTTCTAATTTCTGGCTGAACAACAAATGCAAAAATGCTAAAAAATAAGGAAAAATAATACAGCGTGTATGGGAATGGTTTAGTATAAATTGAAAGGTAGATAAAGAATGGCAAAACGAATCGATTAAGTAAATTTTTTGTAAATCGAAAATGCATAGTTTTCCCAAAAAATCGTTCTGAAATTAAAGTCTCAAATTTTGAGAACCGCTGAACTAGAATGATAAAAATTAGCGTAAATTTTAATATTATTGACAAAACAGCAGAGGTAAATTAACTTCTTGATCCACTCCGTAATTCTTCTATTTCATTTTGTGTTTTGTGATAAAAAAAAATTTTTTGACAGGACGGGGGTTCGAACACAAATGACCATGTAATCTACAATTTTGAAAAATTCTCAAAACATCCATGCGCCACTATGTCCACTTTGTTTAAAGAAAAAATTACCGCTAATAAACTACCATAAACGACACAGTGACTCTCAACAGGTGGATTAATAAAATTTTTTGAAGAAAGTATGCACTTTTTGGAAAAATGGTATACGGCTTTTTAACTCGTCTGATTATGACAAATTCACTTACGAAATATTGCTAAACCATTCCCTAACACCCTGTATAATTTCTACGTAATTTACTGCTTTTTCGTCATGTTCTGTCAAAATTTTATTAAAAAACGTCGTTTTGAAGTGTTTCAGTACCAGAAAAAGACAATTTTTGACTTATTTCAACGATTTTAAGCAATTTTGACGCAAAGTTCAAGAAAAAGCTCGAGTGCAGTTATTGTAAATTAGTGTTATGAAACAGACTTATTATTACTTTGCTATTTTTAAAAATAAAAGGTTTAAAATTTTTTGAAATACTGGCCCGTTTGGTCTAGTCAGTCATGTGTTGAATTTGAGTGACATTAGTTTTTGCAATATTTTTGTAGTTATTTTTTTTTTCGTTAAAATGTTTCATCTAGTTGTTTTAATCGCAGCTTGTTTAATTGGGGCACATGGAGCAACAGAATTTGACCCTAAGAAAACAGACTATTGCAAAATTACTTGCGGAAAATATACGCATCCAAGTTGCAATTGTACTCGATCGGGAGATCGTCAAGAATTGGGTCTTAAAGAAAATAATGACTTTCGCGAATCAATTTTGGAACTTCACAACGAAGCAAGAGATAAAATTGCTTCCGGAAATGAAACTAAAAACGGCTTGACTTCGGCTTCCAATATGATGGCAGTGAGTTACAGTTTAGAACTGGAATACTTTGCTAGATGTTTTATGAGAAACAAATTTGTTGGTGATCGCGATAAGGAAAATTGCGTAATAATGTCGAATGGCCGAAAGGTAGGGCATAATCTGTTTGGTACTGAAGGAAATCAAACTAATATTTCTTGGGTAGAAGAAGCGTTTGAAGAGTGGTAAGTTTTTAAAAATACAGTTTGAAGATGTAAGTACTACCTCAATATCTTTCTGTAGGATGGACCAAATTGACCACATTGAGAAGGAGAATATCGATAAGTTTACTATACCGGAAGAAGGAGAACCAGAGTATATGCATTTTACACAAATAATGTGGGCGACTGTTAATGAAATAGGATGTGCACGACTCTATACACCAGATACAAAGAAGTATAAATATGTGGAACCTTATGAGTCAGCTATTCTCTGCAACTATGGAATAACAATATTGAAAGACAAAAACTTGGCGCCAAATACACCAGGCCAACCAGTATTTAAAAGAGGGCCACCTTGTTCAGACTGTCCAGAGAACTTGAAATGTAACAAAAATTACACATCGTTGTGTGGAGAAATTGCTCCTGTCCCAACAAGTCCACCGTATGATCTAGATACTTCAAACGCCATGACAAAGAAGAAATTTAAAAGTCTAACGCTTTTAATTGTGACTATTTCTTTATCGTTTCTATTGTAGATACATGTATCAATAGAAATAACTGTGCTCTAAATTAATAGTCACGGAATTAACAAAAATTTAAAAAACTTTTTTGCGCAATTACATGTATAAGTAAAAATTACTGTGCCCCAAATTAACAAACACAAAATTGCTAATAAAAAATTACAGTCTATGTGATTGTTTACTACATCTGTTTGATTGAGAAAGCTTCAGCAGACAATAAGGTACTGAGCTGGTGGACATAAACTTACAGAAGTTTACATTTGCCGCTGAATTCACTGCTGATATTTTTAAATTTTTGTGGCAGACTCGGATTTATTGGCTCATCTCTGGCTTAAAACATGTTTTACGTGTTATTTTTGTATAACGATGCAACGATGCATCTATTTAAAAAAAAAACAAGTTTTTTTAACCGTTCACTGATTATAATTCCGAAGTAAAAAAAATTCCCGATTTGCTTTATTTTCTGTCTTCTAGCGTATTTTCTGTGTCCCACTGTTTTCTCTTTCTCCTTTTCTATTCTACATTATATTTATTTTCTACCTTCTATTTCTGTGCCATATTTTCTATTCAAAATTAAATTTAGGCAAGCATTTCCCTACTTGTTATTTGAGTCATCTCGTTCCAAAACCGGCCATCACCATCCAGCATTTTTTTTTTCAGGAGAAATAAAAAACTTTTAATACAAATGCTGTTGAACAAATAAGTTTTAAATTACACAGATGTAAAACTACTTTGTTATACATGTGTATGTTGAGTTGCATATTTGTACAGAATAAACTTTAGTCTTAAGCTGACTCTGGTGTACCTCGACCCCACTCTCCAGCATAACATACTTAGAGAGTAGAATTCGATGACCTATAATGATTTGAATTTAAAGCCTCTGCAATTTTTTTAAGTTTGGAGATGGCCGGTTCTGGAAACACTAGGGCGGTTATGGAACAAAATGTCTTTTAAATAGTTATTTGTGTATCAAGGCCGTAAAGGTGATCTCGGCTAACGCCTCGGCCACAAACAACAGATTCGCCCAAAAAAGCATCCCAGGCCGAGGTGCACACAACGTTTTTTAGGCGATGATCACAACAGAATTAAAGAATTTGATAACAAGACAAACCAAAAAGACATCTGTCAAATTTAATAGCGTTGACAGATCGGTCCAAGAAAGTGATAGATGACTCCAAGAAAGTGACAGATGACTCCAAGAAAGTGACAGATGTGTACAAAAAAGTAAAATTTGACAGATGAGTACAAAAAACGAAAACTTTATGGCGCCAAAGGAGGTCACAGAATTATCTTTTTTGTAATCACCGCTTAAAAAAGAGTTTTTTTTAAAGAAACAGTGTTTATGAAACTTGTTTTCTGTACTATTTTTTGTAATTTGCTGCTGTTTTGCCGTTTTTAAACAAAAATTGTTATTTTAATCGATTTAGGGATTTTTGTGACGATTTGTAATGTCTCAATTTTTAAAGTGAAAAATTGATTTCAAATTTTTGTTTTATCCAAATTTTGTCAAAATACACGAGTATGGATGATAATGAAGGTAATCTTGCCTGAACGCCCCCTGAAAGTGAAATTGGCAAAAATACGGTCCTGAATTTGCTTCCTGCCAACCTAAAAATTTTCGTAAAATGTTCCGTCAAATACCTAATGGTTAATAAGTAAGGAGAGGAAATTTTACGGGGAGGCCATGACACTACAACCGACCAGCTGACTCGTTGCAGTGCTCTCGCGAAGTTCAATATTTATCGACAATTGGTCGGCCCAAGGTCCGCTGCAGCCTACAGCCGACCAATTGTAGCAAAAACTGAAAAAGTAAAGCACGTTAGAATGTTTAATGAGTTTTATACTTTAGGTACAGCAAAATCGTCAATATTTTAGACTTATAGAAGTTCAATCGCAATCCCATTCTCCTTCCTAGTCCTGACAATAACTAAGAATTCAGATCACTGCGCCACCTGCAGGATATTTTTTTAAATATTTTTCGAAGGATATTCAAGGCTATATGATTGATAGATCAACGATTAATTAAATTCGTTATAGCTATTTTTTGTGTAATAATTTTTTTTTAAGTTTTTACAAACGTATTCGTTTTATTCTTTTTGCAATGGAAATTATTATGTTTTTTTTTATACCCAAATCTTGATGAAAGATATGTGTTTGCTTTTTTAAAACCCTCAAGGTTTGAACTATCTCTGACAACTTTCACTTGTAATCTTCCAATACCTTTCTGTGTGCTTTTTTGACCATTTCTGTAGGAGAAGCACTTTTCGAATTTCCTGGAAGTGGTGCACCCTTAGGGCCATTATGGCCCAACTGAGACTTTGAAATGCAGTTTTAACCTTGCTAAGCCATGGAGATGTACCTAATGTAGAATCTAACCCAATTTTAAACACTTGAGGTGTTATACTTTTAATATAAAAAAATTTCTTTTACAGCTCGAACCTTCTAGTTATAAGAGGCCACCAATTAATCATCCCATCATCGTAACTTGTGTACGAAAGATGTGGAAGGGAATAACAAATAAAGCAATAACTTGAAACGTAGCGTTTATTTAATGTCTAGATATGCACTTGAAAATCCTAGATTTGAGTGATTCTCCTGATTGATTTTATTATGTTTTTTTTCTGCTGTAGCAATTAATAAAAAATGTTTCTGTTTCTTTACAATCTTTTTTGATACCTACATAAAGTTTTTAACCTACCAAAAATCGGGTCTCTACATATTAATAAATAGGTATTACCTCATCCATTCCGAAATAAGTGTTCGTTGTGAATATACTTTTTAAAGCAAAATCACTTTATTTTGAAACAGAAGTTATAATATTTATGGAATTTGCATCATAGTACAGTCATTTATTGCGTCAAAAAAACAAAAAACCTCACATGTCTATTTAAAGCGTTCTATTAAATACTAGTATAACAAATTATCAAATTATTTCATGACTCTTCGAACTTTCCATTGTGCAATTTCTTGAGGTACTCTTGACGACAAGACAAATTATCCGCAGGGCGTTCAACAGCTTGGTAATGTGGATCCTTAAAAAACAATCGTTTTGCTTTAAAATAATTCTAAAACCAAATGTTTTAGTCAAGCACACTTGATGCTATTTGATGTATGTAGTACAGTGTGATCCAGCATGAAGCGATGGTAACATCCACTAGGTACCACAATTAAATCTCCAGAAACCAATTCTACTCTTATCCACTCGTCATTATTATCTCGTATATCGTAATAACCACACCCTTCAAGTACAAACCGACTTTCCTCATCTTCATGAAGATGTTCTTTGTAAAACTCTACCAAATCACTTTCGGATGGAGTTTCAAATATATCTTCGTACGTGTAGCCTTTCTCTTCTTTTAATTTTTCCAAGGATCCGTCTGTTTCACAAGTGTCAACATTTAACTAAAGAAAATAGTGTTTTTGAAATTGTAATAAGTATTTGTCTATAATACCTACCGCATAATGTTCAACACCAGTTATACGGTAAAGGTCTTCCAAAGTGATAAACTTTGGGGGCAACCTTTGATGTTCATCCCTTGGATTATCCAATCCATCGCCTTCTATATACCATGCACGTACCATCCTCTCGACGTTTTCATGAAAAACTGACTTAAAATAACGTGCTTTGTTTTATTAGCATTCATAAATCCATCGTGCTGATGTAAGAGTTTATGTTTGTTTCCTTTTAAGCACATTTAATAGAGCTAATAAAGTGGTAAACGATAACGGCCTCCAAAAGGGTTACAAAATCATTGTTTTCATTGATAACTCAATTGCTCAATTCATTGATGTTAAACTTTTCGTAAGTATTGCAAAAATTAATATTTGTTTTATATTAAAAAATATACAGACTATTCCATCTAAACCCCACATTAGAAGTACCTATTGGGAGTTTTAATAATGATAGTCATCATGCAACTATAATCTTTTAGGTCCTGCTCAATGAAAATATTTTCAAGATGGCGACACTTCCGGTTATACCGAAAGTCGTTATCAACCTCCTTTTTTTTAAATGGAAAGTTACATTCACCGGCACAAAATTCTTGTTTTAAACGGCTACAATTTTTTGGTAACTTTAAATTACAAAATTTGAAGTAAGTATGTACTTTTAAAGTACTGGTAAACTCGGAAATGCTTCTTTAAAACCTGAGCAACTGAGTCCGTAATGGCGCTTTTAAAGAATTTTTTTGACATTACTGCAAGAGGGAGCTGGTTTCTAATTTTTTGGGCAACTTTCTTTAGAAGGTTCTTTTTCTATTTAGTATAGGGCCAAAGTCTCTGGTATTTCAAATGGACCGATTGATCTCGTAAATATTATTGGATCACCTTTGTCATAGAAAATTATTTGCTCTTAAAGCAACTGGAGAATTAATTTTTACAAAGCTTAACTCAGTTTTGGATAAAAAAAAGGATTCAAAATTTTGTCAGTGCCTATCTTTCTTGTTCAACTTTTACATAAGTAAGGAGTATACAGGGTGTTCCGTTTTTATTGTTACAAACTTAAACAGGTGATAGAACATTCAATTTTAAGACAAAAGTTTCCTATAAACATGTATCGAAAAATGTGCTTCTTTTAGTGGGTTTTTCTCAATATTTCAAGAACCAGTACAGATAAAATTACAAAATTTGGTGCAGTTAATAATCTTTATACGCCTAATCGAATTTGAGAACCAAATGTAAAAAAAATAATCAGTGGCGTCTCAAACTGGGGGGGTTATAGGGTAAAAATTACCCTAATTATTTTGGCTTTAATTTTTTGACACTTCCAACAACAAAATCGTAAATTCCATAATTTTCTACACAAAAATGGTCTCTTGTATTATTTTGATACAACTCACCGTTTGTGAGTAAAATCGATTTAAAATTTATGTTACAGACCATAAACAGTATCAGGAAGGATGACCAGAACCAAATTAAAATCTGGGTCTTTTGGGGTTAGACCGCATCATTTTGTAACAAAATGTCGACGTTTCGCCCGTTCTTGCAAGGGGCATCTTCAGGACAGGTTCTGCCCACGAAAGCCTTTGTTCATCCCTGATTTTCATGCTGTTTATGGTCTGTTAGACAACGTTTAAATTAATTTTACTCAAAAACGGTGAGTTGTATCGAAACAACACAAGAGACCATGTTTGTGTAAAAAACTATGGAATTTATGATTTGGTTGCTGAAAATGTTAAAACACTAAATCCAAAAAAGTCAGAGTATTTTTATCCTACTCTCCTCTAGATTGGGACGCTTCTGATTAAAAATTTCTACATTCGGTCCTCGAATTCTATTTGGCGTATAAAGATTATTAACTGCACCAAATTTTGTAATTTTATCTGTAAGGGTTTCTGAAATATTGAGAAAAACTCACTAAAAAAAGCACCCCTTTCAGGGGGTGTAGCTCCCTTGCTAAGTAATTTTAGATATATGTTTATAAGAAACTTTTGTCTTAAAATTGAATGTTCTATCATCTGTTTAAATCTGTAACAATAAAAACGGAACACCCTGTATAAGGGGGCGCAAGTGACCCACTTCAGGTAAAAAGGCGCAAATGTCCGGACACCTCTTTTACTACCCAGCTGGCAGGTAGCGGGCTGCACTCTTGAGAAAATATGCAAAATATTTGGTAATAATGTAAATCAAGTGTCTTAGTAAGATTCCAGATTTTAGTAAAAATAAATGTCTATTGGAATAAAAGTAACATTTGCTGCAATGCTCCTAAATAGTTGCGGTTAATCACAATAATTAATGTTCGGATGGCATTCCTTCATAGCTTTCAGTGGTTGATATTTTTTAGGCAAGTTGCTACTTCACGTATTTATTTAATAAAATTATAATAATTACAACTGGTCATAATCTTATCAATTACAACTATTATAATTAGCATTTTACAGTTAGTACTTCTCTGTTCAATAATTTTGGAATTATAAATTATTTATAATTTTTTTGCACGATTGAGCTCTATTTGATTGTTTACCATGTCTGGTTCCAAGACAGTAGTAGGAGTTGCTACGTCCAAGGTGTCGGTAAGTAATTTTTTCTACTTTTGTTTTGTACTGGGGTCATTACGATACGTCATTTGGGTTTCGTAATATCCAACCAAGGCCATCTGAATCAAACGCTACGCATTGAGGCCGTTTCAATTTTCAGTTTTCCATTGAAAATTTTGTTCCTGTGACATTTCGAGCCGCGTCCCTTTTTGCGCGCCATCTGCTGACAATTGTAATAAAATACAAGTTGCATTTTTGGTTGCATACACATATATTTGATTAAAAAGCTGTTAATAAAATTAGTCTACTTAAGCAAAGAAAAATTTTATTCTTAATCAAAAACTAGAAGTAAATAAGTAAATATGTATATTTATAATTTAAATACTTTTCTACTATTTGGTTTGTTGTTTATTACATATTTTTTTAGTAGATCGGTTTTCTCGAGGCATATGTTGTCCAAAACTGGTTTCAATGTTGCACTTAAGATTAGCTCGCAAAGTTCATGTTTATGCTGCCTACAATTGAGAGATGGATTATCCATTAAATGTGGTTTTAATAGAACCACCATTTGGTGACAGGTGTTTTCCATATTCATAAATGGTAATAGCTCTTGTCCAATATCTGCGATTTTTTTAACTATGCCAACAAATTTAGAATTTGGGTACAACAGTCCTCCACGATGTTGAAAACTAATTAATTGCATCAATGGTCCCGGGATAGTAAAAGAGAGTAGCGAAGTCATACAATCATCACACCCTATTTTGGTGTTTACTTTCTTACATATGTATCCTGCCAAGAAGGCCACAGATGCAGCATAAATAGTTTCAGGTAGGGTGTTATTGTATTTCAAACTCTCGATTCGTGTTTTTAAATCAAAAGGCAAGGTAAGGTCTAGATCGTTGTTAATGTTGACCTTTTCAATAGAAGGTGCGAATTGCACACTTCTCGATGAGCTTATAAAGTCTACATGGGTCGAAACATTTGCGGACGTCGAGGCTGTAATAATGCCACATCTCAAAATTTGGCGCATAGCGTATTCGGCCCCCCTTGCATCAATTGCATCATTGGAACCCCCTTTGTGCCTTACATGCTTCTTTTAAAAATCTTAAAGCTGCCGTTACTGCAGGAGAAAAAACTTGAATGGCTCTTCGGACATTCATTTTTTCAAAACTTGTTGGGAACAAATGTTTTTTGGTCAAATATTTGATTGGTTTTACTGGAAGACCTCGCTGCAGCTCGAAGAGGAATTTCAAATATTTTGCAGAAATTGTACCTTCTGATGAACCCATATCGTGATCCAGGAAAATGTTTCTTGCATTTTTTAGAACATGCACATAATCAAAACTCAAAAATAACGGTATTAGTTCCAAAGTTGGATGTGGTATGCAATTTTTAAGGGAACCATTGCCGAGATTCTTAAAAAGGGCAACATTGGCAGAAAAATTGTCTGTGACCAGTCTTAGGACTATAAAACCACAATCTGTTAATAATTGCAAAACTCTTAAAGTAATGGAATGAAAATCTTATGCCGTTAATGAAGCATGGAAAAAGTATCCAGCCGGAATTGTATATTGAGTCGACAACCCATGTACAACGAAGCACAACATCTTAGTCGCTATTTTTGGCCTTGCACCAATCGTTGTTGAACTACATGTATCCAAACCATACACATAATCTTCAGATCGGCTGTAGTGCATTTTTCCTTTAATAGACATATCATCAATTACCAAAGAACAAATTCGTTCTATGGGCTGCGTAAATTGAGCTATTTCTGCGCACAGACGTTGTTTTATCAGTTGATTTTGGCCCTTAAATTTCCCAAGATGTCAGAATTGTTGCTTTTGAAGGCAATTTTATCAAATTATTGTTGCAGAACCTATAGCCTTTTGCCGAACAAAATCTCCATACCGTATACATTCTCACTGAAATTTCAGACCATCTGGGTACCATTTTACCATAATTTTTGATCAGATCCATCAAAAAAATTGCTTTTTCGTCAGCGTTTTCGGCATCTTCGACAATTTTATTTATGAAACACAAGTTTTTGGAGTTTTTGCGTTTTTCTTCTTCCAAATCCTGTACCTTTGATAAACATTTCAGATACTTTTGATTTGTACGTTTCAATTTTTGTGTCAAAACTTTACAGTGGTATTGGAGATTCGCCACATACTCCGGAGAAATAGAATTTACTTGAATTGATTTTGATACTTTTGATTGGGGTTGCATTTCAAGAGGTTGGTCAGGACTATAGGAAAGGTTTTCAGTTACAGGCCCAGAATTTTCAACTGGAGTTTCGGGACAACACATCTAAAGAAACACATACATATAAATAGATAACAGATTGTATGTATTAGTTACTCTTAATTGGACGCTACTGATTATGTTTGCGAAAACAGTTCAAAAGTTGAAAAGTAGGAAAACAAAGCTTAATTATTACTTTAAAACCACAACTACTTTAAATTTTTTGTTGAAATACGTACGAAAATGGAAGGAACAGCTTCTTTGCACAAACGTCGTCTTTTTGCAGTCCTAATAACACAGCCCTTTTCAAAATGTTCCTCACAAATTTCTGTGTGATCACCAATTTTAGATACATCTATTATAAGATATACAAATTAAAACTTTTTAATTATTAGAAGCAATTTAGTTCCTACCGCATTTTCTTTCAAGTATTTTAAACCATTTTTGCCTGCTTTCTTTATTGGTTGGAATTTCGAAAAGACCGACATTTTTTTGCCACAAATGTAACATTTTTTAACCATCTTGTGTGTTGCGTGTGTGGTGTGTTTTCGTCAATTTATTTTAAATCAATTTTAAATTGAATTTTATCAATTTAATGACAACCTGATGACAACTGACATACAGGTATCTTTTTAGTTTTGATAATTTACTCCGCCAGTTTGCCACTGAAGGCGCGCAAAAAGGGACTCGGCATGGCTACTGTGCGGAAACGGCGATTTTGGAAATTGAAACGGCCTCAATGCGTAGCGTTTGATTCAGATGGCCTTGATCCAACGGAGTGCTATAATAATTACACTAAAAACCAGGGTAATTTAGTTGGAAAATGATGGCAACCTAGTTTTTTGACAATTATCTGAGAGAAGTGTCAGTGTCAATTGTCACCTGTTTCAAGTGATAATTTAATCAAATGAATCAATTTCGAACCTTTAGAGGCTTTTGTACCAACCCTGATACGTAGTCCCTTCGAACACCTTTCGAGTAGTGTACAAACATGACTTCAAAAGCCAGTGCAAGTGAGTAATTTGAGATCCCATTCTCCTTAGGCCAATGTTCAAATTCCGCGTATTTGCCAGAAAAGCCCGTATTCGTTGAGGGGCAGATAGATTGCAAAACGTCTTGGACACTTTCAGAATACATTTTACGAATAAACTAATGACGATCCAAATTATTAATTTAATTTCATGATCCACGCAAATGCTGTCAATTGCCACAAAATTCCCTAAATTTCGAAATTGATTTTTTTTGTTAAAAAATGTGCAAAGTAGAAAAAATAGTGTATGATATCTCGTTTATAAGGCATTTTGTCGCAATTCCGTGCGTGCGACAAAATGCGTCTTATAAAACTCGTATCATAATATACTATTGCCGACGCCTTGGCCATAGCAGCCGGTAAACAACTTGCTGTCTTGATAATTATTTTGACATTACTTAATAAATCTTTAAAAAAATGTAAGGTTCGTGCAAAAAACGTGATAAGCATCACAAACGTTAAGGATTACCGATTGAAGACAATTGTTATTGTCTGAGATCGGTAAAATCTCCTTACCGAATGATACTTAATATACTATTTTAGCTCAGAAAATTAATAATAATCATTTGAGTAACGTTTTATAGAAACTTTTTTAAAGCTAAATTATTTCGTAAAGAGAATATTTTACGAAATAATTTATTTATTGTATATTTCTTCGGATTCTTCGATAAAATTATCCAAGTGGAAGTTCAGATAAATTGCAGCAAAAACACAAATGGTGTATTTGATTTTTATAAGTTCATATTCTGCAGTATCTTTTTTACCAAAACACAGAACATAGCAACAATCTTTATATTTTGGGTACCTACTCCTATGTATGGGTCGCTTATTTTTCACTTTGTTGAATTGTTGCTTGAATCTTTGAAATAAGACAAATTGGTCGGCGATAGTAGAATTTTACTATTTGCATTTTATGAGAAGGGATGAGAGGCGAAGGTCGGATGCCTGTCAGATGATTGACAGCTATCACTGAAAGCAGCTCAAAAAAAAGTATCCAACTTGTACTACATCAATTCTCAACAATCGCTTCGATATTTATTTATTGAAATCTACACCTCAAAAAAATTTTTTTTGCCTCTCCTGTAAATCTAACATTTTGTTACTCATCCCTTTCTTCCGTCGAGGTTTTCAACTTTTCAAAATAAAATAAATATAAATTTTGTTTTTCAGTATTTAGATAGCATCTGTGCGACATCTATGCGGTAGTAGTTGAACTAAACATAGCTGAACCTTGACTGTGTATCATTTTGGTTGGTTGATTTTAATAGTGCAACTTTATAGGGATTTACGATTTTGGCAATGCTACGTTTTGTTGTGTACTTTTTTTATAAATGAACTATGTTAGTCGACTTCGTTTTCACTTATTCATTATTCATTGTTGTTTTGCCCCTGCGCGCCTTCAGCTTGCACTTTTATAATGTGTATGGTTTTGTCGAAACATAATTTCAGGGTTGCCACGCTCCCCAGTTTTGTTACGTTCCTAAAAAAATGTCCGTTGTGAAGAGGTGTCCGTAGGTAGGTACTCATGGACCGGCTAAAAAATAAAAAGTGTCAAATATATCCATTTTTAGTTTCGAGTTTTAATAAGAAAAGCCCTTAAAAGTTGCGAGTTACGGATGTTTCCTAAGATCCGATTTCTACCACTAATTTTAAAATGATAGAACACACCTTAAATGTAATATGTAAACTTACCTTTATTAATCACCTTGTGTTTCAAATGTAACGTAGTATTTGTTATTTCGACATTAAAAATGTTTAGATTAATCACATAATTTTGTTGGGCTTGCTAGTTGTTACTAATTAGTTGAGTTAAAGTTTAGAAATATTTATTCTATTGATTTATAATCGCAACTTTCCTTAATTTTAGATATACAAATGTAGCTTAAAAAATGTACAGAAAGAAAGTAAATAGTAAATTAAATTTAACCAGACTTGAATTCACCAGTTTGTAGTCTCTTTAAATATTCCTTCCTGCATTCCATATCATCTGCTGGTCGATTGTGTGGCAGCCAAACTGGCTCTCCAACAAAAAACCTCTTGGCCTTGATATAATCCTGCAAATGCAATAATTAGAACCATTCAACTCTGTTATATTCCCTCACTTTTGTATCCAACGTAAAACGATGATAAATACCACTAGGAATAATAATCATATCGCCTGCAACCACCTCGATCCTTATCCACTCATCATCCTTATCTCTAACATCAAAATAACCAGACCCATCCAATACGAATCGAATCTCCTCATCTGTATGTAAGTGCTCTTGAAAGAATTTTTTCAGCATTTGGTCGTAATTAGCTAAGCATTCTTTAGAGCATGTCATTTCGTCCTCGTACGTGTAACCTCTTTCTTTTTTTATTTTATCCAAAACGCCATCAGTAGCATATGAATTAATGTTTAGCTGCAATTATTTTACTTTCATGATGATTGAATGTAAACAATGTAAGTACCTACCTTGAAATATTCCACTCCTGAAACTTTGTACAACTCGTCTAGTGTTAAACATTTTGGAGGATTTCTCTGGTGTTCTGTTCTTTGGTCCGAAGGATCCGAATCCATGTACCAGGCACGAACCATTTTCTTTCCTTGTAGAATTTAGAATTAAGACGCGTTTTTGATAGTTGAAGCACTTAAGGTTATCAAAGCGTTTATTTACAATCGTTCCAACTCAGAAAGGTCATTCAATCATCTGTTTAACACATATTTTTGGTTGCATATCTTCAGCAATTTCGAAGAAACCTTTGATTAATTATATAGCAGCTAGATTTTTTCCTGAAAGAGGCCCGAAAAATTAACTTTTTTAAACAGACCTGATTTTTCAGTAACTTTGGAATAAGTGCTCTGTGGGTAGAAACTTTTTCTATTATGTATTTTGTTTTTCGTTTCTAACATTATATTCCCACTAGTTTTGGTGTAAATACGTAAATTGTTTTTGTTTTATTAAATACGTTTTTGGGTGTTTTTCACTTTACGAAAACTTCTATTTTGTCGATTTAAACTTAATTTAAACTAAAACTTCAATTTTTTATTTCTTTTATATCCTGTCGTAAAGAGAAAGGTATCAGGTATAATTAAAAACTGAGAGTAGACTTGGATATTTTTTTTCAAACATAAGACATCTTCAGACAAACCGTGGTTTGTCTCTTACTCAAAATAAATTAGGAATTCCTTCTAAGAAATGTTAATACAATAATATTGGTTTTCCAAAATTTGATCAATTGGAGAGTAATACAGTTATGAGTATTTTAATAAAATGCATTTATGAGTTAAAACGTCCCAGTTTATCATTTTTTTAACATTTTTGCTAACTTTCAAACGACTTTCAAAATAAAATTTACACATGCCCACACGAGTAGAATTTAGCTTTTTATTTAAAATTTGAAATCAATGGATTCAGTTGTGAACGAACGATCATTATTCTATTATACCTTTGTTTTAAAACTCGTGGCCCACGAAAATGACATTTCGCTTCACTCATTTGGCCGTTCCACCGAACCTAGTTTCCATTGTTGAAATTGATTCTATTTGACATTTCCATTGCACGGCAGGTCGAGACCTCTACCGTCGTTTGAGTTTAAAATTTTATCTGTCAAGCGCTGTCATTTGGCGTCAAACCAAACTTTATTTGTTAAAGAAATAAAATAATTTTGTCATACATGCTTTAAGAACAACGTGGTGAGTTAAAATAGCTTTCAAGGAAGTTTTCAGCAATGGTAGTTAAAATTGTACTTTTGGAAAAAGCGTAACTGAAGCCCAATACAACAAACAGTATGTAGAATCGGACCTCGAAATGCTATAATAATGAGTTCGTAGAGCGAAAATATCACTGATGTGAAAGGGCCCATTCAGGTCTCAAAAACCAATCTCAAAAGACACACAAAGTGAGACGGCCTCATGATACATAAGTCATGGACAGCGATTTCGATCATCGTGTAGAGACTTGTCGCGAGGCAGATTTCAGTCTACCACTGAAGTCGGTCTCAGTCAGACCGTCTCATAGTGGTCTCAGCGATACAAAACGCCCTAATACAAGCCCATTCACAGTGAGATTGGTCTCTGAGACCTATGTCTCGTCGCGTCCTTTAAGATCGGTCTCAAGCCATGGAAGTGTAGATACTAACGGCAATACTAAGTTCAACACTCACTGCAATGAGTAAACCGAAGAAAAGGCATAAGTACATCAGATATCTACTTTATGAAATGAATAATATTTAAACGAATGTGTTTCAGGAGATGATCTGGTCATTTTCTTCAAGACAAAATATCAAAAAACTTAAAAAATGAAATGTGTCGCTAAATTAACTTCAAAATTAACATAAAAATAAGACAACGGTTGAGCAAGTTGTGTAATTTAAGAATGTGTATTTAACACACCAAGTGGAATTTTAATAAAGTTTAGGTTTTCGTGCTAACTAGCTTCAAAGTTTGTCTACTTACTGGTTTAAATTCAATCACTTTTTACTTTAGCAAGTAGATTTTTCATTGCAGAAGTTGTCGACCACAGGTTTTAAACCGTCTCTAATTTTAGTTCACAAGTTTCATGTTTGTGATGTGAACATTTGTTCTCAATGGATTCAAAACATGTTACATTTGTAATTTATCATCAAGCCCATCAAAAACGCGACAGAATCAGAGTAATTTTTGCGATTAGGTTGTATAAAATATGACAGAGTCTGATTTGTACTTTTATCTCATTCGGTAAAAGATTCTTCAACAGTGTCTTCTACATCCCTGTCAATAATTTGTTGTGAAAATGGTTTACGCAAAGTTTAGCATTATACGTAATCTTTGAAGTCTCTAAAAGTAAAAATATATTGAGAAATATGTTGCTTGCTTTTACTAAGTAATGACTAGAACAATAACCAAAGAAAGTTAACCATTTATTACGGTCTTCATACACTGGTGAGCATAACTATAGCCCCACTCCTAATTTTGGTTGCAACTACTTTAAACTTTAAATGAATGTATCCTGCATTTGGATAGTTTTTTTAGTAATGGGTTGGTCCACCATTTTTTCTAATTAATTCAAAAATTCTCGCATTCATACTGTCCACCAATTTTCTGAGTATGTCAGGTTTCAAATTTCTCCAAACTTCCTCTAAAGAAAGTTTTAATTCGTTAATGGTGCATATTGTTTATTGTCTTTGTATAGTCGGTGAACCAAAATTTCCCAAAGGTTTTCTATAGGGTTCATATTTTCATTTCATATTTCATTTTCAAAGTATCCAAATGCTGGATACATTCATTTAAAATTTAAAGTAGTTACAACCAAAATTAGGGGTGGGGCTCTAGTTATGCTCATCAGTTTATATCCCTTTTCATTTTGCAACAGCGCATTTAATTTTTTTGTGTGAAATAAAGCACAAATTGAGAGTTTCTGTAAAGGAAAAAATTCTCTGTTAAACTAAATCCCAGCCACAAATGTTGAGCCAAGAAAACCCTCCAGAAACTCTCAATTTGTGCCCCATTTCACTCCAAAAAATGCAAATACGTTGTTGTAAAATTCTACTATGAACTGAAATGGGATTTAGTTGCTTGAATGTTAAAAATGTTAAATGTTTATTCGGGTTAATGCAAGCGAAGCACTTATGTTTCCCCATTGAATAACAAAAACATAATGACAAAAAAAAACGATGAAAATACCTCAACGAAATTATTTAGAAACGTGTCAAGAGTTGAACGTTCACAACAATGCCTCTTTAAATGTATATTAATTAACAGTAACTAAGTAATGGCAGAATTATATTCGAATTTCGCGGTTTTATTCTGCTATTCTGCCCTGCAGAGGGCTCTACGTGCCGGCTGCTTCAAGGCCTTCTGATCTGAATCAGAATTTCATGGCCAGTGAGAAGGCCACATGAGTGAAGCGAAATGTCATTTTCGTCGGTCACGTTAAAACTTTTGAACTGTGCTTTTCAATTTTTGAGTGCGCCCTCTATATTCCACTGGAAACATTTTTGCCCCAAGTGAAACTTTAAAACAAGGTTTGTGGCCGAAAGAGTTCGAGCATAATAACTAGGAATTCAGATCACTGCGCCACCTCCAGGATATTTTTTAAAATATTTTTAGAAGGATATTCAAGGCTATATGATTGATAGATATGACAGTAAGTTAATCAATGCTACCATATACTACGTCGAAGGAAGAAACAAACTAATTTAAAAATAACAAAAGTATTTTACTCTATCATGAAAAATATTGACAGCATCTAATTTTCTATGAAAAACTATCGAGCATCTCCAGTAAATGTGATTTTTTTTATTAAACGCAAACAGTTGTTACGTTACCACTAGTAAATTCATTCGAACAATTTCAGTTTTCAGTTTTCAAAAACACAAAACAGACACAAATTCGAAACCGCTAACAGTTTGTAGAAATTTGGAAACAAAGTTACACAAAAACAACGTCGTTTTCTAATTTTTAGAAAGAAAGTAATTGGGGGAAGGCGTTTAATTAGGGTAAAAACCGAAAGTGAGACAACTTGAAACTAAAGCTGATAAAGAACTTAAAACATATTTCCTGCAAATAAATTTTTGCTATACATATAAGCGGCCTTCTTCAGTTCAGCTTTTGGCTACTACATACTTATCTGTAAGCTTAATATTATCATTTATCAGTAAATAATGGCACATCGTAAAAAGATTTCAAACATACTGAACCTAATATATGTACGATAACTAAAAAGGCGCGTTGTCACGGATTGATTTTAGTTGTTTAATTAACAAAACTTGAATGCAATTGAACGTAAAAATTGATCAACTTAATTGAAACAAAGGTATCACACGATGATTTTCATTCAAGTTTTGTTAACTGAATAACTAAAATCGATCCCCATAATGTGACGGGCGGTTTGAGTTTGAATTATTTTAAATTTTGATGTTTGGTCGACCGTTTGACCAATTTTTATTAATACTGTGATTATTAATGAAAATAAAACAAAATTGGAAAACGTTTCAATAAAATATAAAGGCAAACTGTAGAAAATATAAAGAGATAGTAACCTATTAAATCTTAAAATATAATAAATTGTATATTTTTCTACAGTTTATCTTTTATTTTGTTGAAACATTTTCCAGTTTTGTTTTATTTTTATTAATTGAAATTTATTAAAAGTATGTTTTATTTTTATTATAAAAATTTAAAAACACAAATACTATTAATATGGTTCTCTTAGAACATTATTTTAATAGATAATGCGTTTTTTAATTTTTTTACTTGAAACAACACGGTTTCATAATCTGCATTTATGTAAAAATTTACATATTATTTGATATTATAAATTATAGTTATATTTTTAAATAATTTTAGGTTTTGTAAGCTTTTGTTATATGCAACTATCAAAACATTTCTCTCAACATGTCCTCTAATTGCAATTTTTACTAATTTTCGATTTAGATACAAGGGTTGGCAAGAGCCGCCATTCTGTCAATTTTTTTGGGGATAAGATAATTGGGATATGCGATATAGACCCATTTTGTATGTGCGTCAGCGTTCTTTCTCTTTCTATTTCTGTGGTTCAAATCCATCGTATGGTACGGCAGAGTAAGTTGGAGCAGCAAGGGTTAATTTAACAAACCAAACTTACATTTTGTATTGAAATGGGCTTCTTTGGACAGCAGCAAACTAATATCGACTGGCACTGATTTTGATAACTTCCAAGGTTTTTGCGAACTTGTCAGTCTGCTTACACAAATCTGACTGATTGATTTACCCTAATTAATCTTCCATTTTATAGCCTGCGAAATGACGTCGTTTCCTTTGTTCTCAATGTCTAATAATGATGTACTGATGCGTCATTTTTGCGAACACTTGTGAGCAATTAAAACTTTGGCTACTGGGTTTTTAATTAGTTTTTTAATTGTTTTTTCACGCATGAATAGAAATATAATATTAGTCCGGTGGTCTTTTATGACTGTGTGGGAAGTTTTTGAAGTTGTAAAATTCTAACCCCTTACTTGGCCTTTGCCGCAATAAGTTTAAAAATGAATATGAATTCTTAAAATGATTAAAAATACTCGGCATTAGTTTGGCCCACCACAACCATAGATATTCCGTAAAATCGAAATGCATACAAATTTAAAAATCTATTACTTAACTAACAATACTCAAACAGATAAGGGACAAATTACAAATTAAAAAGATGAGTTTATTACTTCCAAATCTAATCAAGTAAAGACTAACCCTAAAACTTAAGTTTTCGTTTAGTTTAAACTAAACTAAAAGCCAAAAAAAAACTTGAGTGTTGTAGGACCTACACATATAAACTACACTAAAAAAACATTTATCGAATATCTGAGAGAATCCGAGAATTGCTTGTAGGTATATTGACGAAATAATTTCAATCATAAACTCGAACGAAAAGTAAGCGAAGCCAAGCCAAAAGTATACTTTCAACCATTTAATTTTAAAATTCGGATTATAATAACCCTCATTTCACTGAAGGTTTTTAAGATTTTTTAATTGAAAAGGTTGTTGCTCAATGTGTGTGTTTTCCCAGATTCCCGTTAGAAAGTTTCAAGTTTTTCAGTTTCAGGTTACCCTTTCTAGTTTCTAATTTTTTATTAAGAGCTTATTGTCCCTTACACACGGTGTTTCAGAATTAGTGAATTACGAGTCCAGAGCATTGTAGCCAAATATAGGGTGTCCCAGCGAGTAGGTAAAGTTCATTATTCAACTCTAGATGTTAGAAAATTAATATTTTTTTTCCTAAGCCATATTTAATAATCCCTTGCCTCACCTAAAATTATTTTCAAGTATACAGGGTGTTTCGGAAATGAGATACAATACAAACTTATGTTTTTTTAAATGAAACACCCTACATTTTTTTGCATTTTTGGATGTAGCTTTTGAATTTTGCTTAGTTTTTGAAATATTTTAGGTTTTTTAACAAAAACAAGTTCTTTTTAAGAGTTAAGTGTTTAAGTGTTACTCAAAAACTAAGACTCCTAGAAAAGTCGGATTTTCACCACTTAAAATAGAAAGAAGTGTTCAGACTTAAATCCTGTATCAACTGATTTGCGCATATTATACCCATAACATTTGTACGGGGATTTAAAGAGTGGCCATAAAAATTTAAATTTTAATTATTTCACTGTAAAAAATGACGAATAATAGCCTAAGGGTAATATTCAAGTTATTATTAGCTGAAAATTGGACTTTTCGTCTACTGAAACAATAGTTAATATTTTTTAATGATTTTTTTAATGTTTCAAGTTAAATATCTTTTGAATAATCAGCAAGAGACACTTAACTGGTATTGTTTTTAGATAGACAATTTAAAGATCTTGAAGATGCAACAATAAAAAATAGGGTGTTCCATTTAAAAATTTTAAGTTATTCAACTTTTAGCAAACCTCTTAATTTTTTTATTTTCTTGATCGAAGTGAGCTAAAAAAATTACATCTTTAAAGCTTGAACATTCTTCTTTAAAGTGGTGAAAGTCCCACTTTTCTAGAAGTCTTAGTTTTTAAGTAATAAATTTTTAAAATGAACATGTTTTTGTCAAAAAAATTAAAATACTTCAAAAACCACACAAAATCGACTAATAAAAGTTTAGGTTAAAATCATTAGTTTTAGAAGGTACATCCAAAAATGCAAAAAATTAAAGGTGTTCCATTAAAACACTGTATATATTTAAAAATAATTTTAGGTCAGGCAGGGGATTAGTATCTACGGCTTAGGAAAAAAAAAATACTTTTATACTAACATTTAAAGGTGAAAAATGGACTTTACCAACTCGCTGGGACATTTATTCCTGCTTCCTCACAAAGATACATTGGTTTGAAATCACTTTTTAATTGCGTTTTGTTCAAATGCAGTTTAAAAATTTCAGTGTTTATTTGTTTATTGTTATTTGTGGTGTAGATAAATTGTGGAAATAATAATGTAAAACAGTTTCTCGAAAAATTAGGTTTATTTTGGAGTAAAAAAATTTAAATTTTTGTAATTTGCCATTTCATTTTTAATAAAAAATAATAAATTACAATAAACAATGAAATTTTTAAAAGCTTTTATTTAGCTCATAATGTTATCTGTCTGTCGGTTATTTTTTCGGAGCCAAATTTGAAAGGGTTCCGGTTGTCTCACTGAATTGAAATTTTGCATACTTATTTAATCTGCGTGACAACGCAATCCTATGTAGTTAAATATCGTGACACCCCCTAAAGGGGTTAAATGGGGTTTTTAAGTTTTAGGTTATGCTTACAAAGGGGTTCTCGATTTGTAAATTTGAGAGGGTTCTTGTAGTCGCAATGAAATAAAATTTAACATGCTTACGTAATCTGCGTGACAATGCAATTCTATATAGTTAATTACCCCCTAAAGGTGTTAAATGGGGTTTTCAAATTTTAGGTTACAAAGGGGTTTTCGATTTGTACATACTTATAATCTGGAGAAACTCGAAAAAAACCTGAAAACTTAAAAAGTCGAAAAACTCCAAAAATAAACCAAAAAAGAAGAAACAAAAACAGAAATTCTAAATACTAAAAATTCGTAGGAATCAAGATGAAATTTTGTCGTTGCAGAAACGAAACTTTGATGCTTTGCAATTTTCAATAGTGATCGTTTTCACGTTAAGATTATGCGCTAATTTGCATACACCCCGTAATGTACCATTGTTCTTAATAAAAAAGAAATAATAAATAATAAAAATCAATGCAACTTCGAGGCCATTAGTGCGTAATCTGATTTAATTCAGGTGCACTAGTAAACCAGAAATAGGTATTTAAAATATTCTAAAAAAAATTAAACTGTAACTAAAAAAATTAAGTCAAACACCAATTGAAAGCTGTAAAGATTCCATAACGGTCTAAATTTTGACAAAACTTTCGACTTTTATTTGCCAAATCAAACAAATAATTTTTTCTGAAAGCCTAAATTAACAGAAATAAAATCCAGGTGAATGATTCGATTTTCGTTATATTTATGTATAATGCAATGTACATAAATTAACACTATTATTAGATCAAATACGAATAATGACAATCATTCCCGGAGCGTAAGCACAACTCCGTATAGTTAATAACAATATAATAAGCACAATAGTTATATTTAGATTTAAAATAAATAACAAGTAAAAATATATTACAAATATGTTGTATAAAAGATAGTAAAAGTAATAAAAACTTAAAAATATCTTTATATCGCGTCTGTATAATATATACAGAGTAATAGTAAGTAGGTACAACTAATGACTGCAATTTGTTTTGTAAGAATTTTTTACGGATATACGGATACCTATTGTAAAAACGGAAATAACTGTCACTCATTGAATCGGATTCGCTAATCAAGATGTGAAATAGCTGAGTACAAGTCGGATACAAACCATCCACATCCAGAAGCTTTACGAGGACACCGGTAGTTTTAGTTTTTTGTACTAGCTAATCAGCAAATTAACAAACAGTGTCTACAAGCTCAACAGATGGCAGCACCGAGTGCAGGCACGCATGGGATAATACTGACTGTCGCTGCCACATTCAACAATATACTCGCTGGTAGTAATCCAACAGATAAACAACAACTTCAATGTACAATTAATAATACTATAAGTTATTTACGATACAGATTAGTTCATTAAAGCTCTTATGTCATTTTCATACACAAGTCATTCTTTCTTTCTTTCTTTCTTCTTTTGTACAAATGTGATCTTTGCAGCGAATATTTATTTATTTATTTATTTATTTATTTATTTATCGACGACGAGAAGGGAGGTAGCACGGGCTGCATTTGACTGCGAGCAGCGCAGCGGAACACTACATGGTCTGTTCTGTTGTTGCTGTTGTTGTTTAACGGACTACTTCGGGAGGGCCATATCAGGACCGGACTAGATCGTCGACTCGTCGCTCGGTCGCTACGCGGATTAGATTTATGAATTCTACTTCTAACGTTTGCCTTGCCTGAAACATAAAACAATACCCTAACTAGTACCTAGTTATTTCAAACATCTAAAATTATTCAATTAATTGATTTGAATTATTTTTCTATTTAAAAAGCCAAAAATTTAGAAATACATTTTTATACAAGCTGATCCCGATATAACCTACAAATAAAGTTCAGCAATAGGTGACTGACTATCAATGGAACTCATACACAAAAAAAAATTCTAATAAAAGTCTTCGTTTTCGAGATAAAAATAATTTAAAATGCCATTAATTTGATTCAATGTCAGCGTTGATTGACAGTAATATAAAGTCTGTCCACTGTCAAAAAACGGCCACTTAAGGGAGCTACGAGTTGGCGCTCCAAAGGAATCTATTTATTTTGGTTTGAACCCTTGCTAAATTTCGTTTGCGAAAAAAATGCTTTTGTGTTTTGTGGGTTGTCTATTTTTTATTGTATTTTTTTTAACTAAATCAAATACATCACAAATTATGATATTTTATACGCAAATAAAGTAATTAGTTATTTTTGAAACATAAAGTTTATTTACATTTGGATCACGGAGTTACCTAAAAATTCCTAAAATTTCCAAATTTTGAAGAGCCCGATCAAACATCACAGTAACTGCTTTTATTCCTTTAATATTTCGAGTCCTTGGGTCTCAGTTTTTCACAATTCATTTACAATTCACAATTTATTGGATTAAACACCTTATAGTATGTCAGAATTATGAGTACGACCTACTTTTAAATCGATTTGTAGACCAAAATCAAAACTAAATGGTCTTGGAATCACATAGATTTTAACAAATCACTCTGAAGATTTTAAGTTTTCCTAAAGGTTTACTTTCCGAATTAATCAAAAAAAATCGAGTAATTGTTAAACTGCATTTCCAAATGAAATGGGCGCAGTTTGTATCAAATGATTTTGAAGACATAGGCATAGTACAGACGTTTCTAACGGCTTACTTTCCGAATTAATCAAAGAGACAAAAATGATCTGAAACGAGTAATCGTTTTAGAATTTCAGCAGCAAAAACGGAACTGCATTTACTACCAATTTTTTACTCATGTTTTAAAATGTTTCAAATTACAGAGTATATCTTGAATAGGTCATTGTTTCTTCTGATTTTGAATTTTTGGAATTTGATTTAAAGTAGGTAACTTCATCTTTCTCGACATGTTTACAGTTTGGAACATAACAATTTCAGATACTTGGTATTTTAGTAATCCAATATTATATTACGCTTATTAAGCTGAAAAAATGGATTACTTGTGTGTCAGATCAATATTTTGTCAATTATGTCAACAATTGTGACATTAATTTTACGTAAATTTTCGAATTTGAATAATTACAGTTTCCTTTAGAGCGTGACGCGCGCGTCATCTACTGGAATTTCGCATTTTGACAAGTTTGCGATTTTGGGCTAGTGGACAGACTTTATATTACTGTCTTTCTTACTGTCAATCAACGCAGACGACGGTCACAAATATCGGTCACAATATGATTCAGATATGGTTGCCTAGATATTGTCATTCTTACAAGCACTAACAATTAATTCCTGACTATGACTGTGATCAGTAACGTCGAATGTGTGTGGATTATTTTATCTAGAGTTCCTAGATTGGGAGAGTTGGGACACTGAATGTCAAACCGAGCCAATTTTGTATTATGTACACGGTCTGGAAACTCATGTCTCAAAAATGAGGTTTTTTCCTAGATCGTGGGTGGGTATTTGGGCCACTATACCCGTAGCGCCTCTGGCGGATACTACGATGAAACTGGGTTTTTTACGAATGAAAAAAAAAAAGGAGAAATTTGGTTGGGTTTATTTACGTTCCTAAGCCATTTGCGTACTGAAACATTTAGGTAGGAGGAACATGACCTTATTTGTGCATTAGCTGGTCTTTTGGCCTTTATTTTACTCTAAATATGAGCCAAACTCAACAAAAGCAAATTTTTGAGGTAGATGATTGAACAAACTCGAGTATTACGTCTAGAATTGGTGCCATATCTATCAAAAGAAACTGATTTTTACAACTGCAAGGAGGGCTACGTGAGACGTTCGCAAGTGTGTATTTGCATTTTCTTTTTAAAAATACTTTCTGTGCAGTAATGTAGATATTAATAACTTACCTTTTTTAATATAAAATAACAGTTTAAAAGAGGTAATCAAGTCTCAGAGATTATAACGTAAAGTAGACAAAAAACGGGATAAATATCCAAAAGCAAGTGAGTAACACAGAAATAAAGGTCACATGAACAAAATGACAGAATTTTATGATGAGAATTATCCAAAAAACTATTGGAATAAAAAAATTCGATTCCAAATTAGAGACTTATATAAATTACCGTGTAAGGGCGCCACGGGTATAGTTGACCAGGGATGGGCGTGTCAACAATTCAAGGTAGACAATTCAATTGTTGACCTGTCAACAATTACGTCGATGTCGATATTTGAAGTGATGTCACCAATGTCAACTATGTCAACAATAAAGAAATAATAAATTTTGACAGTAAACTGGTATTTGACCATGAAATTGGTGTATAATTGTTAAAAATAAAACTTAAAAGTATGGTTAAAACTTTTTTTAAACATAAAATATGTGATAGAAAAATAAATAAATAAAAATAAAATTCTCGATAAATGGTAACAAGAAAATAAAACAAATTAGTCTCTTTTTCTTCTGTTTTTACGCTTCACTCTTTATTTTTAGCCTCTTCGTCTTTGTTCTCAAAAGAATTGTTTCTTCAAAAGAAAATGTGATATAAAACACAACATAACCTTAAATTCTCATTGTCGACCTATTGTTGACATTGTTGACACTGTTGACATTGTAGACATTGTCGACGCAATTGTTGACACGTCGTGTAGACAATCAAAGTCGACGTGTCAACGCCCATCCCTGTAGTTGACCTCCATAGCTATCGTGATCCAGGAAAAATGCCTCATTTTCGTAACGTATTTATGAATGGAGTTTCCAGACCTGTCATTTTATGATCGTGATTATGTTGATAAGGCATAGGGATAAGGTATATACTTCTATCCTTTTTTTATTAAAATTTTTGTTAGCAACTTATGTCAGAGGCTCATGTCGAACATAATTTCAAGGTTATAATAATGTTTGTCAAGTAATTAAAATGACATAATTTTACGTCAAATTTAACAAGGGACGTAGGAAACGTAGGAATTTTGGGATTACTGTCTAGAAAAAGAAAATAATTGAATACCTACAAATATTTATGTTGGCAGTTTTGAAATTTATCGATATTTATTTTAATAGTAAATACATATTTCATTGCTAAAAATGCCTTTCTTTCGGTCACAATTTTTAGTTAAACATCTCCTCCCAATAATAGTTATCGAAAACCAGCATACTTCCTGTCGTCTTTTTAAAATTTCACAAAAAATGATGTTCAAGATCTTCTCTTGTAAAAAATCTAACAAAATCGTGAATTCCAATAACTTTATAATTTGGAACGGAATCTAAAATTTACGAAGAAGCTAATGGCGACCAAGTAACAACAGATTTAACTTTTCTAAAAATTAGTCCAAATTTTGATGTATTTTGTAAATACATAGACAGATTCCTAAAGATCTCATGATTTTGTACATAACATTATTTGGACAATCCACTTTTTCAAATGCTTGTTAATAATAAACGTAAAACGTCGCAGGAAAGGTGCAATTTCTCTCCGTTTCATCGATGATTACCATTTCTAAAAGTTAACGGAAAAATGTTCTTGATGAAGTTTAGTAAAATACTTGTACTTAACAATGAAATTTCCTTTAAAATGAGGAGTGCATATAAAAAAAAACGGTGAATTGACGATGACTGCTAAACGCAGGTAATCGATGAAAAGGGATTTTTTTTTAATAAATTTATTTGAATTTTCTGAAAAATTGAAGTGTTATACCACTGATTTTTATCCCAATGAATTTTTTATACATGTCAGCGGGCGTATACGAAACAAAATTTCGAAAATTGACGTTCAGTGTCCCAACTTTCCCAATATAGGAACTCTAAGTACAGACTGATCTAGAAATACTGAGTCTGTTGGCAACACTGGAGTTAAATTTCAAAGGGTACCAAAGGAGTACGCTTTCAGTTAACAACAAATCAACAATCTTGTGGGGTTGTACGTTAAACAATTGTCAAGCAAAACCGAATCCGGTTGCAGTGTTGCAAATTACGAACAAAAATATTTTCAAATCTGTTGCCAACAGACTCAGTATTTCTGGATCAGTCTGTATTAATAATGTTGTTGTTAATGTTGTATAAAAATGTCAAAAGTGACAACTGAATAAAATTTAGACGCTCAATTGCGTCCAGTAATTTAATTATGCGAATTTATACGTATAAAATTTAGGGAATGAACATTGTAGAAAGTCATTTCAGTAGTCCAAATTAGAAAAAAAAAATTCGGGGCTTTCCAAGAAAGACGATTAGTTTGAAGGTGCACTCTTTGAATTAGCATTTTTTTTCAAATGCTAGCTAAAAAAAAACCAAAACCATTTTTTGAAAAATTAGCTTTATTTTGAAGTAATTGTAATTGTAATTTGCCGTTTCATTTAGTTTAGTAGGATCTTACATGTTATTAACTTTAATTAATATAATTAATAGAGTTTAATTAACAAATTACTAATCGAAATCTTTTTTGTTGTCAAATATTCTGGAACAATCTAGGATTGAAGTACAAAATATTTAAAGGCAAAAACTTTGTGGTTATAATACTTCCAAAAGTATAAATACAATTTTGAATTGAACCTACTCGTATATGAATAAATTCTCTTCAAAAAGGGGCTTTGTTTAATTATGAATCCTTTATTAGAATAACGAATACTTAAAGATTTCGTTCCATGTTTTGTTTGAATTATTTGCTCAAGAAATGAATTTAAGCGATTGGATCTTAAAAAATGCACCTCCCTATAGACTTTTTACATTTTGCCTCAAAAAAAAAGTTATATGACAAAGTCCTAACAAAAATCAATGAATTAGACCAACCGCTTTGTTTCCCACCTTGCAACAATAGTTATCTCACAGATTTATATTTTTTGTTGGTGACGTTTTATCTATATATTCTTATACAATAAAATTATTGTTGTGCTGTTTAGTTTTATTCAGTTTTACTTGCTGTTGTCGCGAACGGACGCCTCATAAATAACATCAAAATTTTGTGCTTTAGAAGTTTCAAATTCGTTGATGATTTCGGTTAGTGTGTGCTGAGGTAAAGTGCATTTTTGTTTTCTATTTATTGCCAAGAGAAAAAAATTTAATTTTTGTGATGCATTTGCGAACTTCAATTAAAAACGATTAGAGTAATCTAACGGATTTTTTAATCATCCTGTATGTACGTAATGTTTCAAAACTACTATGTCGTATTTTCTCTCAAAATTAGTTCTTATAAATTATTCATGCACATCAAAAAAATAATAGCTAATGTTATTTATAGCTTCAATGAGAGATCTAATTATTACATTTTTATCAGCCTTATTTAAAAAAATAATTCGGTAAAATGCGACGGCGACGTTGTTGATATCTCCGTAGTTTTGAAACAGAGAGTAAACACGTTGAAAAAATCGAATACTTACTTGTGTATTTTGAGTTGGAATTTGCAACGTGAGAGCCATACTGTTCGCATCAAAACTCTCATCCAATGCAATTAAAGCACCATGGACTCCTGATTCTAATAAATTGTTTGCATATTCCTACAAAAAAAAAAACATTAAAAAAAAACAATGTAATTAATAAAATAGGAAACCTTTAATCCAATATTAGACACCCATCTGATTATGCGTTCATTGCTCCAAACTAAAACATCCTGTAATGCATTTTCGGAATTTTTCCGCCTTTCTTCTAATAAATTACGATCATAATTTAATCTCTTTAAACATGATATGCCATACTGAAGACTAGTTCTGTAAAAAAAGGTAAACATTAGAATGTTAGAACTACAGAGAACTAAATAGATTAAAGAAGACAAAACGAGATATAAAATTGCACGATTTTAAATTCCACTTGAAAATTTAGGTTGTTTTTGAAGATCTTTGAAATTGAAACTGAAATAGAACCTAAATAGTGGAATATGAAAGCTTGTTAGAGACAAGAAGTGGTAATACAGAGTTTTTCACATAACTTTACAAGGCTTGCGTCCAATGTAAGCACTCACATATGCAAAAGTCACAAAGCCCTAGAAACAAAAAAAATCATATTTAATTATTTAATTTTTGGAAACACATGAAATTAATTGTCAAACTAATCACAGTTTCGTTTAATAGTCATAAATTGCAGTTTTTCAGGAACAATTATCATGTGTTCCAGAGACAGAATGAATATGATTTGAATTTAACCTACCTCAGGCGGAGGCCTCGTAAAATTATGTGAAATACTCTGTATTTGGTTCAGAAATTTTAGGGAATTGTAATTTTCATTTAGTTATCTACCGCTGTTTCAAACTTGGCGAATTCTGAGTTCAGAGCAATGTAGAGAATCACTTCAGTAGTCCAAATAGTCCCCACAAAGATACACTGGTTTGAAGATCACTTTTTGAATTGTGTTTCCTTCAAATGCAGGCTAAAAATTTTAGTATTTATTGTTATTTATAGTGTCGATGATTGTAACACAATTTCTTGAGAAATTAGCTTTATTTGTAGTAGAACTAGAAAAACGGACACCTTGTATTTGGTCTACTCAAGTGATTCTCTACAATGTTCTGAACTCGGAATTCGCTAATTCTGAGACACCTTATTATTGCGAGCAATTTGAAAGATGGTATTTTTTTCCTTTTCAAATGACTCAGTGGACAGTGAGAGAGAAAATAAACTAAAATTAAATGCTGCAAATTTGTGACAGGAAAATTTAAAAGAATAACTTTATCTGTGCTTGTATGTTTTCTAAAAAGTTCAAAAGTCACTGTTGATTCGCGTGTTATTAAAAAGTTTGAAAAAGTTAAGTTCAAAGATGAATTTAATCGAAGGATGGAAATAATTCAGAATAGTCAGAAATACTTGAAAATCGTCTTGAGATCCTTTGAAAAAACAAAGGATGTCATCGACGCATCTCTACCAAAAAATAAGTTGTCTAGAACTACGAAACATTAAAATTTTGGCTAATAATGGTGAGGCTAGATCACATGACCAATAAGATACTAGGTAAATTCTAGCGACCTATACTCAGACATACTCAGGTTGTGACGTCATGTATATGTATTGCCAACAGAAACGGAGCTGTCAAAAACTGTCAATTAATAATCAGGAAAAATTACAAAACACAACACGAATTCGAATTGAGGTCTTTCCAGTTACCGGTCGGGTGCCTTGCACTACAATTGTCATTATTTTATATTTTTTATTTAGAATAATAATACGTTAATCATTAATGATAAAAAATCTAAAATCTAGTAGTAAAGAGCTCATATTACACAAATTTGGAAATAATTTGTTTCTTTTAAGAAAGCGGGAAGTCTGATGTTGAAATATACTCTCTTCTGCAGCCCCTCAGTGAAGAAGGTTTACATTCTATGGGTACCTTTTGTAAATCAAATCCCACAATATGGGCAGTTTTCGTTTATAATAATGTTCTTGATTTTTACATTGCAATTACGTGCTATTTGCGACTTCCCATTTTAATTGTTTACGTTTTTATAGACCTTTTCTTATTATTTCTTCACCAGAACGTTTTATATTGATTTTGGTAAAATAGTAATATGATTATGCAAATTAATAGCGAGTTTGCAATTATTATTAGTTAACAAATTGAACTTTTATTCCAATATTTTGGGGCGTAACAGTAATTTAAATAAGATGACATATTGGCGCCATTGCTGAAAATAAGAGAGCGAATAATATGACGAAGAAAAACTGCGTTTTAAGTGAGGCAAGCCTGACATAAATAACCCACTTACCCAAGTCGGACTTGGGTTAGCTTGCGTATGTTGGTGTATGACTTGCCAACCCCTAACAACTAAAATTACTATTAGGGTTTTTTGTACACGGCATTTGGTAACAACATACATATGACGTCATAGTTGTGGCTAGAACTCGTTTGAGTATGTGCGTATGACTGATAGGAATAGGACATTCTAATAAGAGTTCTATGATGAGGGTCAAATCTTCTTTTGGGGGAACACTGGGAAAAAGATTTAAAACGTCAAAACTGACCAAAAAGGTACTTGGTGGACATATTAATTTTATTAGTTAAGTCGAGAGAATTCTTTACAACAAATTTGTTATCGAAGTTAAGGTATAATTATATCGGGTGTGTCAAAACTCGTGGATATAAGCTCTTCAGAGTGAATACTAGTGGTCTTACTGACCGCTAAAAAAATAATAAAAAAATAATTGCTCCTTATTTAAGATGCAGCAGCTCGTAAAATTTGCAAAAAAAGGCATACTTTATTGTAGAATTGTAGGAAAAGAAGACCTGTTAACTTTGTTTTTAATGATTTATTTTAATGTTTACTTGATTTATTATCTAATTTTTCAAAAAGAATTGTAGGAAAACATTTCCTTTGGTTTTTAAAATGAGTTAAAAACACTAGTTTAAAAGTGCAGCAACATTTGGCAATATTTAGTAATGTTACCATGGTAATACTTTTGGGTTAATATTTTTTTAAACGTATAAAAATAGGTGTACTTGTACGGCGTTGGCATTTTTTGTTTTTGATTCCAACCAAATGAAAGGTTTTATGAATTTTTTTTATCGAAAATAGTGTTCTGTATAGCTCTATCTAGCTGCCCTTAAGGGTGTCCGTGACCAACGATTTGAGACGTTAGCATATTGAAAGCAAGTTTTCTCTCTTAATACACAACAGAATTTCAAGTATTATATATCAAATTAAAGGTTTTTTAATTCTACAGGCCGATGCGTTGCCATATTTTGAAAAAAAGTAAATCCCTTTAAACAAAGGAAGAAATTGCATAAATGTTTATATTAAAAGCAATTTTACTTAGTTATTTTTAAAGTATTCGATCTGGGATTTTGCAAGATAATTCAAAAGAATATTTTATAGGCGTTAAAGTTTTTTTAAAAAAAATTTGTTTTTGAGATATTGTGGTTGATGTAAAAGTCGCGTTATTTACTAGTATTAGCTGTTTCAAAACTATAAAAACGCCAACGTCGCATTTTCTCTCAAAATTAGCTGTTATAAATTATTCATGCACTTCAAAAAAATAATAGCCAATGTAATTTATACTTTCAATGAGGGATCTAATCATTAATAACTATTTTACAATTTTATCAATCTTATTTAAAAAAATAATTCTATAAAATGCGACGTTGGCGTTTTTATAGTTATGAAACAGCTAATAGATTTAAAAATTCGTTATCGTGTTTTGGTATTTATTAGAAAATATTAATTTTCAATCAATTTAACAAATGCCATGTAATAAAACATTGTTGTTTTCAAATTATCAATGAATTATCAATGAATACATTTTGTCTTAAAATCCTCCATAGTTCAATGCTTTTGCCACTAGAGGCGTTGCTCGTGCCGTTTCTGTGGAGGGTCTTTTAGTCGCTACCTGTCCTTGTCCCAACCCAAGCAAAGGACGGATTGCGGTCACTTTTATTGTTGTGTGATTACCATAATTTTCGGTTATTTTAGAAAACTAGTGGCTGATACATTTGAGCGAGAAAAGCAACTTTTCCGTTCGGAGATTTTTTGAATTTGAACTTCACCTAACCATTTTTTTTTAAATAACTGCTTTGTAGAGATTTAAGATTATTTATTATACATATGAATTTTGAACATATGACAACAAATGAGATAAAATAATGTATTATTATGATTATTATTATACTTATTATTTTCGCATATAAGTAATTGAAAACTTTACTTTTTCGGTGTAGAATATCACTTTTGTCATGTTGGAGAACAATATTTGACATTGAAATTACCTAGTAGGTACATAAGTACGTAATTTTTAAACTGTTTTTTTTAGTCTACACTTAGTGTAAGTCTACACTAAGTCAAAATTTTGGTGAAGAAATTACATTTGTTGATTGTTTTTATCCCTAAAATTAGGATTATGTTTTGTCAAAATTTAGATTTTTGTGAATTTTTGAAAGCGGTATTTTTTTAATTTTTTTTTAGAAAAATTATCTTTGTTCGATTAATTTTTATTGTTTGGAAATATAAAACTCAAAACATTTAGCTTTGTTTCTGGACAAACTCAAGGGATTAAAATATAAGCCAACTGATCATTTACATTTTCTAACCTATCCCAACCCAACCCGTGAACGCAGTTAAAGACTGAACCCTGCCCAGAGTGGGTGTATTACTGGTTGCCTTTGAAGACGCTGAAAACTAAGTTGCTCATTTACTCCTGGACACCCTTAAGAGCTTATCCGCGACTTTTGACACACCCGATATTTTAAGAAAAATGATCGTTTTTTTACAAATGGATGTTGTTCTTAGATTAGATCATTACCTCATAGACCAGTTCTTTTCTCGCTTTAAATATACAGGGTTGGTTCAAAAACATCAAGTCAGAAATTTTTTGCTTATAAACCCCTAGTCGCAAACCCCGTTGCAGTTTTTACCTCTGGGGTTTCGTCACGTTCCTAATCTATGATACTCCTGTAGCCATACAGAAGCAAATCTTAAGCAGAGTGATGGCAACATGTCTTTTCGTGCCGTAAGATCCCCAAATGGTAAATGGCTCCAGAGGCCAAACGGCTCATTTGCGACTAGGGGTTTAAAAGCAAAAGTTTTCGGTCTCAATGACTGCTACAATAAAGTGAAATGAAGATCCATCATCAATGTGCAAGATATATATTTTGAAAGGGTTAATGAAAATGTCTACTTGTACGTCAAAATATTTTATATTAAAATTCATGAAATTTATTAAAATTCATAAATTTTAATTTAAAATATTTTGACGTGCAAGTAGACATTTTCATTAACCCTTTCACTGCTACAATATCCCAAAGTTTGGCAACAACTTTTTGAACTACGCTGTACAACATCATAACCAAGTTTTAACAGGTAAAACAGTTTAATAATTCTAATGTTTTTATGAAAAAACTTAAGATTCAAATCGCTTGAAAAAATACAGGATCATAAATAAGTCATACCCAGTGCCCCTAATGAAATTTATCAAAAAATCACGTACCGTTTTTTAATATAGTTATTAATAATACTAGAGCGAAAACACAAGCTTAAAGCTCGAAGACTGTCGTCGACACCCGAGAACTTTAAGCATGAGTGTTATTCAATTTTTTATTCTTCGACACTGTCAAAATTTCCGATATTTCTCCTATGTAAGACAGTTTTGACAACTGTTTGGCATTTCTCAATACGAAACGTCAGATTATTTTTAACAAATTTAAAGCAATTTTAAGCCTTGATGAGCATAATTCGAAGAATAAAATGTTGTATCCAACTCGTTTTCGTGTAAATCGGTTCATTTATTTCACCTCGTGGAAGATAAACCACTCGTTTTCACTCGTGGTTTGATAATCCACTCGTGAAATAAAACGTCCGATTAAGGGCCGCTTTTACAATCGTCGGATAATTTTATCCTGGGGATAAATTTTGAAAAATACATTGTTGTAACAATTGTAACCATAGTAATTATACTAGAAATAACTTATCCGGAGTTTATCGGGCGATTGTTAAATCGTTAAATAAATAATTATTTTTTGTTGGAACATTTTAATTTAAAATATGTTGCTATGGGAAGCGTGTTTTAAAATAGTGTTTATAATCTAGGATTCAGATATTTAGATCCCATTTCAGTTCATTGTAGAATTTTGCAACAATTCATTTGCGTTTTTTGGAGTTTCTAGTGGGTTTTCTTGGCTCAAAATTTGTCCCTGGGATTTAGCTTAACACAGAGTTCTTATACAGAAACTCTCAATTTGTGTTTTATTTCACATCAAAAAATTCAAATGCGCTGTCAAAATGAAATGGGAAAAAAGTTCGATTCGATTTCGATACGGTCCCAAAATTTGGTGAATCGACCTTGGACTCAGATCGAACTCAATACGTTCAAGTCTAGAGGTTTTCATGAATTGGATCTGTATTCAAATCGATTTGAATCCTCATGAAAACGTAGTATTAAAAAAGAAGGCTTAAAATGTTACCAACAAAAAAAAATTAAATGACCAAAAAATAAGGTTTTCTCATTTTATTTTTAAATCAGACGGATTTGGTTTCACTTCAAAAGGAGCCAGACTCCATAACTTCTGATATTGAGTAAATTTATTTTTGTGCAAAAACAGGTCAATTAGGATCCCGAGGGGGAAGTTCAAAACCAATATTATAGTCAAAAAATACATTTTAGGTTTCATTTCTTAATCGCTAGCGACCCCTACTTTATAATTTTAAATGGCAGCCTCTACTTTTTGAAACATTTTCGAAAAGGGAAAAAAATGAGCGTATCGTTTTTCAGTTAGGGGTGGTTTTATATTTGAAATTTTTAGTCCTAGTGGTCTTTGATTTGAAGCCAATTTAATTTAAATAAAAAGTATATTATCCCATTTCAGTTCATAGTAGAATTGCAACAGCGCAATTGAATTTTTTGGAGTGAAAAATAAAGCACAAATTAAGAATTTCTGTAAAAGAGAAGAATTCTGTGTTCAACTAAATCCCAGCGACACGTTTTGTACAGAAACTCTCAATTCGTACTTTATTTCACTCCAAAAAATTCAAATGCGCTGTTGCAAAATTCTGCTATGAAATGAAATGGGATACATGTCGCTTTAGGCTGCAACAGGGTGTTCCGGTTTTAATTATTTAATTTCTATGAAATTTCTGAAAAGTACCAATTTTTATCTTCTCAGACAACCAGTAAAACCAATTTTTTCATATACTAACATTGTTCGCTTTTTCTGGAAAGAAGCGACAAACTTTTAATATCTACTACGATCCTACATTCATTATAGACAGATTGTAGAACAAAATAAATCAGTTGTTGCTATGACTATCGATCGACTGCACTTCTGATGAGGGCGGATTGGAAATGTAAAGAATTTTACAATTTTGTTGTTTTAGAGAGCTGGTACCAAAAAAGTTTATATGCAACACTACCGCAAAATAGTTTTAGCGGACTCATCTCATTAATTCTATTTTGCGGACTTGTTACATAATTAACTGTTATGTTGATTTTGAACTTTCTCATCACAAATCTAAACGTCAATTTTTTTACTTAAATTAAATTGGTTTCAACTCAAAGGTTACTAAGACTAAAAATTTCAAAAATAAAACCACCCCTAACTGAAAAACAAACGCTCATTTTTCCCTTTTCAAAAATGTTTCAAAAAGTAGAGGGTTTCATTTAAAATTTTACAGTAGGGGTGGCTAGTGTCTAAGGAATGAAACTTAAAATGTAACTAATGTTGTATTAACTTCCCCCTCGCGATCTTAATCGACCTGTTTTTGCTTGAAAATAGATTTACTCAATGTCAAAAGTTATTGAGATTGGCTCATTTTGAACTGAAAGCCCTGTACATTGTTACTATTAACTGTTTCAAAACTATAAAAACGCCAACGTCGCATTTTACCAAATTTTTTTTTTTAAATAAGGTTGCTAAAATTATAAAATAGTTATTAATGATTGGATCTCTCATTGAAACTATAAATTACATTAGCTATTAATTTTTTGAAATGCATAAATAATTTATAACAACTAATTTTGAGAGAAAATGTGACGTTGACGTTTACATAAATAAATCAATCGAGCTTTTAACCCGTTTATACTCTATTACAAATATTTAAAATGAAGTGCGAACTAACCTGTGAAGGGAATGATTCAACTGAGGAACAACACCCACCGAATTGTAAAGAAACCATTTCGTTTATTAGTTATTACTTTTCATAAAAATTCAATTTCAAATTTTACGTTGACGTGTTTGTTGGAGCAGCTCCGCTTCAGACGTTCTCAGTGTAGTTCAACTTGATCTAATCTAATAGTTTTTTAGTTTGCCTTGCGCGAAACGTTATTTAAACACAGCCATTTTTTTAAAATTCGTTGCTCTTAAAACTAAAGGCTGTTTTGTCTAAACCCCACATTAGAAGTATTGGAAGTTCTAATAATCATAGTCATCTGAAAATTTGTGTACAACCATAATCTTTTAGGTCCTGCTCAATGAAAATATTCTCAAGATAGTAGCACTTCCGGTTATACCGGAAGTCGCTATCAACTTCCTTATTTTAAAGGGAATGCTATATTTTTTAATGCATTTTTGAATTACTAGAGTTATTTTAAGGTAGTTTTCATAAGCTGTTCCTATACCTAAATTTAGCCGTTTACGAAATATTTATGGATTTTAAAATTTTTTTGGATTTGCACTTTCCAGTTCAGAAATCGATAACTCTGCGATTTTTAAAAATTTGGAAATATTTTTGGGCTCATTTGAAAGAGGAAGCCTAGATCATTCCTTTGGTGTTTTCAAATTTCTAAAAAAGAATAACAAACTCCAAATTTTTAAAATTAAGTTTGCAAAACTTTAAGCACCCATAACTCATTTTTTTCAAATGAAATGACAAAAGTTTTATTTCACTAAATGGTACAGAATTTAATTCTGCTTCGATCTGTGTTAACATTCCCTATACTTATGTTTAATAGTTTTCAAGTTACAATACCTTTTTGTTGGGATTGAGAAATTCATTAGCCATAGGCCTTTCCTCATAGGTTGCCATGGAAACGAATGAAAAAAGGTGAGAAATTAAAGTTTTTCAAACCAACACCCAATGAATTTATTTTGTTTTCACATTCTGATAACACAATATCCTACAATAACAAAAAAACCAACATAATTTGAAAATTATCACAGATAGGTATAGGGAATGCTAATACAGATAGATGCAGAAAAAAATTCTCCTCCATCTAGTAGAATAACAATTGGGACATCCCATTTGAAAAAATTAAGTTTTGGGTACTTGAAGTTGTCCAAACTTAACCTTAAAATTTTTGGGTTTATTACCTTCAATTCCAATTTTGGTCACACTGAACAACAGATATAGGCTTTCTCTTTCAATTCTCCAAACATGATTTCGAAATCTCTGAAACTAAGCGAGTTACCGATTTTTTAAGTGGCAGGTGCAAATCCAAAAATTTTCAAAAATTCTAAATATCTTGAAAACGGTTAAACTTGGGTATAGGGAAAGCTGATAAAAACTCCCTTAAAATAACTCAACTAATCCAAAAATGCAATGAAAAACATAGCTTTCCATTTAAAATAAGAAAGTTAATAGCGACCGGAAGTGCTGCCATCTTGAAAATATTTTCATTGAACATAACTCAACGGATTATGCCTGAGTACCAACTCTCAAATAAATATCTTTATTAGAACTTTCAATACTTCTAATGTGAGGGTTAGACGGAACAGCCTGTACAGGGTGTTTCAAGTTTTAGGTCCAGTCAAAAAATAAATACTTCTAGTTGTCCAAAAGAAAAAAATATATCTCAAACGATAGAGTTTCTAACACGCTTCAATTTGATGCTTTAATGTTATACGAAATTTTCATGGTATGAGCGTGAATTGTGAAAAACTAGATAAAAAATTTTTTGTTTCCAAATTATTGCAATCGTTTTCTCATAATAAAATTCCTCCTATTTTTTAAGTGAGACTTCCGAAACTGAAACAGTAAAAAACCCAAGGCGTATTGAGCAATTGAAATTCCAATTTGCAAAAGATCAAATAAATGTTTTATCTTAGTCACCTTTGAAAAAACAGAGCTCGTGTCTTTGCTTGATTCACAAAAAATTGAAACGTCATTAACTGTCAGACTAAAATTTTACTTGTCAATTAAAAAATGCCCTTTTTTTTGCAAATTGAAATTCCAATTGCTCAATACGCCTTGGGTTTTTTACTGTTTCAGTTTCGGAAGTCTTACTTAAAAAATAGGAGGAATTTTATTATGAGAAAACGATTGCAATAATTTGGAAACAAAAAATTTTTTAATGTAGTTTTTTGCATTTTACGCTTATATCATGAAAACTTCGTATAACATTAAAGCATCAAATTGAAGCGTGTTAGAAACTCTATCGTTTGCGATATATATTTTTTATCTTGGAATACTAGAAGTATTTATTTTTTGACAGGACCTAAAACCTGAAACACCCTGTATAATGGAACAACCTCGACAATTTATTTTGTACTTCGTTTCGTATCTTTCCAAGTTATTAAATAAACGTACCTGTGAAAGCTATCCACCATTTTGAGTTGTCCTCTCAGATCCTTTTTGGTGAGATGATCCAGCATACGTGCATCGACCAAACACTCCATAAACGTGGTACGATATTGTGGAAGCCCTAATGCAGGCAGCCACGCATTTCCAATCCACTCGTGATTCATATCACCAAAGGCCAACGTTGTCCTCGACGTTTTGGGCGCTGACGGCGACGTCAACGACACCATCTCCTGGATGGCCAGTCTTAATTTGAGCCGATGCAATGGATTACTTATTCCTATTTCTCTTTGGATTTCGGTGTCGCTCAGTGCGCTCATGATTGCACCTGATTTCACGTTGGCTCGACACGCTGCCACGTACCAGGCTGGCATACCCACCCAGAGCTCCAACCAGGCGACAATCGTAGGTCCGTTCCATAAGGCAAAAGGCGTTCCCGCTTTCATCGCCTCGGCAAGGAGTTCGTGTCTGTAATCACGCTCCCTTACAGAGGATTTGGAATCGATTAGTACACGCACCTCTAGAAATCTGATTCAAAACAAATCTAACACATGCACTACTATTATTTATTATACGAAATATTTTATATTGCAGTTTTCACTTTCACTTTTCAGGAGGTGGTGTTTATTACATTATTTCTTATTTGGTTTATTAAGCGACCAAACATTTTAAATGCTTGTTGAAGATTAACAAAGCAGAAAGCTAGCTTGCAAAAGTGAGTTAATTAATAAAATGGTATTAGGTGCTAGTTCATACTGCAATATAGCATATTAGGCATGTGGATGATTAATTGATTAGTAAAAACTACAAAGGAGTAAAATTAGGAGGCGAAACATTTTTTTTTATAAATTGTTTTAAATTAACCTGATGACTCAAAATTTGCTTAAGAAACTTAAAAACATTAAGGACCGGCTTATAGAAAGCTCAATTCAAATTTAATTTAATTTAAAAATTGGTTCAATTTGGTGACGTGGGCAGTTAATTATGCATTTAATTGGGGATTAAATTAATGACGCTTCTATAAACCGGCTCCAAAAATTTAAAATTTGCTTTTTTATTCATTTTTTTCAATTCACTATGAGTAGAGTTAAACAAATAAACATAAAAAAATGTAATAACTATTATAGTTTCCCAAGTAGCACAAAATATCTTTTTGGATGTGGCAGCTAAAAAGTTGTTGCAGTAACGTTATGGCAACCTGATCTTAGTCATAATTTGGTTATTTCATTAGGTTTTTAAAATGAAGTTGTTTTTTAGTTAGATTAATATTTAAAAAAACTATAATAAGCTCATTTGGCTTTATATTAGACTCCTAACAGTTGCCCCACAATTTAGCTTTAATTTGGTATCTACGTAACTAAATAGTTATTTTTTAGGTTGCCATGTCCATCGTAAACCCAAAAAATAACCTTTTCACAGCTATTTAAAGTTGATATATTAGCTCTATCACACATATTTTAATGACAAAATAATGTCTAAAATATTACTATTTCATGACCATTTGGCTATTCTGCCATATAGTTGTGAATAATCTATCTTATAACTATATGGCAAATTTCCAAAGTTGCCGCAACGTTTTCTTAAAAATAAAAAAGCTAAAATATAACGAAAATCTATCTGCAGAATGTGGCAATTTTAGTTGTCATTACCAAGTAATGTCTATAACTCTACCCTTTCGTAGCTACACAATAATTTAAAACATTAAGGACCGGCTTATAGAAAGCTCAATTAAAATTTAATTTAATTTAAAAATTGGTTCAATTTGGTGACGTGGGCAGTTAATTATGCATTTAATTGGGGATTAAATTAATGACGCTTCTATAAACCGGCTACAAAAATTTAAAATTTGCTTTTTTATTCAGTTTTTTCAATTCGCTATGAGTAGAGTTAAACAAATAAACATAAAAAAATGTAATAACTATTATAGTTTCCCAAGTAGCACAAAATATCTTTTTGGATGTGGCAGCTAAAAAGTTGTTGCAGTAACGTTATGGCAACCTGATCTTAGTCATAATTTGGTTATTTCATTAGGTTTTTAAAATGAAGTTGTTTTTTAGTTAGATTAATATTTAAAAAAACTATAATAAGCTCATTTGGCTTTATATTAGACTACTAACAGTTGCCCCACAATTTAGCTTTAATTTGGTATCTACGTAACTAAATAGTTATTTTTTAGGTTGCCATGTCCATCGTAAACCCAAAAAATAACCTTTTCACAGCTATTTAAAGTTGATATATTAGCTCTATCACACATATTTTAATGACAAAATAATGTCTAAAATATTACTATTTCATGACCATTTGGCTATTCTGCCATATAGTTGTGAATAATCTATCTTATAACTATATGGCAAATTTCCAAAGTTGCCACAACGTTTTCTTAAAAATAAAAAAGCTAAAATATAACGAAAATCTATCTGCAGAATGTGGCCATTACCAAGTAATGTCTATAACTCTACCCTTTCGTAGCTACACAATAATTTTCCCATCATTTTAACTGTCAAATTTTATCTGTCGTAAACCACATCTACCACATCTGTGTATTTTCTGTAGTGTGGAGTGTGAATTATGCCTAAAGTTGACATTAAACAAATTGCTTTTTCCTTAAAAAGATTTAGGAAAAGCAGTACATATTACAGAAAATTAAAACGTCGAACAACTGACTCAACTTATTTAGTTTGTTTCGATTTAGTCATTATTTAGCCAGAAAAGCCCCCTCAAACGTAAAAAATAACTAAATACCATTTGGTTTTAACTTAGTCAATATTAGGTTTCTGAGTCAGTACGGCAACCATTTCCTAACAATCAGAGAAGACATACAAAAATGGCGATTTTTTTGACAAGTACGACAGCGCAGACGGCGGCCATGTTAAATTTTTCTTATGTGTGTCAATTTTACAACTATTTTATAACCATTTAATAACTTTGTCGTTGTCAGAATCATGATTACTGCTACTTTATAAAATTTAATAAATAAAAGTGATACATTTTTATAACTGAAATTAATTTAAAAGAAAAACTCTCTTAATTTTTTGAAAAAAAAATTAGTATGTTTAATAAATTATTGCTTTTTTTAAGGCGCGTCGATTTTTTCGAAGCATCCTATTCATATTTGTCAGAAAAGTAATGTCGCCAAACAAATTTTTTGCTTGGTTAACGAGTATTTGGAATTTGTGTATGCATTACAGTGATATACAGGGTGTTTCAAGTTTTAGGTCCAGTCAAAAAATAAATACTTCTAGTTGTCCAAAAGAAAAAAAAAATATCTCAAACGATAGAGTTTCTAACACGCTTCAATTTGATGCTTTAATGTTACACGAAATTTTCATGGTATGAGCGTGAATTGTGAAAAACTAGATAAAAAATTTTTTGTTTCCAAATTATTGCAATCGTTTTCTCATAATAAAATTCCTCCTATTTTTTAAGTGAGACTTCCGAAACTGAAACAGTAAAAAACCCAAGGCGTATTGAGCAATTGAAATTCCAATTTGCAAAAGATCAAATAAATGTTTTATCTTAGTCACCTTTGAAAAAACAGAGCTCGTGTCTTTGCTTGATTCACAAAAAATTGAAACGTCATTAACTGTCAGACTAAAATTTTACTTGTCAATTAAAAAATGCCCTTTTTTTTGCAAATTGATATTTCAATTGCTCAATACGCCTTGGGTTTTTTACTGTTTCAGTTTCGGAAGTCTTACTTAAAAAATAGGAGGAATTTTATTATAAAAAAATTATTGGAATAATTTGGAAAAAAAAATTTTTAATGTAGTTTTTTGCGGTTTACGCTTATATCATGAAAATTTGGGATATCAGCAAAGCATCAAATTGAAGCGTGTTGCGATATATATTTTTTATTTTGGAATACTAGAAGTATTTATTTTTTGACTGGACCTAAACCTTGAAACACCCTGTATAATATGTTTATCGCCATCCATGATGTCTACAAGGATTGAATAATATAACAATTTCTTTGTGACTCTTCAGTGACCACTAAATTACCATATTGTTATATTTTGATCTTGATGTCCCACAATTTTTCCTAAATTACAACCAAAGATAAAATGTTATTTTGTAGTTGCTGTTGGGTTGTACTTTGGAAACGATAGCCAATTAACAACAAATCGGTGGTTATTTAGTAAATAGTTGTCATTTAGTCATAAAATAGCAACAGCTTCCAGAGCATAACTTCGTTAGAGCTTTGAAACAACCAAATAGTTGGCAACTATTTGGTTGTTATATAACCCAAAAATAAATGCCCATTTTTGGCACGGTGACGTTATGACAAGTTTGGTGAAACGTTTTCCTCGACTGTTGCGGTGACCAAATAGTTATCATTTTTGTTGCCAAAATATTTTTACAACCGCTAAATAACAATCTGTGCTACTTGGGTTTGTAGCGGATGTGGATGAATTTGAATAATACATAATCAATATCATTCTTGTACCAGTTTATTTTGTGAAAGTTCCGAATGAGATTTATTAAACAGAAAAAAATAAGAAGATTTTTATAAAGCTTGTGGCTTGTGCCAGTGTTGTCATCACTATTATGCAAGTGTGCAGAAAAAGTTGTCCGTACGTAATTGCTTTACAACTCCAGCTCCGTACTATACTTTTTCTACTACCATTGTTGAAAATAGTTACTATACAGCGTGTATCAGAACTCGCTCCCCACCGGAAAAGGTGCTAGTGGTAACAGCAATGGGGATGGCAAAAATGCAAAAAAGTAGATCTTTTATTCTTCTTTTGGGAGATACAGAGGTTTCAAAGTGACCAATCCCAGAAGCTCTCTCCTAGGTGTATTGCATACAGTAGATGCGTTACAAAATTTATTAAAATTTTCGAGCGTTTAATTAAGGGAATAAAATACGTGTGAGACCCAAATGCAATACAACGTTTTATCCACAGTCAGACAATAAAGGCTAAATCAATATTTTAGAAAAATTTTATTTGACGTTTTGAAGTGACTTTTATCGAATTAATTTTTATTCGGGCAATCACGAAACGATTTTTTCGTAAGACCTGTAGGTTTTATTGGTATTATTAAACGTCTCCTAGTAGTGATATTATGACCTAATAAAAACCTGGATGTGAATAAATAAGACTTTTAGATAAAAGGCGAGGGTGAAGAAAGTTTAACAATACAAGAATCGAGTGTAATGTTGGAAAATAAAACTATATCCCATTTCATTTCATAGTAAAATTTTTTGACAACGCATTTGAATTTTTTGGTGTGAAATAAAGCACAAATTGAGAGTTTCTGTATAAGAAAAGAACTCTGAGTTAAGCTAAATCCCAGCAGCAAATTTTGAGCCAAGAAAACCCACCAGAAACTCCAAAAAATGCAAATGCGTTGTTGCAAAATTCTACAATAAACTAAAATGGGATATATTTATGATTTTTTTATTTACTTTTTATTTATTTATTTATTTCAATATTTTCATTCCACTTATTCAAATTTATACACCAATACTTATTTGTTGACCGCCTTAATTCATAATTTTATATTTCGTGATGACACGCATGCGCACTGGACAATTATCGATCATTCGATTATTTTAAACGATTATTTCGATTCATTCGATTATTAAAATATATCGATTATGCCCAACACTAGTTCTAATTTGTAAGCGAAAATATTCTCTGATATAAAAACATTATTTTTACTTTTTTCTAAAAAAACATTTTTTTAAATTTTTTTGTAATAAGCTCACAAAATATGATTGTCACATTATTTTTTGATATCAAGCATTCAATGCTTTGTCTATAATTTCTCTCTGTATTTATTAAATACAGCCATTTTTTATTTTGTTACTATTAAAAACTAGGCAAAATAGGAAAAACTGCGTTATCTGGTAGCGTTAACGGAACTAACAAAAAAAGATTAGTTTGATTCACCTCCTAAAATTTCAGTCCTTCGTAGTAGAGGTTCAAATAGTAAGTTTTTTAGGATATACTTTGTAGTTAATAGAATTGAAGTATTTTTTTATGTCAGAACATTATACGTAACCCAACTTTTATGACTGAGTCATAAGAAGAGTTATACTTGAAAAACTCGGCCTGTGTGACTGTATAAAATACATCTTAATAATCTTATTAATAAATAATTGTCTATGCTGGCGTCCAAAAGTCATATTTTAGATTTTAGTTGGTTGCAATAAATACGGAAAATGTTTTAGCACGAAAAAAATTGCTAAAAACATGCTGCATTATGAGCAAATAATGTTATTTTTTAAAAGTTAAATTTTTTGTTTGTTTTTAAAACACAAAATAATCAAATCGCTTAAAAAAAATTACGTGAAATGTAAAAATAAAAAAGCACAAAAATATAAACGTGAATTTTAAAAAATAAAAAAACGCCAAAAGCGCCGAGCGAAACAATCTGAATTTCCGCTTCAGTCCATTATTAAATGTTACCAACTTAATTTCAAACTCGTAGTCCAATGATATTTTAGTAAGCAATTTTGGTTTAGTTAGAAAAAATGAATGATGAAATAGTTAAGTTAACAAGTTAAGCCATGTGAAATGCGCATTAATATCTAATAAAAGATCATACACCCACTTCTTCTTCTGTCTCCGATCGAAGTCTCCCTTCTGTCCAAGTTTCCCTGAAACGCTCATCGTATCACTTAAATCACCATCGGGCATTCCGATGCTGGTTTGACTAAGATTTAGAGAACTCTCGCTTCCAACTTCTTTTCCTTTCACCTGTTTCAAATCAAAAATTAAATTCGTTTCTTTTCGATTTTTTCACTGTGCTCACCTTTTCTTTTTTACTGAAAAAGCGACCTAACGATGATTTGATGCCTTTCTTCTTTTGGGCGGCTGCTGCTGCTGCAACTGCGGCTGCCGAAACGTCTCTCGGAACGCCAGTGATTGTGTTCTTGTGCAGACTCTCCTGACTGCTGTGACGAGAGGACAGAGGTGATGGAGGTGTGTGCGTCTGGCCTTGCCTAAACACACTGCATTCTACTCTCTAAACTATCTCTAATTCTCATGCATATCCAAGCAGACATGCTGTATGTGTAGGCAATTTTAAGCTAAAATGGCTGTGATGGGAACGTGATACAACGTGCAATAAATTGAATTAACTATAGTCGAAAACATGCAAAATTATATTGTAACAATAATGGAATCCCAAACGACTTGAAAGTTAAGTGTTGTCATAAGTATTTCACGTCACTATTTTATTGTCATTATTCATAAAATCAGAGGAAAAACTATTTAATAATAAAGTTACTAATAAATTTGAGGAATGTATAATTTTTATTGTTCAAATATTTAACTTGCTCTGTTGTCTCATATTTTCCCAGTCAAATTTGAAAAGATTCCTATTATCCGAATAAGCTGGAATTTTGCATACATACATACGTAATCTCCGAGATAATACAATTCTGTTTAGTTAATTATCCATTACCGATTATCGTTGAAAATATGGGGTGGTTTCATTTGAAATACTGAGTAATAGATATTTCTTAATCATTTTCCAAAAAACGTAATAGCCTTGAATATTCACAGTTAAAAATCTTGTGGTAACTTGAAAGATTCTTCAAATCTTGGGTTGTCGAATACAAAAAAAAAAAATACTGACTTATTGCAAAGGATTCAAGTGATGTTTTGAATAAACCACTGCAAATAAAAACTTAACAAAAAATGATATAACGTCAAAAACTATGAAACATGAGTACCAACAACTTGGGTCCGATTTACTCAGTTGGAAAAGGCAAGTTCAAAATTGCAATAAAATTTTAAAGTTAGTGTCAAAAGTTTAGCCATTTTGAAAATAATTTGCTTAAATTCAGAAAGTTTTGGATGTAGAACCGAAAAATCATTCTGTACATTTCTGATAAAGTCGTAATAATAATACAAAAACACCATTTTAGGTAACAGTAACGCCCGGTATTTCAGTGCTTGGTTAAAATCTTTGGTAACTAACCTATGGTAAATCTTACCCAAGATTTTAACTCTGAATGCGTATTTCAGTGCTTTAGTGGAAATTAGGTTAAATTCCCAGCTTTTTGGCAACACCGCGCGCTTTGTTGACGTTGAAAAGTGGGAATCTGTATTTGACTTCTTGATGATTTTTTTTATTGACATCCACAGCACTCATGTTTTGTATAAAATAATTACCGTGCCATTAAAACACGGACAAGAACGAGTCGCAGAAAGTGGCAAAACGGCGTGACATCTCGGAAAAAAATTAGGTTAGAAAAACAAAGACACTCCGCATGAGTATGAGTAACCCTGAAAAAAGTTGGTAACCCAACACATTTCCTTCGGTAAAGATTTTAACTTTGGGTAAATCATAACCAAGCACTGAAATACGCCAAACCAAGAAATAAATTGGTAACCAGAATATTTTTATATTAGTTTAACCATCAACTGAAATACCCGGCGTTAATCAGAAATATTGAAAATGGCTTAAGAACTTCAAGCATCATTAAGTACAGTTAAAAAAAAATCCCATTTTCAAGATAATTGATTATTAGAATGTAATTTTTGTTATTTTACTAACTTTCGAGAAAACTGTGTAAAATCTTTGTGTACAATATACTTTTTAAAATTTCTGCATATAGATGCACCAAATATGGACAAATTTCAAAATAACTAACATTTTAAAATAACAATTTTTTGTAATAAGCTACAAAACTAATTGTGAAATGTTCATCAATTTAACAAAATGAGTCTATTTGGAAGACTTACAAAAAAGCTCAATTAAAATTATGGATTAGAAGCTAATCAGGCATTAGTTCGTGAATGAGAGCATTTGATTGGTTCAATTTGGTCACGTGATCAAGCATTTAATAGCTCAGCTCATTAATGTTATATTAACAATATAATGAAAGATTTTATAGGAAAAAGTTTGTTTTTCGTTTCTTAATATCTTCCTAATAAAATAATCGATTTTTATGAAATCTGGTACAAATAATTTGCTATCAAAACCACATGTTTTAGTACCTTTTGTTCTATTTTTATTATAAAGTATTGATCTACAGGGTGAGTCATTGATATGGGTGTGCTCGATTGCACCTACACCGTCAATGATATAGAAATAAGTCAAAAGCCACTGCACATGGCAGGCCAAAGTGTGTCTTCTAAAATTATTTTGCTCTATACAGGATGTTCCATTTTTACAGTACAACCTGCATCATAGTTTGGCACCCCCTGTATATTTGTGCATATTTCAATTTGCACATCTTTCAGCTTTAAAAATCCGTTTAGTTTTTTTCAATTTGCTTTAACCATTCAGAAATTATTTAATTTTTTCTACAATTTAGTGCGTTTACAGGCATATTATTAAAAAATCGCAGTACGCTTGGTTTTCGGGATATCAAGTTGGGACTTTGTGTATATGTAAACAACTGTCTGAGGTATCTTTCGGTGGCAAGATCGTCCATTTTTATTGTAGCATCTCCTTGCTGTGACACATTCATTTTAGCAAACTTTGAACGACCGTAACTTGTTTTTTTTTAATAGCACCCCCTGTATTTTATTACTAGATCCTATTTAGTGTCTGATTTTACATCTTTTTTATCTCTTAGGTTTTTTCCAAAAAGTTGATAGTTTGGGAAATAAATCGTTATTTCTGAAAAATGGACACAAAATCTCTTGGATACTAATGTAGCGCGCTATGAAAAACAAAAATTCTGACATAGTAATGTCAAAATGGCATTTATAGTATGTCAAGTTTTGATTTTTTTGTGAAAATTAAGTTTTTGCGTAAAATGCATACCTACAAATCTCGTCGAGATATAAACTTTAATAAAATTTTGTCAAGAAATTATTAAATAATAATGAAAGAAATTTACAATGAAGAAATAAAAAAATAAAAAAAATATTTACTGAGGTATAACAAATCAATAGCGATAACATTTTACTTGCAATTACAAAACTGTTTAAAATGACGGCTTTCTTAAGCAATAAAGCACTACATTCGTTAATTCTTTTTAGAAAATTCACCGTTTCTAATGTGGCATGATCAATTCTATGAAAAGTCTTATAATTCTTTCATGCATATTTAGTAGTAGTAGTATTTAGTAATCAAAATTAGGGTCTATATCTCGATGAGATTTGTATGCATTTTACATGAAAAATTCATCTTCCCAACGAAATCAAAACGTGATGTACAATAAAAACCAGTTTGATGTTGGTATGTCAGAAGTTATTGTTTTTCATGACAGTCATGAAAACCGAATTATCTTCCAAACTATCAACTTTTACTGAATAGGATCTAGTAATAAAATACAGGGAGTGATCAAAAAGCTCGTGAGAAGTGTCCTACTCGAGCGCAAGCGCACTCGTGGGTAAAAATTCTCACTCCCAAGTATTAATAATGTTATTTCTTATTCCATAGATCGAGTAGAGGTAGTATATTAGTTGCTAACGTCGCATTTTTGTCTCCAAATTAGCTGTTATAAATTATTCATGCACTTCAAAAAAATAATAGCACAGATAATAGCTAAGGTAATTTATACTTTCAATAAGAGATCTAACCATTAATAACTATTTTACAATTTTATCAATCTTATTAAAAAAAAATAATTCGGTAACTTGAAAAAAATATATTTACTAGTAAATAGCGTACTTTTTAGAAAGAAAATAATCTATCCCAGCATCATTTTCAGTTTTAATTAAATTAGATATTTGAAAATAACTAGAAATACTTTCTCAATATCACGTTTTAAACGATAAATAAAAGAAACAAGTTGTCACATAATGAAAAAAAACCAATATGTAAATGAAAGTAGTCAGAAAAAACGTCAAAAAATAATCAGAGAAAGTCTAAAACACTTTTCAAACATTCAGTATTTCTGTTAATAGCTTTAAAACTAAAACTTTTTCTTACAATTATTTGCGCCAAAAATTCACTTATTATTATTACACAAAAATTGTCATTTCCATTTTAAATGCAAATCAAATAAGCAAACATATTTTTTAATCTAGCCAACATTAATAACCTGTATGTAACTCCTGGTGGCAAACCACTAGCGCCAGTCCGTCTATACGACAAAAATTCAAACCAGTTTTAGTGTCGCTCTTTAATCAATAAAAATTGAATGAAATAAAGACAAACCTTCTCAATTCTTCTTGACTATGAGCGAGAGCTTGAGCAACTCTTTCGAGTCGAAGTGATCTTGCAGTTAACGGTGAGGCACCTCCTCCACTACTGCTATCTCCCATATGCATCTCCTCCCTTGACATTTCCGAAGACAATGGTGCCAACTGGAGCTGTACAAAATAATAACGACATGATAATTACCTACGTATTCAATACGGATTGGTGTCAATTCGAACATAATAATACACATGCAGCTAGTGAGTAGAGATTAATGTGCGTGTGATGTCTGTTAAAGCCAACGAAACAAGTTCCATACAATGGTAAATCGAGACAAATTGGATGAAGGTACATACAGGCTGTCCCAGCGATTTCAAAAAGTCCACTATTCACATTTAAATGTTAGAAAATTAATATTTTTCTTTACTAAAGCCGTAGATACTAATCTCCTGAACCACCTAAAATTATTTTCAAATATACAGGGTGTTCCGACATAAGCGACAATACAAACTTATATTTTTTTAAATAGAATACCCTAAATTTCATTTTTGAATGTAGCTTTTTATACTGATGACTTTGATGGAAACTTATCTTGGTTGATTCTGCTTAGTTTTTGAAATAATTTGTTTTTTTTTTTTTAATTATTACACAGAAACTAAAAATACTAGAAAAGTAGGATTTTCACCACTTTAAAGATGAAAGTTTAAACGTAAATCTGTGACAATTGAAATTAAGAACGTAGAAAAATTAAGAAAGGTGTTGCAAGTATGCAAAAATATTATATTGTATTTCCAGCGAGAAATTGGACTTTTTTAAATAACCTGAAGCATTAAAATCATTACGGTACACGTATTAGCGGGGTGTTTAGTGTGTACTGTTAGTTTGGTAGAATTCCCGCGCTTGTATTAGCTGTTTCAAAACTATAAAAACGCCAACGTCGCATTTTACCGAATTATTTTTTTAAATAAGATTGATAAAATTGTACAATAGTTATTAATGATTAGATCTCTCATTGAAAGTATAAATTATACTAGCTATTATTTCTTTGAAGTGCATGAATAATTTATAACAGCTAATTTTGAGAGAAAATGCGACGTTGGCGTTTTTATAGTTTTGAAACGGCTAATATACTCTTTTTCAAATTAAATGATATCCCAGTAGGCTGTGGAAATTTGAATTTTTAATATCTTCACATATTAATAGTTGGTATTTGTTTTCCAACTAGTTAAAGTTAGTTACCGATTTAAATAAAAAAAAATAAACCCATTGTAGTTATATCAAGGGATTTTACAGTAGAAGCTGGCTGAATTAACAATTTATAGTTTCACCAAAAGAATAAACTAAGGTACTGGATGCTGTCATGGACAGAGGTATAATCTGTTTCAAAACTATAAAAACGCCAACGTCGCATTTTACAGAATTATTTTTTTAAATAAGACTGATACAATTGTAAAATAGTTATCAATGATTAGATCTCTCATTGAAAGTATAAATAACATTAGCTATTACTTTCCTGAAGTGCATTAATAATTTATAACATCTAATTTTGAGAGAAAATGCAACGTTGGCGTTTTTATAGTTTTGAAACAGCTAATACTGCCATCATATGATTTTGACAATGACAGCGGCTTTTTGACCTTGAAAAAATGCCAAAATAGTGTCAAAATTTGAAAGTTTTAGCGTCAGTGTCACATGTTGTCACAATTTATTGACACAAAAATTAACCTAAAATATCAATTTTTGACAATATAGTCGATTTGACAAGGAAAATTTTCAAGGTCAAAAAGCCGCTGTCATTGTCAAAAACATATAGTGGCAGTACCTCTGTTCGTGACAGTATCTTAGAATAAACCACAATTATTTTGTCACAATTTTCTTAACCTCAAATTTTGTTTGACATTTTGAGTTTTGACAATCAAACGTAAAGGTTGCTATACACAGTCATGGCGTACCGCGATATTTTTTATTATGAAAACGAGTATAATCCTCCGCCGATTTTGCACCTGTCATGTTTTGTCGTTCTGTCAAATTCGATTTCAAAACGTGTTGTGCTAAAAATTTTGGATTATATTTGCTTAACGACGTTTGTAAAGTGTTAATAATCACTTTTAGATTGTGTTCTAGTCAATATTTATTGTTGGTAGTGGATTTGTTTTTGGTTATTTGAGACACTCACAAGACGAACATTTTAAAGAATTTTTACAATTTACCTCTGATAAATGCAAATATTCCTAGTTGATTATTAATAGGGGCTTAATCCTAAACATTGTGACTCATCAAAACGAGAAATAAAACATTTTAAAAGAAAAACTAAAATTTGGTCACTTAATTATTGAGTGGAAATAGTATAGCTAATTTGGGAAGCACCCTGTATAAATGAAAATAATTTTAGGTGATGAAAGAAGTAAGCATCTACGGCTTTTGTAAAAAAAAGATTAATTATCTAACATTTAAAGGTCAATAATAGTTTTTTTGAAATCGTTGGGACAGCCTGTAGGTTTACCATTATAAAGTACCGACGGACGGACGGATATTAAATAACAAACCTGACTAGAAGGCAACGATTCAGAGAGGGCGCCAGGGCTCAACGTCGAATGATATTGTTGCAAATGCGCCGGAGACATTGATGCAGGTGCCTACAACATTACATGTTCACACACGCTAATTTTACTCTTGGATCCGTTTGAGAATTGTTGGCTTTATGACGAACGTGAAAGTGCGATGAAGATGGAAAGGCATGCATCAAAAGAGAAGAAACCACCACCACATTCTACACCATCTTTAGCAACAGCAGAAAATGTTGATTCAATAATGCAATAATTTCCAAAATTTCAGAATTTTTCTTAACACTTTTAATTTCTTTTTTTAATTTAATTTTAATGTCCCTACAACATTTGCTGAGAATTTGGAGATTCAAAGCAAAGTTTTTAAAAATTTTGACCAAAGCTTCATATTCAATAAGTTTCCTTTCACCGAGTTGGTCACATTAAGAAAAACTGTTCCTGAGAGCATATTCTATTCTATTCGTGTTTTTTTTTGTTTTCAAATTTTTCTTTGACTAGCAATGCCTATAAAAAAAGTCTCGTGAAATTTTACCAAATTTAGCGATTTTTATGCTAGATTAAATATAAACATTTTGTAAAATTTTTATAATGTCTGGTGATTTTGTTCAAATGAATAAACCTAAAACAACTATCACTGTTATTAATAGTTAAAGAAGAAAATTCTGCTATAATTTACATAAATAAGTTCATTATTTTGCATTTTTCGATATTTTTTTTCAAGAAGAACTCAATTATGCGGCAAAATTTTCTAGAAGCATGATTATACCAAAAAATCTGGATGAAAACAAACTAAAAAGTACAAAATCAAACTAATAAATTGTTATTTTTCTCTTGTACAAGTATTTTAGTTACTTATCTAAGTTCTAAGTTCTTTTTATAAATTTTGCTAAAACTTGTTTCAGGTTGTTTGTAGTTCGTCTTCAGAGATTATTGATTGTGCAAGATTTTGTCTAAATCATGCCTAAAAATAATAAAAAAACATCTTATTGTGTTTGTATCACTCGATTTAATTCGTTTTCAAGCAGCATTTTGTCAAAAATAATTCGATAACATCCAAATTCCCTCAAAAGTGGTATTGCATAGACTTTTTAAAGCCTTTAACCGCATTTTCAGTTTTATGTGAGACATACCAGAGCAAAAATTACCTTTACTGAGCGTTTTAGCGTAATTTCTAGAGCAAACGAAATTTTTTCTTAAAAGTCAAAATTTAAGCAAATTTTTTTTCAACGAAAACTGACTGAAAAAGCACTAAATGAGATCGAAGTTATGTTATTTAGTATTTGGTTATTTCACTATAAATTTAACTCGTTTTTAAGCAAAATTTCGTGGAAAACAATACGAGAAAATACAAAATTTGCCAAAATGGTGACATTTTTCGTATTTGAATTAAATTTTCATTTATAAAGAATTATTGAAAAAATTAAGTAATACATTCAAATGAATATTATTTTTGACTTTGTTAAGCGTTTTAGCAAGTTTTTTTTTTAATAAACGATGCATTTATTTACAAAAAGTTTGTTAAAAACAATCTGAAAATTTACCAAATTGTGTCGAAAAAAGCCTTATTTAAGAGGTTAAACCAACGTTTAAGCAGGCTTCCTTTTGGTTTCTAATTACTAAAACTAAAAATCACCAAATTAAAATCTGTTTTTCTCAAATACAGCATGTTTACGGTCTTGGGGTCGAAACTTTACTTGGTATTAAAAGAGTGTAGAAATAGGGTAGTTGCTGAAAAAAACTCAAGGAATTGTTATTTTTAAGAATGTAACTCCGAAATATTGGACAAGGTTTGAGGGTCACTGGAATAATATCTTTGTTAAAATAAAATTTAATTGTTGCAACAAATAAGAATGTCGTAACCACGACAGTGAAAAACGCCACTCCAAAACTATGAAGTGGCGTTTTTCACTGTCATTTTTTATTAAATTTATGTCCATAGACTACAATTATTAAAATAATGAAGTGGTTGTCATGATTGGGATTTACGGTGAAGCACAAGGTAAGGGTAATTGTTGTAGTCGAAGCAGCAGTTCACAAACAAATAATGTAAATTCAATGATTTTCTGTTATAATGTGAATTGTTATTTTGTACACCGTTTTGGAGTGCTTTTAACACAAATATTATCTCCTTTAAGTTTCAACTCCAAAACCGTAAACACCCTGTATTTAACTTTTTTGAGCGAAAAAATAAACCGGGAAAGTACATTTAGTTAAAAGCGATTTTACTTTTACTTTTGTAAGCCACTAACCACATTCTAGATTTCAATAAGGCGGATCGAAAAATTTCCAAATTAAGTAAAAAAATTCTTGCCATTATCGAATGTTTCGCGAAACATCTTTAAACAAATTGAAAAATGACCGAAGTAATAAATCTAAAATAGGTACATATATTATTTTTGCCCTTAATTTGCTTTAGCAAGATTTTTAAATAATCGTCATTTTTTCACCAAGTTGTGTAAAAACAAACCGAAAATTCAACAAACAGGTGTTTTGTTTACCTATTTCACATAAGTGTTTATGCACGTTGAGTTAAGAAAAATTTCACAAAAACTGGATGAAAAAGCACCAGATTGAAAGGATTTCGGCTTGTTTTGCTCGTGAAGACAAGACTTAATTATTTTGTAAATATTTTAAAAACACCCGTAATAAAGATCACAAATAAAATAAACTATAATACCATTTTGTTTGATTTAGTCTAAATGATTTGTTTTTAAGCGAAATTTCGTCAAGAATATGCCAAATGACCACAAATAACATTAGTCAAAAGTAGTGTTAGTTTTATCCTTTTCAGCTTTTTCAACTGTTCTCACTTTAAATTATATTATTCGTGCCCTTTTTCGAGTTTTTGAGCATATTTTTCAATAGAAACGCAATAATTTCGCAAAATTTTGTTAAAAACGAATTGCAAAAAATAATCTGAAAACGCCTTATTTGTGTTTTTATTATTTAGGTATAGTAGGAACCAGAAATATTTGAGATTGATTTATGCAAGCTTTATTGAGGGTTAAGCAGCTTTGGTTGAATGTGGAAATTACGTGTCTACAATTATAAATAACTGGTGTATGAAAAATGGGTTGGTACTTAATCTGGAGAAAACCTACATGGTTAAATTTTTGCCTAAAAATGTGACGCCTGATTACAGTGTTTTAATTAAACTATGTGGAATGTCAATAAAAAATGTAAATGAAATAAATTTTCTTGAGATAACGTTGGACTCTAAGTTAACATAGAAAAGTCATATAAATAAGTTGTGTAATAAGTTAAGTGGGATTTGTTTTTTAATAAGAAATTTAAAGAGCACTGTGTCTTGTGACATTCTTAAAATGTTATATTTTGGGCTTGTCCAGTCCGTATTTACTTATGAAATTATTTTTTGGGGATCTAGCAGCTTTTTGAATTATCTATTTGTAGTACAAAAACGTATTTTAAGATGTATGGATGGTTCGGAAGCAGTAGCTCACTGTCGTCCTATCTTTCGAAAACTTGGTATTATGACCCTTCCATCTTTATATACAGGGTGTTTCAAGTTTTAGGTCCAGTCAAAAAATAAATACTTCTAGTTGTCCAAAAGAAAAAAAATATATCTCAAACGATAGAGTTTCTAACACGCTTCAATTTGATGCTTCAATGTTATACGAAATTTTCATGGTATGAGCGTGAATTGTGAAAAACTAGATAAAAAATTTTTTGTTTCCAAATTATTGCAATCGTTTTCTCATAATAAAATTCCTCCTATTTTTTAAGTGAGACTTCCGAAACTGAAACAGTAAAAAACCCAAGGCGTATTGAGCAATTGAAATTCCAATTTGCAAAAGATCAAATAAATGTTTTATCTTAGTCACCTTTGAAAAAAACAGAGCTCGTGTCTTTGCTTGATTCACAAAAAATTGAAACGTTATTAACTGTCAGACTAAAATTTTACTTGTCAATTAAAAAATGCCCTTTTTTTGCAAATTGAAATTTCAATTGCTCAATACGCCTTGGGTTTTTTACTGTTTCAGTTTCGGAAGTCTTACTTAAAAAATAGGAGGAATTTTATTATAAAAAAATTATTGGAATAATTTGAAAAAAAAAAATTTTAATGTAGTTTTTTGCGTTTTACGCTTATATAATGAAAATTTGGGATATCAACAAAGCATCAAATTGAAGCGTGTTAGAAACTCTATCGTTTGCGATATATATTTTTTATTTTGGAATACTAGAAGTATTTATTTTTTGACTGGACCTAAAACTTGAAACACCCTGTATATTTCACTTACTCTAGTTTATTCGACAACATGTATTATAATAATAATAATAATCCAACTATACATTCGCATTTTAGCTAACAATTCAGTTTGTTGACCAAAACTTACTAAATAATTGTAATAAAAACTATCTCGTATTTTAAACCAATCACTCATTTTACTTAAAAAAACTTAAACATCTGGCAAATTTTCCTAGGTAAATCTGGTAAATTTTATTTCTTTAATCTGTCAGAACTGCTTTCCTCTAAAGTGGCTTCCTATTGGACATAAAGACACGAAAATAATGAATGTGGCTAATCAGGTGAAGGAAAACTATTTTCATTAGTCAAGAAATCTCTTAGATGTAATAAGATAAGTAAAAGTAAATTATAATTCAAGTAAATAATCAAAATTTTCGGCTTTTGTGTTAATAAATGCGTGCGGTGAATCCTTCTCAAAGCTCGAAAAGTGAAAACCCAGCTCACCGTATGATACTTATGCATATAATCCCTCTGAGGTGAATGATGCGATTTCGGAGTAGATCTACCGCTTACTGGTGGACTTTGTCGTTCCAAACTTCTTCCTCTCGCTAACAGATTCATATGCTCCATACTACCAACTCTCGATTCTAATTCTTCTGCACGTGCTTCCGTATTTTGTTTTTCTTCTTGTATAAGTCGAATTTCGTTGTTGATGGCATCGAGTTGTTCTTGAAGCATCATTGCTAAAGTCTGAGCATCGGTGTGTCCAGAAGGCGACAACATATCGGCCGTACTGAATAAACTGTCGTTGTCGTCACCTTCCGCATCGCTTGACACGTCGAAAGCCTGTCGAAAGAAAAATATAATTTTCCTTTTGTTAGCTCCAAATTTAAATTTGAGAAGTTTTCTATCTTTGTAGTGTTTCATTATACGTAAATACAAGTCTCTATTATCTTTAATTTTTTTTAAATAAATTAATAAATACAGGGTGATTCACATAAATTTACGACCCTGACGAATTTTAAATGCAACCAGTAATACATTACTCAATTATAACTTGATTCAAAAACACTAATAATTATAAATTTGTTTGTGATTTGGATATCCCTGACCAACCTTAAAAAATCAGGTTCTTAGTCCGTTTTATCCTTCATAAAGTAACAACAGAGAACTCGCTTTCATAATCAACTTCTTTTAACGCTTGAAATTCGGTTAACCGACGACTGGTTAATCCCACTTCTTGTTGGATTTCCTTGGCGTGGAATGGTTAACAAAAACAACGATTAAAATCCCTTCACACCAAACGTTTATTTGCAACACGACGCGTTTCAACCACAAAGTGGTCATCCTCAGGTGAGAATCTAAAACTCGAGTTTTAGAGTTTTAGATTCTCACCTGAGGATGACCACTTTGTGGTTGAAACGCGTCGTGTTGCAAATAAACGTTTGGTGTGAAGGGATTTTAATCGTTGTTTTTGTTGGTTAATCCCAGTTTGTTTCCAAATTTGTCTATAGCTGATGTGTAGTCCACAGGTTCCATAACTCTTACTTCATTATCAGGATTTATTGCTGTCTCTAGCGTTCTTGTTTTGTCTAATTTTGGCGCAATTCAACCTCCAATTGTCTAAAAATTTTATCTGTCGAATGCTAGGATTTGGATACCAGTGCCGGTACAAATTTTCGGCTGCTATTTACTACATTCATCTGACACTCACCATAAATCAATATCATGTCGACCCTTTCGATATTAGATTAACAAAAATGTTTGAAAAAGAATTGTCAAGTATAATTGTCATTGATGACAGGGGTGTCCGGATCTCATGCTAATTAAACATAACTAGGGATATCAAGTTATAAATGAATAAAGTATAATGGGTTGCATTTAAAGTTCGTCAGGGTCGTAAAGTTATGTGAATCAACCTGTATTTAATGTTAAGATTTTATTTTTCGGATTTTGTGGTCATGGTACATCGTATTAATACTAAAAAAAAACTATTTCAGTAAATTAAAAATACAGGACCGTATTATTTTAGATTTTTGATAGACATGTTCTTAATTCTTCGATGTAAAGCAATAATTATGTGGGTCAGTTCAAGATGGTTAAACATTTTTGCAAAGCTATGGTAAATGTAATGTAGTTTTTCGACATATTATCTTCTTATAGACCCGAATACTGTAGTAATGTAGTTTTTCGACATATTATCTTCTTAATTTTAACTCAAAAACTAAAACGTTTTGAAAAAAAAAAGTAATTAGGAAAAATTGTTGGTCTTGACGAGTTCTATTACCAGTTAAAATTAATGTACTTATTTCATTTACAGCCTGTATAACATTTTACAAAATTCTTATTTATTATTCTTACTGATTTCCTCCTTTCTTTTGTGTAAACGAGCCGGTCAGTCTTTAATAATTACTTTGTATTCATAGCAACAATTTTCATTGTTGTATTAATTTGTTCAAATTGTCCGTCTCTATCACAACGAAAATAGTACGGCACTTTTATTTTTGTACCCATAGGCGGGTACACGTTTCAGTATGTTTTCCTTTTTAAATTTTAAGTAAATTTGCGAAACTTTTAATGAAAAATTACAAAAAGTAAAGTTGTTTTATTTGTTGAGCTCTGTTACCTGTTAAAATTAACACACGTATTTCTGATTCACCCTGTATTTATATTTAGAACAAGAGACAAAAGAATTCATTTTCAGGATTACAGTAAAGTACAAGTAATTGATTTAAATGTTCCATCGTTAAACGTTGACGCTTATTATCCGTGAGTATATTTTTATACATCGAAAATGACACATGATGTTACGGTTAAAGCAATATCAGTAGGATTCAAATCAATATTGTCGACTTGGGTTGGGATCTTCTTAAAATTTCAAAAATATTTTTAACCTTCTCAGAACTAGGGTTGCGGAGTTTTACGTTTTCAAGCGCGTATACTCAGTTAAAATTTTATTAATTTACGTTTTTTGACATTAAAAAAAACCATTTACGCTTGCGCAACAACAAACGTGGACAAAAATTAACATATGAAAAATTCACTGATAATTCCAAAAATGTTGAAATAATCTCTTTACAAGCGGTTATATGCAGATATATGGACAATAAGTCTTTATGTGGTAAAAACTCAATATATGAAGTTATGTGCGAAATAAAATTAAGCGTATGTATTCTTCTTGCTGAGAAACATACAGCGTGGCCCACAACTCATTCCCCTGCTGGTGGTAACAGCAACTGAGATGACAAAAATGCAAAAAAAGTAGGTCTTTTATTTTCCATATTTCCAGTGGGGAATGAGTTGTGGGCCACGCTGTATGTTTCTCAGCAAGAAGAATACATACGCTTAATACAGGTTGTACACCTGTACAACCTACAGTAGATGCATTGCTAAGGAATGAAAAATATTTCAAGTGCACACTTTTATAATCCGTTCTACCTATTTTTCGTTTCTTAGCAAAGTGTTTTATTCCAGTAATCCTCCAGAACAAGGCCTTTGGTGATTGGCTACTTTGAAACGTTCTTATCTCCCAAACGCAAAAAGCTAGAACTTTTTTGTAAAGAAACTTTCGATTCAGAATTGCCTAAATTATATGCACATAAAGGAATGAAAGATGTAAATACATATAAATCCGGACTCTAATAATCATCTACCTAAAGAACTGTTTAACGAGAATTTTAAAACAGTAAAGTCGAAATTAAAAAAATATTTGAGCGAAAAATGTTTTTATCCGCAAACGTCACAAAACTGCCAATTTTGTCACAGTCAATGTCAATGTCACAGGTAAAAGGTCTACTTCTCAGACTACTATTTCGGACATGGGGTAAAACATTATTATAAGCTGTTTCAAAACTATAAAAACGCCAACGTCGCATTTTCTCTCTAAATTAACTGTTATTAAATTTTCATGCACTTCAAAAAAATCATAGCTAATGTAATTTATACTTTCAATGAGAGATCAAATCATTAATAGCAATTTTACAATTTTATTAATCTTATTTAAAAAAATAATTCGGTAAAATGCGACGTTGGCGTTTTTATAGTTTTGAAACAGCTAATATAAACTAGAAAAAAAACTGTAATATTTTATTTTCATATATAACGATTTTATTCATTGTTTCTATTGTGTAACGAATATAATATTAACATGTTGTAATCTTAATATTAAGTAAATCTATTGTAGCTATAATATTTATTCTTCGACACTGTCAAAATTTACGGTTTTGCCCCTGTGTAAGGAAAGTTTTCACAACTGTTTGGTATTTCTCAATACCTCAAATTATTTTTAACAGATTTAAAGCAATTTTAAGCCTTGTTGAGACTAATTCGAAGAATATTATCATGTATCCAACTCGTTTTCGTGTAAATCGGTTCATTTATTTCACCTCGTGGATGATAAACCTCTCGTTATCACTCGACATTTAAAAATGCACTCGCGAAGTAAACGTCCGATTTACACTCAAACTCGTCGAATAAATATTTTGTACTCTTGTATTTTTTGTGACATGTTCTTTGTCTAATGGATTTTTTTTTAATAAATCATATTATTGTTATTATTATTAACATTTATCAAATTCTCCGATTTTTGATGAAAAGTCCAGTTTTCTTTTTATTTGTATTTTATAACCAAAACAATGTGGTACTACATTTCAAGCGCAAAAAAGTATTTATATTTATTTAATAAAATAAAATGGTCATTTGGTGATTTTTTTATACTATCGGTCAAAAAATTTAACAAATATTTATCAATGTAATGTACCTATAACAGAAAATGGTATTCAGGATGTCCCAACTAAAACTCGCACCCCCTGAAATTTCCAATCTCGTCCAAGTTTGGAAAAAATGCTGAAACAGGTCAACTTTAGATTAAAAGGGGGACCAAATTTTGTCGTAATTTTAAAGTTATTTATGCAGAGCTACCCCTTCAAAAAAGTTAAATAGCAAGAGGGGTCGAGTGACACATCATTTTGAAGCTACTTTTTTTCAATTTGGAACGATTTCTTGACGAAAATCACAAAAGTTTTATGATCATTGATATTTTAAAAATTGTTAACCTGGAACCCTCTCGTTCAAATTTTGAACGTCTTTTGGTATAAATTGATCAGAAATGTTTCTCCTTTTAAATAACAAAGCCACCCCTTCAAAAAATGAAATTAGCAAGAGAGGTCGAATGGAACATCCAAGGGAAAAACATTTTGAAGCTGGTTGTATTGTCTATGCAACTACGTTTTTTTTTTCAATTTTAACCGATTCCTTTTAGAAAACAACGCCTAGATTGCTATGAGAACAAACAAAAGATTATTATGAAAAACAATTTAATTTAATAAATGTATTGCTCAAAATGTCCATCCCCCAACTTCCATAAAATTCTACGATTAATTTTCAAAACTTTGTCTAAAAACTTTTTGCAACATTTCTGGCGTTATCAAACGGCTCTCTGATAATTGAATTCCATGTTCTGTACTATAAACCGTTTTAAGAATTTAATGACAATAATTTACGGAATCAAGCAGATACTGTGTAAAAGACTCGGCAAAAATAATGAATTTACCACCTTCAGCCTCAATTTCTTGTTACCTTAAGACGTAAAAACAGTAGGCCAGATAAGATACCATTTCTTATACTCTATCCATACCAAAAAAATTATTCAAAATTTAAGCGAAAGTTTTACAGATTCACATTTTGGAACATTTCAGTGAGACTTAAACAATTTGAAATTCTTAGAGGTTGTTCCATATCGGGTGGCGAACTGACAGTGACATAAAAGACACTTGAAATGCACCCACTTGGTTAAGATAATGAAATATATGGGCGTGCATTTTTTTCTCTAAAATTAACTTATGGTGCTATTCTCTAACTTCTGTTACTATGTTATTGCTCTATTACTGTAAAAATTACAGCTGTTATAGGGCTGTTATTTAAATTCGTATTCCGTAAACTCTGTTAACCTCTGTTAGCAATATTTCTACAGTAACATTTTCTGTTAAATAACAGCGGCAAAAATCTCGCCATAAACTAACAGTGACAGTGACAGATTGTGAATTTTTGCAATGTTTTACCAAATTAACAAGGAATTGTATTAAAAATGTGATAAGGGATAAAACTAGAAGCTTTGAATTATGCATACAATTCTACCTTTGGTTTTTGAAGTGTTAGAAAACGAAGAAAGAGAGATCGATCCTAGAAAAAAATCAATTGGTATAATCCCCATAATGTTGCAAAGGTAATCAGTGGCAGTGAACGCCACTTACAAATCTCCAGAAACGCGAAATTTGTATAAATAAAGAATTTAACACTGAGTACTCTTCATTTTGGTTACAGTATTCCGTAAAAATAAAACATAAATTTTTAAAGTTGAATTATTTATTTCAAATTTCATTTTTGGCTTTCAAGAATAATTTTCTTTCTTCCAACTTGTGTTTCTCTCTTTAATTTTGCGTATAAGTTTTCTCCAGCACAAAATAAAATAATTTGGATTCAATTCAGTTAGCTAATGCGACACGAGATCCCACAGAAATTGTCCCAAAACAAAAAATGAAATTTTTCCCAATAAACAAAGATATTCTTTGCTCTGATCTAGACTCATCTTTTGCATTCGCTTTCTTTTCACATTTTAGTGCAACTTTTTGCGATGCCAAGCTCGAAATGATAATAATTTTATGAAAACTTCTTAACATTTTCGCAAAATATTTGAATCAGTCCTAATCAAGTAGTAATCCATACGTCAAAATCGACTTCCATTATCTCAAAAATTACATTTTCGAACAAATTGGAACACTGTTACACTTATTTTAACAGAAGCAGTTAGAGAATCGCAAATTAGACAGCTCTGTTAAGCGGTGTCACAACAGAGCACTGTTGCTAATATTCTATAAACGTAACAGAATAACAGAGACATTTAGAGAATACCACCATTAGTTGTCATTTTAACATAAAGGCATTGGCAACTTAAAAAACAATTTTGTTTTAAATGGCAGTACTGGAAACGCTTATTACAGTAGTGAAAACCGTTTCTCTGTATCTGCTCTCTAATTCAAGTTATTTGGTTTTAAAGTTGGAATTATGACGTCCTAATCGCCTCTTGTGCATTTGGTCTAATTTTAAGATCAAATAGTTTTGACTTTTAAGTGACACTGACAGAGTTTTGATTAACTTGACAAAATTTTTGAGATGTTTTCGCGAAGTTCAAGACAAAATTTAGAACAGAAAAAAGTCGAGAAAGTAATTAATTTTTAATTTTGTGGAAGATGTGTGGAAAATGTTCAAACATCTGTCAAGTTTTAGTGAATGAGAGGGTTCAGTGATAAGAGGACTCTGTGATGAGAGGAGGTTGTGACGTCAGGATTTCTTCCTTTCGAAGTGATTATCTCGCTTATTTTTCATCGCAGAAAATTTTGAAAAAGACCTACCGACATAAGATTAACCACATTTTCAATTTTCGTTAAAACAGAAAATAGGAAAAATAAGTTGCCAATGCCTCAAAGATTCATAGAAATATTACTATTATTATTAATAATTTCTTTATTATTCTTCATCTATCTTGTTATAATTTTTAAGACTAACAGTGAGTTTGAAAACATTTTATTACGACGCCTATGAGTAATTTTTTTCTTAATAGTAAGCATATGTTTAATGTCAGAATACAGTCATTTTTGTCAATGTCAGTTCGCCATCAGGTTTGGAATAAGCTCTATCAACACATTATTCAAAATTGAAAAACATACATGATTGCATAGACAATAAAAGCACCTTTAAAGTGATGTGTCACTCAACCCCTCTTGCCATTTAAATTTTTTGAAAGGGTAGCTCTGGACTCAAGAGGAATGCAGAAATAATTTTCAAACTAAGATAAAATTTGGTCCCCCTTTAAACTAAAATTGACTTGTTTCAGCGTTTGCTCCAATCTTGAACGAAGTCGGAGATTTAAGAGGGTGCAAGTTTTAGTTGGGACACCCTTGTATTATACACGTAAAGACAAGTTGGCATTATCTATCTGCTCGTGACACCACTCACAGATAATGAACAACCTTTCTTCACTTGTATAATAAACTACGATTATTAAATAACATTGTAATTTCTTTGGACGTACAGGGTGAGTCACTGATATGGGCATGCTCGATTACACATACACCGTCAATGATATCGAAATGAGTCAAATGTCACAGCAAATGGGTGACCAAAGTGCATTTTCTAAAATTATTTTGCTCTATACAGGGTGTTCCATTTTTACAGTGCAGCCTATAACATAGTTTTTTTAAATGGCACCCCCTGTATATTTGTACATATTTCAATTTGCATTTCTTTAAGCTTTAAAAATCCGTTTAGGTTTTTTAATTTGCTTTAACCGTTCAGAAGTTATTTAATTTTTTCTACAATTTAGTGCGTCTGCAGGCACATTATTAAAAAATCGCAGTACCCTTGGTTTTCGGGATATCAAGTTGGGATTTTGTCCATATGTAAACAAATGTTTGAGGTATCTTTCGGTGGCAAGATCGTCCATTTATATTGTAGCGTCTCCTTGCTGTGACACATTCATTTTAGGACATTTTGAAGGAACATAACTTGATTTTTTTAAATAGCACCCCCTGTATTTTATTACTAGATCCTATTCAGTGTCTCATTTTACATCTTTTCTACTTCTTAAGTTTTTTCCTAAAAGTTGATAGATTGGGAGATAATTGGGTTTTTCTGAAAAATGCACACAAAATATCTTGAATATTAACGTAGCGTGTCATAAAAAACAATAACATCTGACATATTAACATTAAACTGGCGTTTATTGTACCATCGGTAGACATAAAAAACTGGTACATCCAAAAATTGCTCATTGTGTATCAAACTTTTGAACTATCATTGAAGGCAAAAATTGTCAGAAATCTAACCATAGCCGCTGGAGCTCTTTGAACCTAAAAAAGTGCTAAATCAACTGTGTTATGTAGACAATCTTTGTAAATGTAGAGAACGTTAAAGAACTGGACTTTAAGTTAATGTTTTTGACAACATGTCATTAGTATGTCACAATTTTTATAACCTTATTCCCAAAAGCCAAATTTACCCGATATAAATTTGTGATTTTTTTACTTATACAATTGTCATGCTTGTACCAGTTTTTTATGTCCACCGATGGTACGTCACTTTTTGATTTTGTTGTGAAAATGATTTTTTCGTGTTAAATGCATACAATCTCATCGAGATACAAACTCTAATTTTGAAAAGAAATTATTAAACAAAAATGAAAGAAACGACGGCTCTACCAGAGAAAATATGCAAGAAAGAATTATAAAGGCTTTTCATAGAATAGATCATGCCACATTCAAAGCGGTGAATTTTTAAAAAGAATTGTAACTAAAATGCTATCGCTATTGATTTGTTATACCTCAGTAAATATTTTTTTATTTCCTTATTGCTCCATTGTACATTTCTTTCATTTTTATTTAATAATTTCTTGTCAAAATTTATATCCTTATGAGATTTGTAGATTTGCATTTGACGCGAACAAATGAATCATTTTCACAAGTAAATGAAAACGTGACATACTATAAATGCCATTTTGACATTAGTATGCCAGAATGTATTGTTTTTCATATCACGCTTCATTAGTATCCAAGAGATTTTGTGTGTATTTTTCAGAAAAAACGATTTATCTCCCAAACTATCAACTTTTAGGAAAAAACTTAAGATGTAAAAAAGATGTAAAATGAGACACTGAATAGGATCTAATAATAAAATACAGGGGGTGCTATTAAAAAAAACCAAGTTACGGTACTTCAGTTTCCTAAAATAAATGTGCCACAGCAAGGAGATGCTACAATGAAAATGGACGATCTTGCCATCAAAAGATACCTCAAACAGTTGTTTACATATGGACAAAGTCCCAACTTGATATCCCGAAAACCAAGGGTACTGCGATTTTTTAATAATGTGCCTGCAGACGCACTAAATTGTAGAAAAAATTAAATAACTTCTGAACGGTTGAAGCAAATTAAAAAAACGAAACGGATTAAAGAAATGCAAATTGAAATATGTACAAATATACAGGGGGTGCCATGGAAATGGAACACCCTGTATAGAGCAAAATTATTTTAGAAAATGCACTTTGGCTTCCCATTTGCAGTGTCCTTTGACTTATTTCGATATCGTTGACGGTGTAGGTGCAATCAAGCACGCCCATATCAATGACTCACCCTGTATACATAGTGTATTCTAAAATAAGTAAAGTCTTGAGAAGAAGAAAGAAGAGCCACACTCGACACACGTGGGCACCCATTTGTACCACAAACGCCAAAAACAATATAACAAATCAGAATAGACAAAAAATTAAAGGCATTGGCAACTTAAAAAACAACTTTGTCTTAAATGATAGTACTGGAAACGCTTATTACAGTAGTGAAAGCCGTTTTTCTATATCTGCTCTCTGACTCGAGTTATTTCGATTTAAAGTTGGAATTATGACGTCGTAACCGCCTCTTGAGCATTTGGTCCGATTTTAAGATCAAATAGTTCTTGACTTTTAAGTGACACCGACAGAGTTTCTGAGATGTTTTCACCAAGTTCAAGACAAAATTTAGAACAGTAAAAAGTCGAGAAAGTAGTTAATTTTTTATTTTGTGGATGATGTGTGGAAGGAAAATGTTCAAATGTCTGTCAAGTTTTTAGTGAATGAGAGAGGGTTCAGTGATAAGAGGAGTCTGTGATGAGAGGCGGTTGTGACGTCAAGATTTCTTCCTTTCGAAGTGATTATCTCGCTTATTTTTCATGGTAGAAAATTTTGAAAAGGACCTACCGACACATTTTCAATATTCGTTAAAACATAAAATAGGTAAAATAAGTTGCCAATGCCTTTAAGAAAGAAAAAAGAAAAAAAAAGACTGACCTGTTGAACATTGGCTAAGACGTGCGCCTGTTGCAACTTCTCCCATTCGTGTTCGGCCATCGACCGCGAACCGAAAGGCATTTTATTGGGGTCTTCATCGATAGGTGTTCGACTCTTGTTCGGCCTACGAGGCAAGGAATGCGTGTCGAAGCTGGAATGACTTGCGCTACGCGAAAAACTATTCGGATCGACGGCATTAGGCGACAATGATCGCGTCAAAGCGTCCGTTTGTTGGATATTGTACGCGATTTCCTGCTGTAACATTTGTCTTTTAACGTTATCAATTTCGAGACGAGACTTTGAAAGTTCTTTCATAATATCGGATTTTTGGTTTTCGAGTTCTTCCATCATCTTGCGCGTCTTTTCGAGTTCTTGCGTTAAACTGTTCTTTTCTTGCAGTGCATGCATTCGTTCTTTTAGGTGGTCTTGAAGGCGATCGTTCGATTCCGACAGAAGTTTGTCCACTGTCGCTGAAAGGCGGGAATTGTGGTCTTCGTTCATTTTTAGTCTTTGGTTAAGGCGCATCAGTTCAGCGTTCTTTTCTTCTAAGCTTGCCTCCAAACGTTGGATACGGTCTTCGGCGGAACCGTGACGTTCTTGGGCCTACAATTCATATAAATTTAACTCTCTGAACACTTAACAAAAGTATTATGGTCTGTTTCAGAGTGCGATGTGAATTTTTCAAATTAAATCTTAACTGAATGTAAAAATACACACAAATACAGATTAAAAAAAATAAATAAAAGTGCCAAAATTAGAAAATTTGGCTCGTTTTTAATTAAGCAGTTGCTAAAGTTTATATCATTTAACAAACAAAATGAATTGAGTCAAAAGTTGTTTTTTGATGATGGTTTTTGCTTTTTCTGAAAAACTTTTAAACAGGTTCTTAAATTAATAGTTACTTATTCCATCGTAAACGGTAAAATGGAATTTTATCCACTGATTACTTCATGGTAAAACGAAATTTTATCATCTAGAGAAATATAGTTCACAATCATTGTTATTTTTTTGTTTTTGACATTTTTTTCATTGCTGAATTTTTTGGTGTTTATAATTGTTAATCAAAATAACATAATGTAGGATAGAATAAAATGTTGTATTGTATACGGCGATAAAATTCACTATTCACTAAAATACATCGGCCTAGAAGCTGAAACGCTTGAAAAAATAATGGTAAATTTTATCGTTGTATACAATACAAAATTTTATTCCATCCTCCATTATTTCGATTGAATTATCTAATGAGTTATTTTGGTCGAGAATTACAGGGTGAGTCAATAGTGGGTCACTTCTGTCATGTCCTAAGATGCAACCAAAAATACTAATTGCACTTACTACGCGATACTTCGTTTGATTTTTTAAAACATTAATTGAATCAACACTGGTTTTTTAGCTTTTAAATAATAATAGTCCATAATGAAATTTTAGCAAAACTATCAAGACAAACTTGACAACACCCAAAACAATGTAATCGTGGATTAATTTTAAATTTTTTAACGATTACCGATCTGGTCAGCTGGAATCAGTATTATTGGTTGCATATTTAAAAAAAAATCAGAAATAACCCACCATTGACTCACCTTGTATAAACGTTAAAAAATTCAGGAATAAAAAAAATGTCAAGAACAGAAAAACAACAATCGTTGTGAACTATATTTCTCTAGAGTCTAGACGATAAAATTTCGTTTTACTATGAAGTCATCAGTGGATAAAATGCCATTTTACCGTTTACGATAGAATAAATACTACAAATATTTTCTAGAAAATCGTCGCTAAACTGTAGCGAAAAATCACCAAATTGGGTCAAAAATTGGGATAAAAAATGTCAGTTTTCCTTTTTTCTACTATAAGCATGTTTTTCAGACTGACTTATTTCGTAAAAAATAACAAAAAATAAAATAATCTTAGTCTTTTTTGATGGCTTATACATATTTTTAATATTATTTTTGCATTAAGCGCTTAAAACACATAAGCATGCCATAGATTTCTTCATAGGTTTAGATAATTTAGACTGAAAAGCAATTGTAAAAATTCAAAAAAATTCGGGAAAATGAATAAATTGAATTTAAAATAACGTGTCTAAGCAGCTTTGTGCTTTAAAAACTCAGTTTTTACTAGATTTTGCAAAATTGGGCAAAAAGTCTAAACTGGCTTAGTTTCTGCCTTTCGTGGACTTTTTAACGACATTTGGGCACCGAAAAACTACCAAATACTGTAAACATCTAGTTTTCCGAGCGTTTAGGCAAGTTCTTGAATTAAAACTTGTATTTCTAGCGAGATTTTGCTAAACCGAATCGAAAAATCACAAAACTGTTGCATTTTTAATCACTCTGTAACACTAGATGCAAAATTTCGTCAAAAATCAGCTAAAACTTGCCAAATTAAGCTATTTTCAGACGATTTGGTTCATTTTAAGTGAAGAGTTGCTAAAAATCAACTTACCTATAATAAACAATAAAATGCCAAATTAACGACTCAATTCTACAAGTACTCGTATATGAAAATTGTAAAAAATTAAGTCTAAAACGATAATTTTATATCTTTGTGAGGGTTTTTGAACGATTTTCAGCAAGAAACAAAAATTCTTCAGAAATAAAACACAAGTTCAAAAAATTGTGTTAACAATTGAGTAATTTTTGCCGTTCGAGCGATTTAATACATTCCCCAACGTAGCCCAGTTATTTTGCAAAATTTTGTCAAAAATAAGCGAAAAACTTGCAAATTAGATCAATGTTATTGTCAAAAAGCACCAAAACAATTAATAAATATAGGCCACAAAAGTTTATTATTGTGGTACAAAGAAAAAATTTGAGACAAAAAAACCATTTCGTAAAAAATGATTATAATGAATTATAAAATTTTTAAAAAAGTTGCTTCACTTCTTACAGTTGTAACATTATTTTATTAAACTTTTGATCGAAATAAACTATGATTTTGAAAAATATTTGGGAATATCTGTCGCTATGTTTAGTCGATTTTATAAGAATAACCATAAACCATAAACAGAGATCGGACTCTTTAAATTAAGTATTTTAATAAAAAAAAAAATACATATTTTTTTTAAATAGTATCATCTGTAATCACACAAGTCACTAATATGCTCTAGTCCACGTAGAACATACATAATTTTATCTTCAATTATCGAAAACTAAAATGAATCCAATTAATTATTATTATTCTAATCAAAAATATTAGCATAAATATAATCATGAGTGATTTTGAAACTGAAAACCTGTCTGAAGATGCTCAACTGCAGCGAATGCAATGCCATTGATTTTGTCAGATGAATTTAGAATTATGCACGTAACTGTACAGGGTGCTGCATTTTGGATGTCCGAATAGGGGATCTCAGAAACTAAGAGGTTTAGAGAAAAACGAGTGACACATTCTCGGGTCCGTTTTTTGAGAAAATAATTTTGATCAAAACCGCATCCCGCTATCGTCTTTTGTTTTCGACTTAAAACAAAAGCTGAAATTTTAGCGAAATCTTAAAAAATTTATATTTTCCTTATTATAAAACATACACATTTGAAATAAAGACATTACACAGGCACTTTTTTTACAGAGAATTTAATAATGTAATCAGCGAGTTTTTTTTAACCATTCGTTTAGCTATAATAACATAAAGTTGTATTTTTTTAAATAGGAATCATAGTTGGCTATGACATTTTCGAAAAGCTTTTTTTTTGAACTTAAAACAATATAAATACAGTTTGATAATTTTATATATTTTTGATAAAAAATATATTTAAGATATTTGAACGTAGTTGGCCATGGAAAAATTATTTCACATAAAAGGTGTGAATAATCGAGAAATTTTGTGAATGGTTATTAAAGTAAAAAAATGTGAAATTAAAAAAATAAGCTATGTTAAATTTATTTTCAATTGAAAAAATATACGATCGTAGCAGATTTTAATTATATAAAAAATGTGCAGAAAATTGAAAACGATGTGTCACTACCATTTGATAACACTTTTTTATGATTTAGTGAAGTGCAATGGAGGTGACGTTGATAATGTTATGTATTTTTTTTCAGCAGATGGGATTTGATGTTAGTGTTTGGATTGCCATATTTTTGTAAAATAAAATTTTATTGACAAGCAGTCACACAATTAATAAAATTTTTCTTTTTCCGACATTGCACGTTTAATTAGAAAATAGAATAGCAATAAGTAACTTTGCCATTTTAAATCTAAAAACAAATAATTTTTATTAATTGCAAAAATTTGATCTAATAATAATTTATTATGCTGTTTTTGAATTAATTAGTGTTTAAAAAATTATTGAATTATAAATACTTATTTCTCATAGTTTTAATTGAAAATCCAAAATTTTATCATGGCCTACTATAAAGAAAAAGCGAAATGTTATGTTTTTTTTAAATATTTAAAAATAATGTATTACACAAATAGATATATCAAGTCAGAAAAAAATAAGCTTTTCAAAAATATCACAGCCGCCTATGATTCCTATTTAAAAAAATACAATTTTATGTTATTACAGCTAAACTAATGATTAAAAAAAATCACTGATAACATTATTAAATTCTCTGTAAAAAAGTGTAATGTTTTTGTTTCAAATGTGTATCTTTTATAATAAGGAAGATATGAATTTTTTAAGATTTCGCTGAAATGTAAACTTTTGTTTATTAGTCGAAAACAAAAGATGATAGCGGGATGCGGTTTTGACCAAAATTATTTTCTCAAAAAACGGACCCGAGAATGTGTCACTCGTTTTTCTCTAAACCTCTTAGTTTCGGAGATCCCCTATTCGGACATCCAAAATGCAGCACCCTGTACACTTTTCTGATATTAATAAAATTTAAATTAAGTGACGTTCGGTAGTTTTTCATTACGTCACTGGTTTTTTAAACAGATAAATCGATACCACTTTTATTCTAACCTAAAAACAAACACCTAAACCAAACTTATTTCAATTTTAATGAATTTATCAGACCTTCGTAAATTTCGGACATTTAATTTACATGTTTTATTACAGAATTACTTGACTTTCAATTCAGTTAATTAACAGGTAGTAAAAAAATGTTTGATTTTTTTTGTGTTTTTATTGTAGTATTTACAATTTATCGAATTCTAAACTATTTTATACCAAAACTATTTATCATACAACCCCATACTCATTTTTTTTGTAATTTTAAGAGCCGGTTTACAGGATCATTTTAATTGCAATTAAATTTTAATCGCTTTTAGTAAGAAATTTCGAAATTTTATTAAACTTTTTGGTTTTTTTTTCGTTTCAAATTTTTTTTATGTTTTGCATTTTTAGAATTAATTTTACTGTCGAAAAAAGTGATGTTTTCTTACATCAGATTTATTGCACTAATAAATTAGGTATAGTTGACCTTTTCTGAAATACAGTTGAAAAACCTAACGGAACAAAACTAATGTAATACCCATTACTTCAAGAGCGATATTTTGGAGTTTAATTGATTATTTAATTGTAATTTTGCCTCTACTTTTTCATAGATGTTAATTTTACCAAACCGTAATAAAATAAAAACTTAAAACCTAAAATAAAATAAATTCACATCTAACACACTGAAACAACCATAGTTGATGTTATTCATGCTCTACGAAAACATTTATCTAAAAAATTGCTGTTAAACACCAAGTTATTGTTTCTTGTATAAAGTCATGCAATGAGAGCATTCAGCTTAAATTGTTCAAAAGTAAATTATGACCAATAGGGCTCAAGGCTCACTTGCTACAACTCTCTAGAAGAATTGTCATCTATTACATAGAAAGCACTATTTTGGCAATGGCAACACTGATTTGGTCCTTAACTAATAAAACTGCTCATACTTTCTTTGTTGTGCGAATTTAATAATAGTTCATTTCGTAAGTGCACAATAAAAAAAGAGTCGAAAAACAGTGCTATATATTAAAACACATTAACAATAAATAACAATAGAAGTGAGCTGAGAGCTTCCGTACCTGAGGTCTCACCTGAGTCAGCGCTTCCATGCGCTGCTTCAGCTGTTCCTCCATTTCAGGCAACTTTGAAAACTGAGCGAGTTTCTGTTCGGCCAATTCCAACTTCTCTTGAATCGCTGCGATCTTCTCCTCTTGCAACTGCACATACGATTATTATTAGAAACTGATGTATCTGTTGTGGAAGGTCAATGTCTAATTATAAATTTCTCGCAGATAACAATTAATCAAATGGAATGTTTATGTACATACACTCAACCATTGCGTCGTATACTTGAAAATTCTTTAAGAAACTTCTCGGTCAAATTTGGTGAGGTTTGTCATCAGTGAAATCACAGTTTGATTATACAGGGTCGCTAAACATAATTAATAATTTCCTATTTTTCATTTTATTACCAGTATTTAACAGTAAACGCAAAATTTTGTGTGACTATTAGTTTGTGAGATACTAAAAAATATTTTTCGTATATTAATATTAAACAGGTTGTTCCGTCTAAACCCCACAAAGTTCTAATAAAGACATTTATCTGAAAGTTGGTGCTAGGCATGATCCGTAGAGTTCTGATCAATGAAAATATTTTCAAGATAGCAGCACTTCCAGTTATACCGGAAGTCTCTATCAATTTTCTTATTTTAAATGAAAAGCTATGTTTTTCAATGCACTTTTGGATTAGTTGAGTTATTTTAAGGAAGTTTTTATCAGCTGTCCCGATACCTAATAAGTTTAAGTGTTTTCGAGATATTTATGATTATTTGAGAATTTTAGGATTTGCACCTGTCACTTAAAAAATCGGCAACTCTCTTAGTTTTAGACATTTCGAAATCATATTTGGAAAACTAAAAGAGAAAGTCTATATCTGTTCTTCAGTGTGTTCAAAATTGGAAAAAAAAGTTAATAAACCTAAAAAATTTAAGGTTAAGTTTGGACAACTTTAAGTACCCATAACTTATTTTTTTCAAATAGGATGTCCTAATTTTTATTTTATTAGATGAAGAATTTTTTTCTGCATCTATCTCTATTAGCATTCCCTATAAATATTTGTGATAATTTTTATGTTGTGTTGGTTTTTTGACATTGTATAGGAAATTCCTTACTAACCACAGCTATTTTTACATAGTTTGCAAAAGAAACATTTCTGATTACACAAATGACAAATTCTGTTCAAAATTGTGTTATCTGTCTTGTGAAAACAAAATAAATTTATTGAATGTTGGTTTGAAAAACTTTCTCACATTTTTTTTCCGTTTCAATGGCAAAATATGAGAAAAGGCTAATGAATTTCTCAATCCCAACAAATAGTTATTGTAACTTGAAAACTATTAAACATAAGTATAGAGAATGTTATTACAGATCAACGCAGAATTAAATTCTCTACCATTTACGCCCGGTATTTCAGTTGACGGTTAAACGAAAAATATTCAGGTTACTAATTTATTTCCTGGTTTGGCGTATTTGTACTTTAAGGAACAATAAAAAAACCTCAAGAAATCAAAAACAGATTCCTACTTTTCAACGTCAACAACGTAAAATTCTAGCGCGCGGTGTTGCCAAAAATCTGTGAATTTGACCCAATTTCTAATAAAGCACTGAAATACGTATTCAAAGTTAAAATCTTGGGTAAGATTTACCATCGGTTAGTTACCAAAGATTTTACCAAAGCAGTGAAATACCGGGCGTTAATGAAATAAAAATTGAGACGTTTCATTTGAAAAAATTGAGTTATGGGTGCTTAAAATTCTGCAAAACTTAACTTCAAAAGTTCAGGGTTTATTATTCTTTTTTAGAAATTTAAAAGCGCCAAAGGAAAGAAATATATTTCCAAATCCAAAAAAATTTAAGGAACCCTAAATATTTCGAGATGACATTTATGCCCTTGAAAAATAAGACCGAAAAAGATTTATTGGTTATTTAGGGTAGGGAGTAGGGTAAAGCGCATAGTTATTGGACAGTGGGCATTATAGGTTTATAAGTAAAGTTTTGTAAACTCATATGTTCATGATATAAAACGCAAACTACTTCCTTCTTTGGGTTTCTTAGAAATGACGTATTTTAATCTCCATGTCATAATTTTTTGACCAGTCCAATAACTGCATTTCTTGCACTTAATAAATAATATTCTATAAAATAATAATAATAATAAAGTTTTTCTACTTTGGTTTCGTACTGAAGCCATTACGATACGTCATTTGCGTATCGTAATATCCAACGGAGTGCTATAATAATTACACTAAAAACCAGGGTAATTTAGTTGGAAAATGATGGCAATCTAGTTTTTTGACAATTATCTGAGAGAACTGTCAGTGTCAATCGGCACCTATATCAAGTGATAATTTAATCAAATGAATCAAATTCGAACCTTTAGAGGCTTTTGTACCATCCCTGATACGTAATCCCTTCGAACACCTTTCGAGTAGTGTACAAACATGACTTCAATAGCCAGTGCAAGTAAGTAATTTGAGATTCCATTCTCCTTAGGCCAATTTTCAAATTCCGAGTATTTGCCACAAAAGCCCGTATTCGTTGAGGGGTAGATACATTGCAAAACGTCTTGAAAAAAGGTGCAAAGCAGAAAAAATACTGTATGATATCTCGTTTATGAAGCATTTTGTCGCAATTCCGTGCGTGCGACAAAATGCGTCTTATAAAACTCATATCATAATATACTATTATTAAATCTTCATCAGGCTGCAATATCCATGTCATTTGAATTTGACATGGCACAACTTACTTGAAGTTGACATGGCACATTAATATTGCAGCCTCATGAAGATTTAATAAAAAATCGAAACGTCGCGAAAGATATAAATTTTAATTACTCTTTGCCGTAAATACTTCGTAAACGGCTAAATTTAGGTATAGGGGAAGGTTGTAAAAACTATCTTAAAATAACTTCAGTAATCCAATAACGCAATAAAAATATAGCTTTCCAGTTAAAATTAGAAAGTTGATAGCGACTTCTGGTATAACCGGAAATGTCGCCATCTTGAAAATATTTTCATTGGGCGGGACGTAATGGTTATAACAAGAAGTTAACAAAACAATAAGATATTTAAGAAATTAACATTCAAAAAAACCGTAAAAGAAAATTACTAATTGAAGATTATTAACGGATATGGCTTGTTTTGGATGGGTGTGGTAATGTATTCTTGAGAAATTTTAACATTCTTCCTCCAGTGCCACTCTTGAGTTATTCAACGTAGGGGTTGGTGATGTTTCACTCTTTTACCAAGAAAATCTCAAACCTGTTGTTCTGTTGGGTTCAAGTCGAAACTATTGGCTAACTACGAATATTAACTTGTTCCAATATCAGACAACAATGTGATGATGACCATTATCATCCAAAAAAAGAAAATTCTCGACAATGAATGGCGCATAGAAAACTAAATGTGATTCCATACATTCAAGGAGGTACCTGGGTGCTGTTATTGTCCAGTTTTCGACAAACACCAAATCGGTATGGGCTTCTAAAGATATACCAACCCAGATCATTATACTGCCACATTATTGCCTTATTAAATCCAGCTTCGGGTGATATGCAGTATTGACTGAATCGGTCGTTTGGTCTTTGCCACACTTTTTCCCGACCGTCTGGTGATGTTGGACTACAGTATCTCTAACACTTCGGCCCTCATTGTTTAAAGCAACAATTTTTATAAAAATTTCTGGTAGCATCCTTTACAAATGAGTCAAATTGTTATCTGATAAGCAATTTTGAATAACAAAATATAATTTAAACCAAAAACAACGTGATAATTGAAATTATTTATCTTATCCCAAAGTACAGAAAAAATGATTTAACGATGGTGTTGCCCCAAAAAGTACATTAAGATCATTAAAATTTCTTCTAAACCCCATTAAGACACAAGTTAATTGATTGAATGAGTAAAATTCACACAAAAAATAAATTAAGTACTTTAAATTTAAAAAATTAGTCTCCAGAATTTTTTGAGCGGCAGTGTAGTAAGAAAACAAAGTTGCGTTGCATTTTTTTCCTAGTAAAAAAAGTTGTCATTCAATATTAATGACTACGGATACATGAACCTCTCTTGCAATTTCATAGTAGATTTTACGAGTTATAAATTTTATCCTTATTTTTTTTTTAACAATGGCGATATTCGGCGGAGAAAAAATAGCATGTTTCAAGTGGTTTTGTGCCTTCAATCCAAACTAATTGCTCGTCGAACAAAACGCAACTTTTAATCCTAATAAAACAATCTACTATTTTTACAGTTTACTAATGAGATTGCATACCAATTTTTACTATAATCCTCCTAGTAAAATAAAAGAAAACTAAAAATAACTACGATAATTGTTACATTTCTTCGTTACAATTTAATAATGAGAGTTCTTTATTTAATTTAACATGAGTAATACCTCTTAAGAGTTCGATTTAATGAATTGTTAATTTTGCAAAACAAAGCGCAATGAACCATCAATTATAATTATAGCAATTACCTACGATCAAATTGTGATATATTGTTTTATCCTTTTTTTTTCTAATTGTTAATCTTTCTCTAGGAACTTCTGTTTTTCCTGATGCATTTAAATTATCTTCTGTAATGCCTATTTACAAAAAGGGGGACAAAAGTGACATTACTAACTACCGACCTATTTCTTTAATTAATAACTTCAGCAAGTGCTTTGAAACGCTTATTTACAATGTAGTAAGTGTTCATGTTAAAAAATACTTATGCAATGAACAACACGGTTTTGTGTCTGGTAGGTCTACTGTAACAAATCTTTCCTGTTTTTCCCAGTATCTTGCCGAGACTTTAGATCTTGGTATGCAACTTGATGTTTTTTATGCAGACTTTTCAAAGGCTTTTGATAGCGTAAACTTTAATATACTGCTTTCCAAACTTTATTACTTTGGTCTTTCTTACTCTTTGATAATTTTTTTTCAATCTTATCTCACTAAAAGAAGACAGTATGTTTTCCTAAATGGTTTTGTTTCTGAGGTATTTGAAGTTACATCTGGAGTGCCACAAGGGTCGATACTCGGTCCGCTTCTTTTTGTACTTTTTATGAACAACATTGTAACTTCTTTTGACATACCTTGCCTCTTATACGCTGACGATTTAAAATTTTTTTGTAGAATAAAAACTTCTCTGGACTGTAATGTTCTGCAGAAGAATATTCTTAATCTTTTAGAATGGTGTCAGAAAAATGAGTTAAATCTTAATCTGTCAAAATGTTTTTAATGCAATTTTCTAACAGATCAATCATAAAGTTTAATTATTTTATTGATTCTTTACTCCTAAAAAAACTGGATTATGTTAAAGATCTAGGTGTTACTTTTGATTCACAGTTCACGTTTTCCAGTCATTATGATAGTGTCATACTAAAAGCTTCTAAGATGTTGGGTTTTGTTATAAGAATGGATCTGAATTTTCACAAATTAACACTTTGAAATTACTATATTTTTCATTTGTTAGATCATGTTTGGAATATGCATTAGTTGTTTGGTCTCCTATTTACGTTACCTACCAGGAAAAGCTTGAATATGTACAACGAAGGTTTTTGAAATTTCTGGCTTATAGAGATGATGGAACTTATCCTCCAGTTGGTTTCCCGCAAGAAATATTATTAAATAGGTTTCAAGTATCTAGTCTTGAAATTAGATATAAATTTGCTGCATTAACGTTTCTTTTTAAAATTATACACAATAAAATTGATTGCCCTCAACTGCTAAAACAAATAAATTTTCGTGTACCTCGTCAAAACTCTAGAAATAAACAATTATTTTACTTGGATGCTAGTCGGACAAACTTCAAAAAAAAAAATCACCAATATTTAAGATGTGCTCTGAATAAACCGAATTACTAATATAGACATATTTTTATGAATTTCAATTCTTTTTGTAATATTTTACGTACTTATTTCTCTTCATAAAATATACTTTTTCTAAATTTTACATAGGCTACACAACAATTGGGGGCGACTGTGGTGTAGCAGAAATCAATAATAATAATAATAATAATAATAATAATAATAATAATAATAATAATAATTACAAAACTCGAGAATGTTCTTAAAAAATTTTTCGAATCCCGCTACGAAATGTCAGAAGTTGACTGGTATAACTTGCAAAACTTGTTCGCTGCGCTCACTCGTTTTGGCAAACATTATACTCGTTAAACAAAATCGACCTTTTCATTACGTAAATAACCATTTCAAGTTTACAACGCGATAATAATTTATTGTTGGTAATGTCTGCGGTCAAAAGGAATAATTATGAACTACAAATACCTTCAATTGCGCTTCTTTGTGCTGCAGCTCCTGTTCCAACTTTTCGTTCAAATCGTGCAGCGATGTTGACTCCCTCTGAGCGTTAAGATAACGTTTCTCCAACGTTGCAATGCGTTCTTCTTGGTCTTCTTTTTGCGCAACGTTTTCCCTCAAATCCCTTTGCAATTTCGCATTGGCATCTTGTGCTTTCAAAAGTTCTTTTTGTGCTTTCGACAAGTTCTCTTCGAGTTCTCCGACACGATTTTGCATCTCCGCCACTCGTCGCTGCCAGTTACTAATTTCTCCAGTCTGTTCGATACGAAACGTAATTTTAATTTTGGTTTTTTTTTGATTGGTAAAAAAGTTGCGTTCTTTTTTAAGACATTTTATTTTAGACTCACTTGTTGTTCCAATGCTTGCTGAAGGTCGGCTATCCTTGCAGCGCTGTCCGTCTCAGGTTCCACCCCTCCGTTTACGAGTCGCGGCTTCGACGCTGCCTAAAGTTTCACAACAACATGCCACATCACAACATCTATTATTAAGCATGCAATTAATTTTAAGAGTTTTAATTTTAAAAGAGTAACTTAACTAGCACGTGACAACAATTTAATCATCATAAAAAAGACTTATTTACGTTTTGAAATAGTATAAAGACTTAAAGCAATGTCAAGACGTCTTAAACACGATCTTCTATGGAAGGGTAGAACACCAAAAATGCGTTCATTTATACGAGTAGCTTCATCAAACAAGAAAAACTTGTTGGCATAAAAACTAAAACGCTCAAAGTTTAAAATTATTGTTATTACAAGGTGGGTCTTAACAACCTTAACTTATACGCATAAACTTAGGAAATGATAGCATTTGCCAAATAATAACAGTATAGGTATAACAATTTCAAATAATACCAGTATTATTATTATTATTTCTACCAAGCTCGGTATCCTGGTATACATCTACTTTCTTAATTTCTTAAGATTCGATAGTGACAAAAACTGAGTGTAATGTAAAATATCAAAAATGAAACAATTTTTCATTGCAGAGATAAACTGGTAAATATAAAAAAATTAAAACAGTATTTTTTCGAGAAAAAAATCCGAAAATCAAAAAATTTTAGTTTTTGTTTCGATTTTGTTTTGAACAGTACTGTTATAATTATTATTTTAAATTATTGATTTATGCAAACCCGTAAAGAAAAATGATTCATTTTCACTTATACAGGGTGTTTCAAGTTTTAGGTCCAGTCAAAAAATAAATACTTCTAGTATTCCAAAATAAAAAATATATATCGCAAACGATAGAGTTTCTAACACGCTTCAATTTGATGCTTTGCTGATATCCCAAATTTTCATGATATAAGCGTAAAATGCAAAAAACTACATTAAAAATTTTTTTTTTCAAATTATTCCAATAATTTTTTTATAATAAAATTCCTCCTATTTTTTAAGTCCGACTTCCGAAACTGAAACAGTAAAAAACCCAAGGCGTATTGAGCAATTGAAATTTCAATTTGCAAAAAAAAGGGCATTTTTTAATTGACAAGTAAAATTTTAGTCTGACAGTTAATGACGTTTCAATTTTTTGTGAATCAAGCAAAGACACGAGCTCTGTTTTTTCTCAAAGGTGACTAAGATAAAACATTTATTTGATCATTTGCAAATTGAAATTTCAATTGCTCAATACGCCTTGGGTTTTTTACTGTTTCAGTTTCGGAAGTCTCACTTAAAAAATAGGAGGAATTTTATTATGAGAAAACGATTGCAATAATTTGGAAACAAAAAATTTTTTATCTAGTTTTTCACAATTCACGCTCATACCATGAAAATTTCGTATAACATTAAAGCATCAAATTGAAGCGTGTTAGAAACTCTATCGTTTGAGATATATTTTTTTTCTTTTGGACAACTAGAAGTATTTATTTTTTGACTGGACCTAAAACTTGAAACACCCTTTACAGGGTGTCCGTTTTTCGAGCTCCACCATGGAGATCTCAGTTATTATTATATGAGATACGAGGTCGGTTAAATTAGGACAATGTTGCGCATTTGTAGTTTTTGAATAATTGTAAAAAAACAGAGATTTGTAAGTTTCGTTTTTATTTTTTCAAGCGGAAACTAAAAGAACTAGACGTTTTTAACTAGGACATTCTTCAGGCACTTTTTTACAAGGAATCTAAATCTGTCATCGTATTTTACAAGGCTTTCTTGATGTCAGAGTTACAACACTCAACTTTAGTTTTCCCTATATTTGATTTCTGTATTTTTGAAAAGTGTTTTTATTTCTGATTACAACAATGCATCACATGATATAATCGAATCTTATATACTAATCCAAATGGGAAAAAAAGCATTTTTGCGAAGAGTGCTTTGGAAAGATCGCCAACAATTTTGTTTTTAAACAAACTAGATTTTGGAAGTTTAATTGATTTTGGATATGGAAGATTCACATTTCCGCCAAGCTTACTTATTTAAAAATTAAACGACATGATAAGCTAGAAGTTTATTTTTTGGAAAACAAAACAAGACAAAGTTATAAAAATTCTGCTTCCATATTTAATAGAACTGTCAAAAGTTGGTTTGTTAAACAAAATTTTTGGCGTTTTTTTCCAAAGCATTCTTTGCAAAAACGATTTTTTCTTAATTTTATCAGCATGTAAGATTCGACCATATCATGTGATACATCGTTGTAATCAGGAACAAAAAGACTTTTCAAAAATACAAGTATCAAATATGGCGTCCATAAGAAAAACAAACCAAAGTTGAGTGTTGTAACTATGACATCAAGAATGACTTGGAAAAGGCGATGACAAATTTAAATTTCTCGTAAAGAAGTTCCATAAGAATGTCTTACTTAAAAACGTCTAGTTCTTTTAGTTTTCGCTTAAAAAAATAAAAACAAAAATTTTTCATTTTTCTCAATAATTTAAAAACTAAAAATAACACATCAAATTTTCTTTCAGCTATGCATAAAAATGCGCAACTTTGCCCTAATTTAACCGACCTTGTATCTCTTATAATAACTGAGATCCCCATGGTGGAGCTCGAAAAATGGACACCCTGTACTGCATTTTGCTCATTGTTATTAAGCATAACTACAGCTTTTTAATGCCACTATCGAATGTCCAATTAAGGAAGTAGGTGTGTGCCAGTATACTGTGCATACAGCATAGTCAAAATAATGAAAATCTTATTACTTTAAATTTAAAAGTTTAGTAGTAGTGTTTTTAGGGCGCAATTTGTCGTTAACTAGAAAACATTTACCAAAATTTTTTCTACTATTCTTTATTATTTGACAAAGGCTGTCACCCCCTAAGTTTAAGAATCACCCTGTATAGCAAAAACTAATTTCTGTGAGATTATTAGTTTCTGAGATACAATAAAGAAATAGTTTTAGCAGACTCACACCCTGTATGCATATTTAAACCAGTGACTGCACTGTTGGCAACGACATCCACAAAATAAACCATTAGCTTTAAAGATTTAGTTAGTTATTTATTTATTTTCAAACTCGATCCAAGAATATTTGTTCTTATTCGAGTCTCAAAGATACTTGAAAGTGCACAGGGTCATATAATGCGATTTTAAATTTAACATTTTTCCGAATTTTCAAATTCTTGGGGATTTCAGTTACCTGGATGATAACTTCTCTACAATAAATTATATCACCTTTCGATTCGTATGGTTGGAAAACACATTTAATTTTCCATTTGTCTAAAAAAAATCGTCGACCTGTGATTTCATTGAAAATGCCGAATTTTTCGATCCAATTGATTTCGCAAAGCATTCTACATACGCATTAATTAAAGCTTTGCTTTTTTTTCGTAGGAAATTTTGATCTAATCTACGAAAATTTATGTGACAAAAATATTAAAAAAAAAAATCGAATTTGCTTCAAATCAATCACATTTCAGATTTTTTAATGATGATTGTAAGGCTATGAATTGAAGATTGTGGTGTAGGAAAGTAACAAATTGTAAATAAGAACGATTTTCTCTCCAGTGCCTTAACTTAACTCCAGTATAAAGTCATTTCACTCATTTCATTTCATTTGAAACGTATGGAATTTCTAGGTTAAAAATGTAATTTTAAAAAAAAAAAAAAAGAGGGAATCCATTTTGTTACACTTGCTTTCTTGCAATGAGACTCTCAACTGCCGTTTGAAACTTGATAAATTAATTTAGATTTTAATTTTCTAGTTTCACTGATAAATGGTTTTATCTTTATCAATACTTTCACCACTAGAAAAAAGTACGGACACCTAATTCTTAGAATGAGATTGAAGAGAAATAAAATTAAAAATGACAACCGATGTGTTTAAATAACAGTGACTATAAGGCAAACAGAAAAAGTACAGACAGATAGAGCATTCAATTCTTAAAAGTAAGAGAAGAAGAAGAAGAAGAAGAAGAAAGTTGAGCAAAAATCTATCGAAAATCATGTTACAAAAAAAACTCAATACGTTGCGAATATGGTTGGAGATACAAAAAAAAGTGTGAGACAAATTTTTTTTCAAAACAATTTAAATCTAAATTGCTTTGAAGTGTTCCTCCGTGTTTGAAGTGTTCAACCACAGGTAAAATATATAAACAGCCTTTGATCGTTTAAACTTTTAATGAAATATAAATATGGTCCCTCGGACTTTTTTGTAGGAGATTAAATTCTCTGCGTTCTGTCTTACATTGTTCTTGTATCTTTCACAGTATTCGGAGCATTTAAAAAAAATATAACAAGAAGCACAAATTTGTAATTTTTAATATTTTTTCTCATTTTTCTAAGTAACACATAAGTCGTCAGTTATTTTTTCAATTTATTAATAATTTGATGATTAATATCTTACTTTTTTCCCATTAAACACTATCATCGAATTTAAATTAAGTTATAACAATTTGGTGTCTAACGCGCTAAATTTTTGGGCACAAAAAATAGAGTTATTTATTGTCTGGTTTCGCCTTTTAGTGTTTAGTACTTCTCCGTAGTTTCACCTTAAAAATTATCTTTTTTAATGTTTCGACATTTTTTACACAAACGATTTTTAATAAGCTCTGGGGAATTTCCGGACACGCAAAAAATTGATTGAAAATTCAAAAACTAGAGTGACATATCTCGTTAACACTCGACGTTTAAAAACCCACTCGCTAAATAAAAACCCGATTTACACTCAAACTCGTTAAATAAATAACTATTAGTAAGTGTAAAATTTTTCAAAAAATTAAATTCTCTAAAAACTACCACATTTCCTAGACTTTTTAACGCTGATTATTACAAAGCTGTTTGGACTGTTGATGTTTGATAGTTTTGTCGTGATCGTCAATAGAAAAAAGTCATAATACAACTTCTCTCTACTTTCAAAGCGTGTTTCCCAATAACAAAAAAAGCTCCGAAAGCTCGGAATCGAACAAAGTTTTGGCTGGTAAGACATTTTAGTTTTTTGATCTTTTTATAAAAAATATAACTTGACAATTAATCGTAAAAGCCGAGCTAACCGGAGTAAATTGTTTTCGCTAATAATTATTTATGTAACAAGTCCGCAAAATAGAGTTTTAGAGAACGAATCGGATTAAGAACGAGGCGACAAAGGAGATGAGTTAATGAGATGAGTCCTTTAAAACTATTTTGCGGAAGTGTTGCATACAAACTTTTTTGGTACCAGCTATCTACAACAACAAAATTGTAAAACTCTTTACATTTGCAATCCACCTTCATCATAGTGCAGTCGGTCGATAGTCATAGCAACGATTGATTTATTGAAACAATAATAATTATTTTGTCAAATAATAAATAAATTAGAGTCCGCAAAGTGTTGCTATGACGACGTACAGTCGGGTGATTTGAAGATGTCATGCCAATAAATCCCGGCTTTGGGATCGGTGGGTACCTACTCCGACCGCACGGTCTGTGGCAATAAACTAAACTTGGGTACACGAAATAATTTTACTTTTCAACTGCTTAAAATTTGGTTGCATTTTATAATGTTTTTAGTAATCTAAAGACCGGTTTATAGAAAACTGCGTCAAAATTTAATTCGTTGTTAATCGTTAACAACGCGAATGGACTAATCAAATTGCTTCAATTTGGTCACGCATTTAATTGCAAATTAAATTAATGACATTTCTATAAACCGGTCCTAAGGATCGGTTTACAGAAAGCGAAATTAAAATTTAATTCGAAATATGTTGTCGTTTAAAATGCATTGACAAATGCCAAGTTAATTGCAATTAAAATGTTCTGTAAATCGGCCCTTAAAAATTAAAAAAATTATCTAATGAAGGTCTTATTTAATTCACATTGTGAAATATAATTGATCTGAAATTAAAATTTGACTGCTTTGAGTGCATCCCTTTTTGTAGTTAAAAACCTTGTTGCCCTAAGTGCCTCGGCATTTTGTAGACACAAATACACAAACACAACACAAAATAACACAAAGAATAATTTACTCAACGAGCTTCTAGTAGCAACCGAAAAATGTTTGCATTTTAAACATTAATATAATTTTCTAAAAGTGGTGGGATGAGTAATTTTGCGGAAATATAATAGGGGTGGCTGTAAAATAACTATTATGTAAACTTGTATTGGGAAAATCCAAGGGTTGCACCCTGTTGTGTTTTTATTACTGTTTTTAGTATTTTAAGTTATTTGTTTAGATTTTTTACTCTATTAATTTAAAAGGTTAATATGGGCAGATATACAAAAGGTTTTAATCGCAATTAAATTTTAATTGGCGATTAACTTGACGTTTCTCATTGCAACAAAGTGACAACTTAATTCGAATTAGTTTTATTCTGAATTAAATTATAATTTCGCTTTCTCTAAACCGACCCTATGGGCCGGTTTGTAGAATGCTGAATTAAAATTTAATTTGTTGTTAAGTAAATTCGCGATAAAAGAGAAAATCAGATTGGTTCAATTTGGTTACGTGATTAGTTAATCAAACGTTTGATTGCAATTAATTTATAATGACACTTTTATAAACCGGCCCTAAGGCTTAAATGGCAACTTGATCGATAACTAGTTTAATCCTTTTTATTTTAAGTTAGTTCTGATAATTTGTTGCTTCGTAAAAATGTTATTATTAATACTATAATATGTTATTATAATAGAGTCCTTAAAAAGCACCATTCTCAAATATGCCATTAGTGGCAATCAAATTTAAATTCGACATTAATTTTGCTTCATATTGCGAATTAAATGATAATTAAAGTGAAATTAAAATTAGTGGTTACTTTAAAGGCCGGTTTACAGAACATTTTAATTGCAATCAAATTTTAATTCGAGATTAACTTGACGTTTGTCAATGCATTTTAAACGGCATTATATTCCGAATTAAATTTTAATTTCGCTTTCTGTAAACTGACCCTTAGGACCGGTTTATAGAAGTGTCATTAATTTAATTTGCAATTAAATGCGTGACCAAAGTGAAGCAATTTGATTAGTCCATTCGCGTTGTTAACTATTAACAACGAATTAAATTTTGACGTTCTATAAATCGGTCTTTAGATTACTAAAAACATTATAAAATGCAATCAAATTTTAAGCAGTTGAAAAGTAAAATTATTTCGTGTTTCAAAGTTTACGACAAAAATAATTTATTGCCACAGATGGTTGCGGTCGGAGTAGGTACCTACCGATCCCAAAGCCGGGGTTTATTGACATGACATCTTCAAATCACCCGACTGTACTTGTCCTCTAAAATGACATTTTGCGGAGTCAAAGTAGTTCCCAAAGTAATCATTTTAGAGAGCGTGTATCAAAAAGAAACAATTTTAAATTTTCAAAATTACTTAATTAGTAATTAGCGATCTGTAATCTATGGTTTTTATGTCTAAAGGGCAATGTAGCCAACAAAGTAAATGCGCATTTCCTTTTCGAGTGAATTACCCTTCGGCTTACCTCTCTCCTGCTATTCCCAAAAGACTGTAAATTCTCGTAAAATTGAAAAACAACGAGTACATTAAAATAGTGATAAGCTACATTTATACATTTATGAAACAAAAAGAAATGAATTCGCCAAGGACTGTCATATTTATGAAGTTGCTCCAGAATAAAAAAGAAACAGCACGAAGAGAGTTTTAGTTTTAAACAGGATTTTAATTAAGCCAAAGAAATGAAAGAAACGCTTGAGAGAAATGAACGATGTTAAAGCAGTCGTGACATGCCTTTTGAATTTCGTGTAAAAAATATATTCACCTTATTGTTAACATTTAAAACTTGGTCCCCTGATTCAACTTGTCCGTTCTCTTTGGGTTTATCTTCTACGGCAGGTACATTAGAAGGTATCACTCCATGCTTATATTGTTGTAACTGTTTTTGCAAAAAAAATCATTCATTACCATTAACTTTCATCACAAAATCACCACTTACCTCTTCTTTGGTTGCAGCTAATTCTTCTTCTAAACTTGAATTTCTCTCTAATGCTACTCTCAGTCTCTCTCGCACCTGTAAAATGACCACAGTGTAAATCTATATATTTTTTTTTGAGCTGTAAAGTTTGTCACCTTCTCATCTAAAGCTTTGTGATGCTCAAATAAACTTTTAAGTGCCTTTAAAACTTCTACTTCGCTTGATACGCCCGACTGTGCGGCGGCCTGTCTCTTCACCACCGTCATTCTTAGTGACCTTTCGTGTCTTGACACAAGACATTCCAGATGCTCCAAAAGTAACTGAAATTGAAACAACAAATCATTTGAATGAATTGAATGAATGGTGGTTTTCATTTTATTATTTGATAGAAATTGGTGGAGTTGCAAAAAGAGAAAAGAGAATGCGACACGTAAATCGCAGCCAATAAAGTCTCAATGAGCGTTCATCAATCCTCATTCAAACTTCGGACTCAGGATGCCGGTAAATAACCTGTTAAACAGCGACGGTATAGATGAAGTTACGTGTTCGCTGTGATGGGCAGATGTGGCGTTTAATTGAAATGTTTAACCATCTGTGTTTAACTTTTTAATGCCGTTTAATTACACCTGTTATTTCACTTAATGCGTTTCCGATCAGAAACCTATCACTACGTCTAGGACTACGAAGAACTATAACTTAAGAGACTAAACGAGATATATTTTTCTGTACACAAAAAAAAGGGCGCTTCGAACGTTATACAGGGTGTTTCAAGTTTTAGGTCCAGTCAAAAAATAAATACTTCTAGTTGTCCAAAAGAAAAAAAATATATCTCAAACGATAGAGTTTCTAAAACGCTTCAATTTGATGCTTTAATGTTATACGAAATTTTCATGGTATGAGCGTGAATTGTGAAAAACTAGATAAAAAATTTTTTGTTTTCAAATTATTGCAATCGTTTTCTCATAATAAAATTCCTCCTATTTTTTAAGTGAGACTTCCGAAACTGAAACAGTAAAAAACCCAAGGCGTATTGAGCAATTGAAATTCCAATTTGCAAAAGATCAAATTAAATGTTTTATCTTAGTCACCTTTGAAAAAACAGAGCTCGTGTCTTTGCTTGATTCACAAAAAATTGAAACGTCATTAACTGTCAGACTAAAATTTTACTTGTCAATTAAAAAATGTCCTTTTTTTTGCAAATTGAAATTTCAATTGCTCAATACGCCTTGCGTTTTTTACTGTTTCAGTTTCGGAAGTCTTACTTAAAAAATAGGAGGAATTTTATTATAAAAAAATTATTGGAATAATTTGAAAAAAAAAATTTTAATGTAGTTTTTTGCGTTTTACGCTTATATCATGAAAATTTGGGATATCAGCAAAGCATCAAATTGAAGCGTGTTAGAAACTCTATCGTTTGCGATATATATTCTTTATTTTGGAATACTAGAAGTATTTATTTTTTGACTGGACCTAAAACTTGAAACACCTGTACAGTCTCGGTGCCAAATCGTTTAAAATTAATTTAAATTCAACCAATTCACTAATTACTTGGAACAAAATGCAGAAATGTTGAGCTTTGCATTCTCAACAGACTGAGAAAAACTGACGACTAAAATTTTCATGAGAAACAAAAAAAAATTAATTAAAATTTAAAATTTGCCCTTTGTCCCGTATTTTTCAAAACGCTGCAAATACGGTTACAGATACAAGAAAAATGTTGGGAAGAAAGTTGTGGAGAATTAAATTTCCGCGAGACTATATCCCTATCTTATTCAACCATTTAGGCCCCAAAGTCATTTCCTTCATTTTGCCGGTGGTCAAGTATTGGAATAGTTATTAACCTAACGTGTTTGGAAAATATAATTTCCCACATGAGCACTTTGTTTGCGACACGAGCGCAGCAAGGGCCGCATAAAGTGCGAATGTAGGAAATTGCTTTCCAAACAAGTTAGGTACAATATTTTTTGTAACGAATCTCTCAAAGAAAATTAAAAATTAATATTTTTTATAATTTAGGTCTTTTCACTAATGGGTTGGTAACAGGTCAAACAATCAAAAAAATTACATAAACTGTCACTTATCGTAAAAAAATAATCGTTTCCATCGCAACGATAGCTATACCAACCTACTGAATGTCCCCAGTCATTGTTGCAAAGTAAAAAACACCGCAGTGCGAGAAAGTTCGGAAAATAGCTGTCTAACCCCCGGTTTCCTGAATGAGTTATCGTTAGATAAATACTATCGGTTCCATAATTTCTATAGAAACACCAATCAGATCATCTATACCTTAACAATTATCCAACCGATAAAATTTATCTAACAATAAATCGTTCAAGAAACCGGGGGTAAGAGCTATGAGTACAAAGAATTAATTTATACCTAATAAACCGTTGAAGATGGAAATATGGTATGGCGGACTTTTTTGTAGAAAATTTAATTCTCTATAACCTCATTCCTTAAGTTTTTCTGTATCTTCAACCGTATTCGCAGCGTTTTGATAAATAGACGACAGTACGCAAAAAATTATCGATCAGAATTATCAATTTGCGTTCCACCTGATATTTTTGCAAACGTAGCGAATACGGTTGAAGATACAGAAAAACGTAAGGAATGAGGTTGTAGAGAATTAAATTTTCTACAAAAAAGTACGACACCATATTTCTATCTTCAACGGTTCATGAAGGAAATCCGTCGCTTGAGCGTCTTTGAATGACTTTGGGGCCTAAATGGTTGAAGATAGAGATATGGTCTCTCGGACTTATTTAAAGGAAATTTAATTCTCTACAACTTTCTCCCTAACATTTTTCTTGTATCTGTAACCGTATTCGCAGCGTTTTGAAAAATATGGTGCAGGGTACAAATTGTTAAGAGTTTGAAATTTTTTTAAATATAGTTTTTGTAATTTGCCGCCATTTTGATGCTTTAATGGGCACATAAAAACACGCAACGTCATCAAGCGCGATGTCATTATAGTTATAATTTCACGGAACATTTTACGGAAATTTTTAGGTTGGCAGGAAGAAAATTTGCGACCGTGTTTTTGCCAATTTCAGAAATTTCAGATTACCTTCATTATCATTTATACTAGTGTTTTTTTGGCAAAATTTGAATAAAACAAAAATTTTAAATCAATTTTTCACTTTTAAAATTGAGACATTACCAACCGTCACAAAAATCCCTAAGTCGATTAAAATAACAATTTTTGTTTAAAATCGGCAGAAAGGGGGCAAATTACAAAAAATAGTATAAAAAAACTCATTTCATAAGACCTTGAAGCACTCATTCCTTCAAAAAACTCGTGGCTAACGCCACTTGTTGTTGAAACTGAATTCGTGCTTCAAGAGTGGTCTTATTAAACTTGTTTTTTAATATACTATTAAGATATAACTTTTGCATTATTTTTATCTTCGATTATTGAGAATTTAATGCTCTATCTGCATGTAATTTTTTTATTCACCTTGTGCTAACCGTTATTTAATTACAGCTATTTTTATAAATTCATTGCTCTGAAAACTTAGACGGTAATGGAACAACTGCGCCTCTGGCGATATTAACGGAACTATCGAGGACGGGGACGTTTTATTTGTGCGTCGTTTTATATCCTAAGTTTTACATATCCGTAGTCTAGGACATTACGAATAAAATCTCTAACACTTACGAATCAAGAAAACAAGAAAACGATATGTAAATAAAAGAAGATCATCTAATGAGAAAATTGAAGAAATAAAGGCAGTCGGAAAAACGAACTTGATATACGAAGCGAGAGTGATTGTTAGTTTGTTTGCAATTTTAATTTATTATTTGGTTGATTCAAAATAAGTTTTAGTGTGCAATTAAAATCTGCCGAATAACAAACACGGCAAAACATGGGTTCTTATTTCATTTTGTTTCAATTACCATTAAATTAAATTTCGCGGACTGTGATGCGATCGCGAAACGATCACTTTGATATCCATTGCCCAAAAAATATTTCAAATCAAAATAATTATTATACTTAAAACCTGATTGTCACAAACTTAAGAATATAAAACTTATTGCAATAACAGTTGTGCATAAAACAAGATAAAATAAAAATGTCAAAACCCAATTGTCTACACTCTTAATGGTTTTAGTTATTAATGGCACAATCGTTTTTTGAGAGCATTTTGGTTTACTAGGGCCGGTTTATAGAAAGTTTCATTCAATTTTAATTCGTTGTTAAAAGCTAACAATGCGAATAGACCAATCAAATTGATTAATTAATCAATGCCTTTTTAAAAGTGAATCTATAGGTTTCGCAAACTAAAATGAAATATAAACAAGTCGACAAAAATTTATTTACAGATTATATTTTATTACATTATTAATGTTAATATTTAGTATAATATCCTTTATTTGCAATTATGGTCAGAATTTCATTCGGGGATTTCCATGAATGACTTGGCGTAACGTTAATTGATAACTTTTATTTTGATTATTCCAATTTATTTAAAAGTCTTTGTTTGGAATTTGAAATACAATTAGATTACAACATTTTTGTTTTAATAGTAAATGCTTAATTAAGACACGATTGAGTACGAAAATCTTAAGAGAAAGAAGTTGTAATTTTAAAATTCCAAAAATTGAAACCGCTCTCAAAAATAAAACCAAATTTTATCGTGTTGTATAATAAATAACTAATCTACTTATAATAAGTATTTAATTTTATTCATGAATTGGAAATAGTATTATAACATTGTTTTTTTTTGCATCAACTAAAATATAATAAATTAAATTTTCAAATAAAATACAATTTATTTTTTTAATCTCAAAGTGACGAAACGTGGTGTCGAACATGATTTTTTTTATTTCTCATTTGTTTTCTAAAAAAATTAATAAATGTTTATCAGTTTTATGAAGAATTTGAAAATTCATTCCTTGAAATTTTGGCTTTTAAGTTATCCCCTGCGTTAAGGATTTGTTTGTCATTTCCTGTGAACCTCATTTGCAGTAATGGTCAGAATTTGCCATTCGGGTATTTCCAAGAATGAATTGCCGTAACGTTCATTGATAACTTTTATTATGATTATTCCAATTTTTTTAAGCGTCTTTGTTTAAAATTTGAAATACAATTGGATTCAGACATTTTTATTTTAATAATAAATACTTAATTAAGACACGATTGACTACGAAAATCTTAAGGCAGAGAAGTTATATTTTTTTAATTCCAAAAAATTAGTGGTAATTCAATTTTAAAGAGGGAAACATTTTTAGTGATCTTTTTTGGGTTCTTCTAAAATCTAGACAAATGCAGAAAACAATAAAAATGTAACTATTTATAATATTTAATTTTATTTATTAATTGGAAATGGTATTCTAAATAAAATCAAATAAGATTTGGTGTCTTTATTTGTTATAATAAACTTATTTGAACTTATTTCGCATCAAACAAGTAATAAATTAAATTAGCAAACAAATAAATTTATTTTCTTTGACCTCTCAAAGTGTCGAAACGTGGCGACGAACATAAAACTTTTTTTACTTCTCGTTTGCCATCTAAAAAAATTAATAAGTGAGACAAATTTGAAAATTCATTCATTGTAATTTTGGTCTTAAGTTCTCCCCTGTGGTGTTCCGGGTTTGTTAATTATTTTCCAGTGAATCTTATTTGCGGTAATGGTCGGAATTTTAATCCGGGTATTTACATGAATGAATTGCCGTTCATTGATAACTTTTATTTTGGCGATTCTAATTTTTTTAAACATTAAGGGCAGGCTTATAAAAAGCTCTATTAAAATTTAACACGTTGTTAACAATGAACTAAAATTTAATGGAGCTTTCTATAAACCGGCACTAGTAAACCAAAATGTTCACAAAAACGTTTGTGCAATTAATAATTAAAACCATTAAGAGTGTCTTTGTTTGAAAATTTGGTTACAGTTTGTAGCAATCAGATTTTTAGTATAATAATTATTTTGATTTGAAATATTTTTTGGGCAATGGATATCAAAGTGATCGTTTCGCGGTCGCATCACAGTCCGCTAAATTTAATTTAATGATAATTTAAACAAAATGAAATAAGAACCCATGTTTTGCAGTGTTTGTTATTCGGCAGATTTTAATTGCGCACTAAAACTTATTTTGCATCAACCAAATAATAAATTAAATTTGCAAACAAACTAACAATTTTATTTTTGTGTCCTTCTCTTAAAGCGTCAAAACGTCACGTTGCGAAGAACTTAAAAATTGTATTATTTCACATTTGCGATAACCAACAATTTCCAACAAGAAATCCTTAAACATTTCAAAAGCCGATAAATGAAATATTCCCATGAAAAGATCAGGGGGGAAAACAAAATTGCTATTTTCAAAAATTCCTACAGAAATTGTTTTGTAGAGAAATGGTTACATGGTGACTAAGTTTTGACTAATAACTGTCAGCCTCAACGCAATTTTTTCTCCAATGTTTTTAAAATCTACAAACGTCTAAAAGAAAAGAGTAATCAATGTTTTTTATTATCAAAATCAATAAAATAATAATAAATATCTCCAAACGTGACAAAACAAAGACAATCGTAACAATCTGAAAGTAATAAAATTAAGGAAACCAAAATTTTGTAAACTTGTAAAAATGGTGGATGCGCCGGGATTTCCATAATAAGTATACACAAACTTTTACATTAACCAAGTCCATTAACTTAACATCTATCTAAATACTAATATTCATATAATTTTTGTATCTCGACTGAAAGTGTATGTTTATTTTTTTAAAGTTTCAAATTTCTTATCTTATTCCAAGTAAAATATTAAATATTTTCCTTCTTAAAATTTTAATAACGTCTACAAAAGAAGTGTAGAATAACTGCTAATGCACTTTAGATGCGAATTTCCATGTTATCTTAAATTTGACAAAAAATGTAGATAGGACGTTCTTGCTTAGCAGGGCAGTACACGTATTACAACAGGACTCAATTATGAACACACTCAGTTAACGCATTGTGTTTGATATCATTGGTCTGCTAGTTGCTTGCAATTTAAAATGGGAGAATTCATCTTCTACACTTTATAGACTATTTACTAGTGTAGAACAAAACAACTAAATTTATCTTAGAAAATTTCGTTCTTTAAAATGTTTTGCTTTTTATTACTTGTTTTATTTATGAAATAATGTACTTTACTTTAGAAAACTTTAAACATAAAAGACCACATTAGTTACTATATGAGCTCTAACATTAAAAACATTGTCTATAAAAATTATCTTTACTACCAAACTAAATGCAAAGATTTATAACTGTAGTCAAAATTCATTACCTCCCCTATGAGAAGAGATAATTAATTAACGGAACACAGAGCAAAATATGCTGAAATATCCTTAGCTGTCGACCAGTTTGTTAAGTAGTGTATGTGTGTAAGCTATTAGAAACAAAATCTTTTTACATATGGGGCATTTCACGTGAAGCGGACAACGAAAAAAATTTGACAACCTGAAATTCCTAGAAAGCATAATTGTAAATACATAATGATTTTTTTGGGTGAGGCTTATTTGTGAAGATATTGACTTCTAAAAAATTGACGAAATATGAGTCACAGAGTTTTTGGAAGCTTTTATTGAAAAAACTAATGCACACCAAAATAATTAAAATAGTGCTTTGTATAGATAATTCTTTGTTCTTTTTGATTCTGAAATCCGATTTATAATTTGAAATTTTTTTTGTGTAGAAAAACCGTAAGTGAAGTTTCAAATCCGAATTTTAGTAACTTGGACCGTTTTTTTTTCATTTATTTTTATTAAAAAAAATAGCTTATAATATATAGATTTTACACTATAAGTCGCAAAATGGGATCTCTATTCGTTTAGGAGATATAGTACTTAATGTACACAAAAGCGCGTAATTTCTTGCGTAAACCGGCCTATCACGTATGTACAGGGTGTTTCAAGTTTTAGGTCCAGTCAAAAAATAAATACTTCTAGTATTCCAAAATAAAAAATATATATCTCAAACGATAGAGTTTCTAACTCGCTTCAATTTGATGCTTTGCTAATATCCCAAATTTTCATGTTATAAGCGTAAAACGCAAAAAACTACATTAAAAAATATTTTTTTTCAAATTATTCCAATAATTTTTTTATAATAAAATTCCTCCTATTTTTTAAGTAAGTCTTCTGAAACTGAAACAGTAAAAAACCCAAGGCGTATTGAGCAATTGAAATTTCAATTTGCAAAAAAAGGGCATTTTTTAATTGACAAGTAAAATTTTAGTCTGACAGTTAATGACGTTTCAATTTTTTGTGAATCAAGCAAAGACACGAGCTCTGTTTTTTCAAAGGTGACTAAGATAAAACATTTATTTGATCTTTTGCAAATTGGAATTTCAATTGCTCAATACGCCTTGGGTTTTTTACTGTTTCAGTTTCGGAAGTCTCACTTAAAAAATAGGAGGAATTTTATTATGAGAAAACGATTGCAATAATTTGGAAACAAAAAATTTTTTATCTAGTTTTTCACAATTCACGCTCATACCATGAAAATTTCGTATAACATTAAAGCATCAAATTGAAGCGTGTTAGAAACTCTATTGTTTGAGATATATTTTTTTTCTTTTGGACAACTAGAAGTATTTATTTTTTGACTGGACCTAAAACTTGAAACACCTTGTACATACATGAAGTACTGTATCTCCTAAACGAGTAGAGATCCCATTTTGCGACTTATATAGTGTAAATTCTATTTACTTTAAGCTATTTTTTGAAATAAAAATAATTTAAAAAAAAAAAAATGGTCCAAGTTACTAAAATTCGGATTTGAAACTTCACTTCCGGTTTTCTACACGAAAAAAATTTCAAATTTCAAATTTGATTTTAGATTTAAAAAGAACAGTGAATTTTCTGTATAAAGCACCATTTTAAATTTTTTACTATTTACTGTTTAATTATTAATACAGTTTACAAGAACGTTCTGCTTAATATTTGGTCAATTTTTAGAAGTCAATAACTTTTTAAATAAGTCGCTCACAAAAAAACCATCACGTATTTACATTCATACCTTTTAGGAGAACAATTTTAACCGAATTTCAGGTTGTCGCATTTTTTTGAGTTGTCCGGTTCACGTGAAATGCCCCACATGTTGTCCACACAATCAAAAAAGGCTAGTCGGAGTAGGTAACAAAAATAACAATCTAGCCCCCAGAAATCCTGCAAACCCTCAAATCTACATTCAACCACTGTATCATCCTTACATCTTAAATACATTTTCATAACGGTAACGTCCAAAGTCCTAGTGTTGGTTTAAAGCTAAACGAATCATCTCTACATCGCTGCTATGTAACCGGAGATGCCGCTGATTTCCATCACCGATTCAATTAAATTATCAAGTTGAGAAAATCGCGGATCTTGGACGGCATTATGAGTACGTGAAAGTCTCCTCCTTCACCTGGAGGCTTGCCAAGAATATTAAATAATCGCTCATCAAGACCAGATTGTGAAAGAAATATTCATTCTCTATACATTTCGTCTCAGTTGCGTAATAAAATATTCAAAACGTTACGCCAGAAGCAGAACAATGCCCGACTGGCTGTGAAGAAAATTGGAGACATCTCCGTTAATTATTAAAGGGCTATGTACGAGGCAAGCTTACCGGATTTCATCACCCGTTGTCAATAAACGATTGTAAAAAAAGGGTGTTACTTAAAGGAGAGAAGTTCAAGCACAGGTTAAGAAGTAAAAGCCTCTTTAAACCCTTCAATGTTGCTGGGATTACTGAAAGGTAATGCCCTCGCAACTTTATCGTCCATTAACTCATCGTGTACAACATTTTCTCAGCACGTACACGGAATTTCTAAATTCCTTCACCAACAAAACAAATCGTCAGTTTGGCTGGTTTTTAAAATTAGGACAAAATAATCGATTTAAATTATTCGAGGTCATTCTTTTTTTTTAAACGGCTCAAAAAAGAAAAACAATGAGTTCCTAAATATTTTAATTCTAATTAATTAATTAAATTAATTTAATTAATTAATTTCATCTTAATGCGTGCAAGAAATTCGTCAAGTCTTCACACAATTTGGCAGTTTCTTATATTTTTCTCACCACAATTTAAACAAAATTATATTAAGTTTCTAAGACCGAAAATTAAAAAATTCCAATAATATTCGTCAGGTTTCACCAAAATTTAGTATTTTCTCAAAGTTCCCTAACAAAAAAAATAATAAATCAAAACACGATCGAATTTATAAAATTTTGTGTTTATGTCACCACACTTATATAAAATAGTGTTTCTAGGAACACAAAATTAAGAAATGATTACATAAATTTCGTAAAAAAAAGCTTCACCTTGATAAAAATCACTCAATTCTTGGATTTTTGTCACCAGATTTACACAAAGTAATTCCGAAATGCAAATAATGAATCACTAAGGGCCGCTTTTACAATCGTCGGATAACTTTATACTAGGGATAAATTTTGAAAAATACATTGTTGTAACAATTGAAACCATAGTGATTATACTAGAAATAACTTACCCGTGGTTTATCGGGCGATTGTAAAATCGGCCCTAAATCAAATAAATTCTTAAAATAAATGATCCAAAACTTATAATTCAACATTTTTCACACAGATTCAATTTGATTGTTTTTTTTTTAAAGTACAATCAAAAGTAAAGTACTAACTACTAGGAAAGCACAAAATTCCCAAAACAACCGAAAGTTTCAATCCACAGAACCGAAGATTCCGAAATTTTAATAGTATTAATGAAATCTGATTCATCACAATTCGGATTTGTATCTTAAAAAAAATTTAAGAGCCAGTTTACAGAACGTTTTAATCGCAATTAAATTTTAATTCGCAATTAACTTGACGTTTTTCAATGTAAAATAAATGACAACTTAATTCGAATTAGTTTAATTCTGAATTAAATTTTAATTTCGAGGCTTTCTGTAAACCGACCCAAAAAATTTCGAAACGAAAAAAAAACATATCTACATATTACCAAAGGCTTCAAAAAAACAAAATAGAAATAAAAAAAAACATTCTTATAAAATATCACAAATTTTCGTCAAATTTTACCACAATTTGGTAGTTATTTCTTCACAATAAAAAAAATTGCAAAACCAAAACCTCATCAAATTTATCAAAAACCATAAAATTTTTGTAGTCGGTATTTTTGTCACCAAATAAATAGAAAATAGTGTACAAAGTTTCAACTAAATGTACCCAAAGTTCCAAAGTTTATACCTCGTGAAACTTCATCATTATTATACTTTGTCTATCTTATAAAAAAAAAAATGAAAACTGTAATTCCGAAATAAAAATATTAATTAATCTTCTAAAACTTCGACAATTTTAACCAAAAAGCTTCAAAAAACATCAAATTTCGATAAAATTTTTCCTAAATAAACACATTCAGCATAACAAAATTGAAAAATTCGACTAATGTATCAAATATCACAAAATTATAGCATTTATCAATTTATCATTCGTCAAATTTCACTAAATATCCAGTTCCTTAAAAAAGCCATAAATTAAAAAAAATATATATCGAAAAAAAAAAGAAGCTGACAAAGCTAAATCTTCAGTTTTGCATTTTAAACATTTAATGTTTCTCAAAGGTCTTTACTTTCAGAATAACAAAAAACAAAAATTTACCACATTAATTTAAAATTAAATTACTTAAAAAAGTCTTACTCATTGATCCAATTTTAACAATTTTATTCCATAGGTATGCACAAATTTTCCAAAGCTTGAGCATCTCGTAAAAGAATCAGACAAGAAGCAATCTCTTTATCTTATTGATTTACAAGCGTAACCTGTCAAACTGGACGGAAACAAGCTCGATAAAAGTGAATCTTCGTTGCCGACTTCAAACCGTCTTCACTTTGATCTGGGATAAGCTTTTTAGGCAAATTGTGTGCAAGTTTCGGTAAAGTTCATCAACCCTAAAACTGTACGTATACACGCATCGCTCATATCATCCGACCTAATTAAATGAAAGTCGCCCTTCTCTAAAAGCGTAATCATGGATGCATGAACCAGGCGTCATCAAGTAGGTAACGACATAGGTACAGGGTGTCCCATTAAAATTAAATACTTGAAAAATATATATTTTATTTACACACTCCCTTCATAACCCAAAATTATTTTCAAATATACAGGGTGTTTCAGAGTTACAATACAAACCTATGATTTTTTAAATAAAAGATCCTAAATTTTATTGCATTTTTGGACATATAGTTGTACAAGGTGGTGCACTTTGGATGTCCTAATAAAAGATTTCGGAAACTAAAAGGTTTATAGAAAAACGAGTGGCACATTCTCGAGTACGTTTTTTGAGAAAATAATTTTGGTCAAAACCGCATCCCGCTATGGTCTTTTGTTTTCGACTTATAAATAAAAGTTGACATTTTAGCGAAATCTTAAAAAAATCATATCTTCCTTATTATAAAAGATACACATTTGAAACAGACACTACCTACGTGCAAAAATTAAGCTTAGCGACAATTGAATGCTCTAAATAATTACTCCAAACGAACGATTTTGATTAGTTTTACATTTTGCTTGATCTATTTATTTCAATATACTCCGTGACTTGTAAGTTTTATTTTATAAACTAAATTTAAATAAACATGTGTGTTCAGGTGGCCAACATGTAGAAAGACACTAAGAAATTGTAAGAATAACATAAGGTTAGGCATGACAAATTTTTCGGCGGTATTTAATATTTTAAATAGAGAATGCCGCCGACCGGCGGCATCTGTCAATAAATTGATATCAAACCGCCGAAACTAACGATTTAATTCAGAATTTCGGCGGCGTTTTTACACGTTATGCGATAATGCCGCTGCCTTTTTTTAACGATTCGTTTAGCTGTAATAACACCAAGTTGTATTTTTTTAAATAGGAATCATAGGCGGCTGTAATATTTTTGAAAAGCTTATTTTTTCTGATTTGATATGTCTATTTGTGTAATACATTATTTTTAAACATTTAAAAAAAAACTAACATTTCGCTTTTTCTTTATAGTAGGCCATGAAAAAATATTGTATTTTCAATTAAAACTATGAAAAATACAGGGTGATTCTTAAATAGACCGACAAAATTTTAACACAGTCATCCAAGGATAAGTAGAGACGATCTGTACCATATTTACGTTTTTATTTCGTAGGGGTAAAAACCCCTGAATCCGTGCCGCTTACGACGCTCATGACTTCAAATTAGTTGTATTGGAAAAAATGTGCTCGTTTTCATCATGAATATCGATAATCATTGTTGCATTGATCAAATGCATTGTCATCAGATGATTATCATGCTTTCCACTAACTGTGCTAATACTACTTACGAACACATCAGTGGCGTACGCTTTATCTCTAACATAATTTTAAATTTTTTATTACGAAAACGCTAGTACAAGGAATTTTTTTTACTATTTTTCCCAGCATGTCATTTGACACTACCATGGGTAGAATTTTGTCGGTTTATTTAAGAATCACGCTGTATATTACCCAACAAGTATTTATGATTTAATGCTTTTTTATTAAACATTAAGTCATTCAAAAACACCATTACACGCATGTGTAAGGAAGTTTTGACAACTGTTTGGCATTTCTCATTACGAAACGTCAGATTATTTTTAACAGATTTAAAGCAAATTTAAGTCTTGTTGAGTCTAATTCGAAGAATAAAATGTTGTATTCAACTCGTTTTGTGTAAATCGGTTCATTTATTTCACCTCGTGGATGATAAACCTCTCGCTATCACTCGACGTTTAAAAATCCACTCGTGAAATAAAGCGTCCGATTTACACTCAAACTCGTTAAATAATATACTATTAGAGCGAATTTTTCCGATTACTAAAAATTATTTGTTTTTACATTTAAAATGACAAGCTTACAATTCCATTCTTTTTTCTAATTAAACATGAAATGTCGTAAAAAGAAAAATCTTATTAATTGTGTGATTGTCCGTCAATAAAATATAATTTTACAAAGAAATTTCAATCCAAAACACCAAAATCATATCCCATCTGCCGTTAAAAAATACATCAACGTCACCTCCATTGCACTTTACTAAATCATAAAAAAAGTGTTATCAAATGGTAGTAACACAAGGTTTTTAATTTTCTGTTCATGTTTTATATAATTAAAATTTGCGACGATCGTATAGTTGTTCAATTGAAAATAACTTTAACATAGCTTATTTTGTAATTTCACATTTCGTACTTTAATATTCGTTCACAAAATTTCTAGATTATTCACACCTTTTATGTGAAATAATTTTTCCATGACCAACTACTTTCAAATATTTTAAATATATTTTTTATCAAAAGTATATAAAAATATCAAACTGTATTTATATTGTTTTCAGTTCAGAAAAAAATAAGCTTTTCGAAATGTCATAGCCAACTACGATTCCTATTTAAAAAAATACAACTTTATGTAATCGAATATGAGGAAATTCTAAGGGGCAGCCATGACACTACAATCGACCAGCTGACTCGTTGCAGCGCTCTGGCGAAGTTCAATATTTATCGATAATTGGTCGGCTGCAGGCTACAGCGGACCTTGAGCCGATAAATATTGAACTTTCCGAAAGCGCTGCAACGAGTCAGCTGGTCGATTGTCACGGCCGCCCCTTAGAATCTCCTCACATTAGTTATTACAGCTAAACGAATGGTTGAAAAAAATCGCTGATAACATTCTCAAATTCTATGTAAAAAAGTGCCTGTGTAATGTCTTTATTTCAAATGTGTATGTTTTATAATAAGGAAGATATAAATTTTTTAAGATTTCGCTAAAATGTCAACTTTTGTTTTAAGTCGAAAACAAAAGACGACAGCGAGATGCGGCTTTGACCAAAATTATTTTCTCAAAAATTGGACTCGAGAATGTGCCATTCGTTTTTCTCTAAACCTCTTAGTTTTGGAGATCCCCTATTCGGACATCCAAAATGCACCACACTGTACATAACTTGCGATGTCTACCATAAACCAATAAAAACTTCCCCAAATCCGCAGTGATTATTTTGGTCAGTGCTGATGTTTGTAAAAAACACTTAGTGTACTTGAAAATATTTTTAGGTGAGTCAAAGGGTAAATATCTAGGGCATTTAAAAAAAAAAATTAACACTTAAAGGTCAACACAACTTTTTCACATCGGTGAGACACCCTGTATCAGGAACAAAGTCTGGTTAGTGAAATTATGTGTGAGAAGGTACATCAAGCGATAAATAATTCACTATGAGGTAAAAACGAGAGTGAAATTAAGTTCCCGACGCACATCCTGCATCGAAGGCAATCAAATTAAAAGTTGACGGTGGATTCTGGCGAAATAAGCGACAAACTAAAACGGATTAAAGTTGTAAAAGCTTCGTTGTGATCCAAGCTGACAAACAGGAATAGATGTTATCTGGTAGAAACCGAACGTTATACGAATCGTGGAAGATACATTACCGGACATTCATCAGATTGATTCCTTTTTTTTCTGAAAGATTTAAAGTTCCGAAGCGAAATTCAAATGGCAAGCAAGCGAGGTTATCAGAATATGTTATTTTGCCCCCTAATAAAGACAAATTATCCAATCAAGAATCCTATTAGGGAATAATGCGGAAGCGAAAAATATGAACACAGTGCGAAATACCACTTTCGGAAAAAATGAAGCTATAAATTAAATTTAAACATGCGAAACAGCATGCAATCGACCATTTTATGTAAATAGATGTTTTGCTCAGTCTGTTGGGATTCCGAACATTTTTTACTAAACTGGATGCAGCAACTTAATTAGTAAAACGCAATTGTGTTAATTTTAACACAATTTCGGAACAAATTGTGACAAACCAATCCAAACAAAATCAATCAACTCATTGCCGGAATTCAATTTGTCACTACATTTAGGGGTATTTGTTACAACAATAAAAATTAAATTTACAAATTTTTTCCACGAATTTAAACTTCTTCCGTAAAATTACCACAAGATTAAACAGCCTTTAGGCAAAACATCAGAAAATTTGACCTTAGTTATGCTCGATAAAGTTAATTATCATCCAACGTTTTGCTAACTAAAAATTATAATATTCGTATAGACATTTTTTATAATGCAAAAAACGCAAGGTGAATTTTGGTGTTTTCTGTGTAAATAAAAGTATGTTAAAATACACAAAAAATCAATGTTGGAAGAGTTAGATCTATTGGTAGTAACTTTTTCCATCACTGCTACCTACCACTTCTGGAGAAGTTACACTCAGAAAAATGATGTGTTTGTTATTACTACATTTGTAGTAGTAAAAAAAATACGGTATATGCAACTATTAATATGTTATATGGTAACAATGAGGTGGTTAATATTACCACTAGAAGTTTAGATATTACTAATAAAAAATGGTTCTAGTGCGAGGTAAAATTTAGTACTACTACAAATAGTAAGTTAAACTCTTTTTTCTTGTGTAGATTTTACGAAGCAAGTGAATAGTAAAATCAATTGCAATTTAGGTGTAGAATTCACTACTACAAAATGTTATATTCCAACTTGATCACAACTTAGCTGTAATATTTACCATTACAGAATGTATAAAGTAAGTAACATCCACATATAGGAGTGATAGAGCAACAGAAGCTTCAGCTGAAGAAGCGGGATTGACAATGACAGTCATCTTAAGTTCTTCCCTGTCATGATTGATAATAATTCTAGTTGTGGTGATGTGGTAAAGTTTGCTTTGAGTGGTATTTAAAATTTTAATGTTAAAATAATGGAAAGTTATGCTGTATGTTCACTTATGTGAAGACTGGAATCATCAAGAATTCATTCCGTATTTCAGCAGGGTAAGTAAATTTTTGTTATTATTGTAAGTTTTTATATTGATGGTATTATTATTTATATGACTGATCGTATTTTAGATAAAGTTTTTTAACAGGTACAAACCCGAGACAGTTTCACTACTCTGCTGAAGAGGACGCCATCAAACAGCTAGAAGTACCATTAGTTTTGTTTATAAATAAGAAATAACTATTTCATATTAAAAAACCTAGTATTTTTTTTCATTTTGTTTGTTTTATTGAATTCTAAGCTCTTAATAAATATCAATATGTATGTATATAGTTGTATAGAGTACATATAGGTACCTAGATATTTAATGTATTTTTTAATAAAATAAAGTAGATATTTATAATCACTGTGTATTATTATTACGTGTTATTACCTATCTCATCGAACTGTAAAATATACCCATCAAAATTTAATAGTAACTGCCAATCACCCTAACAGTAACATCTACTATAGTAATATCTACATAAAAAAATTGTTGGTTTAACACATCGTATAACGTTAAATTGTACTTCATCTGTAGTGGTAAAATATACTACAAATCCGCAGTGTAAAAACAACAGCTGGTAGGTCTAATAATCACGAATTTATAAAAACTATTTTGTAGTGGTAAAATTTGCGGCATAAAATAGTTGAGGCCTATTTCACTACTACAAGCGTAATAGTAACTCTTTTTCGCGTATTATCTATACTTTTTTTTCAGAGTGTAATAACTGTTAAATATATAGTTTTTCAATTTGTTAATTTGATTCTAGGGCTTATAGGAAGAACTATGTATAAATTGTATTATTTGTTCTTATAGAAACTAATCACAGAGAATAAAATTCACTGCTCGAAAATGGTGTTATTATCGTGGGCAGTTTAATTGGATATTTGTTCAGTTTAAAAGAGAAACCAATCTTGCGTTTTATTCATACATAGAAAACCAAATTTATAAGATTTAAAAAATATACAGGTTGACTGTTAAACAGATCAACAATATTTGCTCCATGGTAATATCGAATAAGTACATGCTAGAAAAAATTGTAAAAAAATCTCTGTAGAACCGTTTTCGAAAATTTTTTTTTAAGTTATACACGTATTCGAAATAAAGCGTACGCCACTGATGTGCTCGTAAGAACTACCCTATAAAGTGTAAATTACGAACAATTTCTAGATTGTACAGGGTGTTTCAAGTTTTAGTATCAGTCAAAAAATAAATACTTCTAGTTGCCCAATAGAAAAAAGTTATACCGAAAGCGATAGAGTTTCGAACACGCTTCAATCTGATGCTTTAACGTTATCCAAAAGTTTCATGGGATGAGCGTGAAATGTAAAAAACTGCATTCAAGTTTCTTTATTTTTAAATTATTGCAATCGTTTTTTATAATAAAATTCCTCCTATTTTTTTAAGTGAGAATTGAAACAGAAATAGTAAAAAACCAAAGGCATTTTGAGCACGGCCGACTGTATCAAACGAGATATGGCCTGTACATTTAATCAAAAATGCATTGTTACCAGCGATTCTCTGACACTGTCAAATCGACTTCGAGCTAGCGCCATTAGTGGCCAAGACGGGAATTAAAATTTTCATCTTCAAACTAAATTTCAGTAAAAAGTGGAGTCTGTGGTGCGGTATAAATCGGCAATTCTAGATTTTTAAAGTACTAAAATCAATTAAGTACAAAACCGCAACAAGTCTCACTAAATAAATAATGCGTAAATTGTAACTTCCATTTTACACAAAAAGAACACTTTCCTAAAAACCTAAATTTATTCAGACTAAAATAAAAAGGTATAATATACTCGTATCTTACCTTCGCTTCGGTTGTAATACAGTTTTTCTTCAATTAACATGTCATCAATAATAATCAATCAGGGGACAAACACATTGAATTACTGTTAATTTTACAATTTCAGCGCAAAGTCTTTGTTCAATTAATTTGGTTGAATTGATAGGTATGTTTCCCACTTACAAAGTTTGTTCCGGATGGTAATTTGAAAAAAATTGGCGGCAAAATTTGTAGCGTTTGGGTGAACAATACCTATTTCTAAATTGTGCATAACCTGATTGAAACTTTAGTTCATCTAACACCGTCTTTATGATTATCCACATAATGTTTAATTTTGCATCATTTTCATCTGCTTATTCAAAAATTTAGCTCATAATTTTTTATTTCTCTTTTAGTTCTTCGCACTCCAGTATTTAAAACGGTAATTTTGGTTACAAAATTTTGCTCCTTTAACCAAACGTTTAATTTCTTAATCTTAAACATCTGCATACAAAAATTGTAAAGCCGAATCAGTATTAGATTTTTAGATTACCACAAAATTCTTAATTGCTTCAAACCATTTTAAGCGGAAAGCATTTGTAAATTGAAAGCATCGCTGCAAATATTAGGTTGGAAAGAAAATTTACCTCGTTTTTTAAACATACAGGGTGATTCTTAAATAGACCGACAAAATTTTATCACAGTCTTCCAAAGATAAGTAGAGACGATCTGTATCATATTTACGTTTTTATTTCATAGGGGCAGAAACCCCTTAATCCGTGCCACTTACGGCGCTCATGAGTTTAAATTAGTTGTACTGAAATAAAATGTGCTCATTTTCATAATGAATATCGATAATACACAGTGATCATAGCTGCATTGATCAAGTACATTGTCATCAGATGATTCTCATGCTTTCCACCAACTGTGCTAATACTACTTACAAACACATCAGTGGCGTACGCTTTATCTCCAACATAACTTTAAAAATTTTTATTTCGAAAACGGTTATACAAGGAATTTTTTTACTATTTTTCCCAACATGTACTCATTTGACACTACCATGGATAGAATTTTGTCGGTCCATTTAAGAATCACGCTGTATATTACAAATCATAATAAAAGATACAGTTACAACAAATACTTATTTTTTTATGTGCCATTCTTTTCGACCATCCTTTTCCTACGTGAATGCTACATTGAAATTCCCCGATTATAAAGATTCTAAACCGCTGTCGTTTTCTGTCTGAAGAAAGTAGCAATGGTCTGCTGGAAATACTCTTCAAATGAGCGAACATGGTGGTTTTTTTTGGTGCAATATAAGGGTTATAAGGTGGATTTCTCAAAAAATTTACAGCCCAACTCATTCAGATTTGCTCGAGGTTGATGTAAATTTCGTGGTTTTTCGTGACACTGATGGAAGAAAACTCGAATTGTGTTGAATTCTTGTACAATTAGATTGTCTTTTATGCGGACATAAAAGACATGGGATGTTACGGTTTGGCCTCGTGGAAGCAACTCCCAATGCACAATTTCGAATGACACCAAAAAAAACCTCAAAAAAATGCTTTTAAATAAAATCTTGGAATAACTGCCTTCACGTAGCTTTATGTACCAACATCTGCAGTTGATCTTGTCTATAGACTTCCTATGTAATGTGACATAAAAGTTACGGGTTGCTTCTGTTGCATTTTTGGCCAAACTGCACCTAGTACCACAAGTTTTCACTTCTTCTACTTTGAATGTGTTTGATCCTCTGAATACAAAACGAGCAAAACTGTCTTTCCAACTGAATAAAACACTTTTTAACCATCTTTGCTATAAGAATAAAGTGTAATGAATTCAAATGATTAAATTGACACTGATGTTTGAAAGCTTGAAACGATAATGGTAAAAGGACAGTGTTTCAACAAATTTTGGGACCATTTGAAAGTGTTTCTGGTAGATGGCGCTATTTTGTTGACACTTATAAAAAATTGCCCACGTTCCGTAAATAAAATCAGCGTTTAAAATTGTAAAACTCAAAACGGCAAGTGCACTGGTAATACAATTGGCATTATCAATAATTTTTTTTCATATTTGAGTTGTGAGAATGTCAAATTTTTCTCGCAGCGACCTCATGCGTCAGGTTTCCGAAATGGTCCCACAATCAAACAAAGTTACAAAAAACGGTACAAATAAAACACTTTCACTACGTACGCAATTCTTTGGCACTTTAATGTAAGAAAATTACCAAACAAATATTTCAAATAAAGATTTTCGTTTTTTTTTGTATTTGTGGTGGCGGCATCTACCAACAGTTTTCTGAAATGGTCCCATCTTTGTGCTGTGCCTAAGTTGACAGATTTAGGGGGGAGTTCTGACACTGTAAGTCTTACATTACCCTTGAAACGTCCAAGTATTTAGCAATTGAGAAAACAGATGTCGCTAGGCCGAATTCATTTTGACGTTTCCGCAGAATGCACTTTTTGAGTTGAAATGTGCAGGCCATATCTCGTTTGATACAGTCGGCCGTGTTTTGAGCTATTGGAATTTTAATTTTGTTAAAATGAGATAAATGTTTTATCTTAGTTACCTTTGAAAAAACAGAGCTCGTCTCTTTGCTTGATTCACAAAAATTTGGACTGTCATTACTTGTCAAATATTGATTTGTCATTTAAAAAATGCCCTTTCAATGCTGCTTTGAAGAAGAACCCTTAATGGTGTTAATAGTGTAATTCTTGGTGCACCTCAATGTGATACGGATGGTCCTTGTGTCGTTTGTGCGCTCTAGTTCGGCAAATACCTGCGGTATTTAGACTTAAATTTGGATTGGTTGTCTCAAGATTTACTACCAACGTTTGATTTAGATCATGGGTCACATGAAGAATTTCGAGACCAAATTTTCCGTTTACACTAAAATTGACAACAAGTTTTCGAAATAATTTTCGACTTCGATGTTCCTGGTTGAGAAATGTTTTGTGTACCGTTGTGCAGCTTGGATCGCATTTCTGCCGCATTCACCATTTTGAGTTTTTCTTCAAAGGAGCATTGAAAGGGCATTTTTTAAGTGACAAATCATTGTTTGACAAAAAATGACAGTACAAATTTTTGTGAATCAAGCAAAGACACGAGCTCTGTTTTCTCAAAGGTGACTACGATAAAACATTTATCAGATTATAACAATATTAAAATTTCTCCAAATTGTTCCAAATGCTTTTTGTTTTTTACTATTTCAGTTTGGGAATCCTCATTTAAAAAATAGTGTCACGCAGAAGTATTTTGTAATGCAATTGTTGGAACTTGTAAGTTAGCTGTTTAGAGTTTCGCCAATTGGATTCAAATTACAACACACTCAAAAGAGGACAAATTGCAATTATAATTATTATTCCCGTAATCGGGACAGTCGGTCGTCGGGTGCGGGGCGTAAGTGACCCCTGTGTGTCATCCTCCTTTTGGGGTGTGGTGACGTATGAACGAGCCCTTTAGAGATAGTTTTCGTACTGTGTGTGTGTGTAAACCAAAATAGTGTAATTACGTAAGTATCTGTTTTTATTTTTAAATAAACTATTTTTGAATAAATTCGCCCTTCCCTACCACCTGAGCAACCTCCATTAAGCAAGGCGTGACAATAGGAGTAATTTTATTACGACAAAACGATTGCAATGATTTAAAAAAAAAATTTATCATGAAAATTTGGAATAATGTTAAGGGTGACACCCCCGTTTGTGAGCATAGGGAAAATCAATGTAAAATTTCGAAGCTAATTACTCAAAAACGAATTAATATTTTTGAATTCTGTTTTCACAGCGTTAAAATGTATGCTTTTCTGCAGTGCCTAGATGTTACAAAATTTCAAATATCGCGTTATAAAAAAGGTTAATATTTTTTTTTGTAAAAAAAAAATAATTTTTTTTATTTTTTTATTTAGATGCACTAGTGTTTGATTTTAACAAAAGAGAAAATTTATGGTTTTATAATTAAGTGCATAATTAATTAAGAAAGGACTACAAGGTTTTTCATTTTAAGATGTATCGAAGTTTTCTATCTTTCGCAAGCTTTCTCTTTCTTGAGGCCTGGGTTTGAGCGGGTGATCTTCCGTGTTGGGTTTTTAAATTTATGGTAGAGTTGTAACTATCATTGTTAGGGTCATTTTTGAAAACCACAAAATTTTAGCTGCAAGATTTGTTGTGCTTACAATTACGTAGTTATAAAATAAGGCTCTGAAGCTTGATTTATTTTTCCTCTTACGAATATAAAGATGGTTGTTAAACTATCCCCTTTTATATTTAGTTTGATATCATTTAATTAATTGAGAAAAAGCGAGATCTGAATACTATATTTAGGAATCGCAATAAATTACAAGTTTTAGCGGACGCATATACAAAATTAGTGGATAGGTGAAATACGAATTGTCACTGATATTTTTCCTGTACATTTTACATTTTTTTAAAGAAATTAATGCAAGTCAGATTTTTTCATTCAATAAAATTACTAATTAACACTTTACAACTAACAATCCGATACAAAATAAGCGGCATGGCTCTATGGGATTTTCCAACAATTTTAGTTCAGAGAATCTTCAAACCTGTTTGTTTGTTTTTATTCTTACAATTACCTATAGTGAGAAAATAGAGGTCCGTAATGTAACTTTATTTTTCTTATATATATTGAATGTAAAGATGCTTGTGAGACCATCTTTACAGTCTTGTTGAACATGTAGAAACTATGTACCGGATGCTCAAAAACCAGCGCATCAATGCTGTACAAAGGCAAAAATAGTAAAAAAAATCTATGTATTAAAGTTACCTATAAATAATTTTAAATTGATGACATGTGACAACGTTGTCTAATTACAATCGTAATCGCAACGTAATTTGATCAACAATAAAAATGAAAAATTATTTTTGAAACGATAAAAATTCCCAGCCCTCTTGTAACTTATGGCAACGGAAACGATTAAATAGGTTAAACAGCATCTACCTTTGGAAAAATTTTGCAAAGTTCTAGAAAAAACGTATAGAACAAAAACAGTAAAGTTCATATTTCACTCAATTGTTTTTGGTAATAATAAATACACCGAATATGGAAGGCAATGCCTTCCATACTCGGTGTATAAATATAACGAAGAGAATGCAGTAAAGTCTTTTGAAACCAAATTAAATAAAAAAGTTGTACCTTGTGGTCTACTATCCTCTCTGAAAAATAACTCTTTTTACCGGCAAGTTCGGATGGCCTCCTGGGAGATGATGGAATTGTAGAAATCAAAATAATTTTATTTTAATGCTACAAACTCATATTCTCAAGAACCTATCTCAACAAATATCTAAATTCTGTCAAAAAGCATGAATATGGATGATAATGAAGGTAATCTTGTAAGAACGCCCCTTGAAATTTGTAAAATTGACAAAAATATGGTCGCGAATTTTCTTCCTGCCAACCTAAAAATTTCCGTAAAATGTTCCGTGAAATTATGGCTATAATGACATCGCGCTTGATGACGTTGCGTGCTTTTATATGTCTATTAAAGCATCAAAATGACGGCAAATTACAAAAATAACTATTGTTTAATTAGATTAAGGTAACTATAATTCATAACAGGTCCAAAACTCATTTAATAACAGAGCTTATTCCAAACCTGGTGGCGAATTGACATTGACAAAAATGACTGAATTTTGGCATTAAACATATGTTTACTATTAAGGAAAAAATTGCCCATAGGCGTCGTTATAAAATATTTTCAAACCCACTGTTAGTCTTTAAAAAATTATAATAAGATACGTAAGATGAAGAATAATAAAGAAATTATTAATAAGAATAGTAATATTTCTATGTATCTTTGACATCAAAATTTATTAATGTTAAAATGACAACTAAGTAAATTTTAGAGAAAAAAACGCCCATGTATTTCATTATCATAACCAAGTGGGTGCATTTCAAGAGTCTTTTATGTCACTGTCAGTTCGCCACCAGATATGGAACAGCCTCTAGCTAAATAGATTCACTCTTGTTTGAAAGATAAAATACCAAAAAATTCATGCAAGAGTGTGTAGATTTTTTTTTCTTTATTAAAAAAAAATTTTTTAATCATTAATTAAATGCGCGCGATGCCATTGCCCCATTACATTATCATTAATAAATAAGATCCAAGTAAATTTCAATTCTTTTCCGTCGTGTCGACCAGAATTAGGTAGGTACCATTTTACGACCTGTCTATCATTGAAGGTCTCGGGACTCTTGGGTGGTAGAAACTGGTCCAAATATTTTGCCTGCCACGTCATAATTCTGTTCATTATGATTTTTACTTTACGTCAGTCTCAGCTCTGGAATTTACCGTTACTTTTTGGTCGTGTCCCCCTTAAAGCATCAAATTAAAGCGTGTTAGAAACTCTATCGTTTGCAGTATAATTTTTTTTCCTTTGGGCAACCAGAAGTATTTATTTTTTAACTGGCACTAAACCTTGAAACACCCTGTACAAGAAAAGGTTCTCCACAAGTCTTATCAATTATCATTTACCTTTTTAGTATTGCCACTCCGACAATGAGATCGAAAATGTACTCAATTAGAGCAAGTCTTGAAAGTGAAGTGTAACTTTAGCCACATCTTCCCACATCATAAGACTACGTAACCTCAAAAATACAGCCGTAAATAAACGGCCAAATTGTGCCTAAAGTTCTGCAGGCACAGCTTGCTCTAATTCAGAACAATTTCGATCTCATGATGTTTATCGATATAGCCAAAAAATTAAGTTTAAAAAAAAGTCGATGACGTCAATACTCAATAACCCAAAAAGTAAAAAATGTCAAATTTAATTAGGAATAATATACTTTTTAAAAATAAAATTGACCTGTTTTTTTCTTTGTGATTGATAAACTAATGCAAACTGATGAAAAAAATGTACTTAAATATTAACTTTCAAAACTATACCTATTATATGACTCGTCTTTATCAGTTTGATTAAATAGGATAATCAGCATTTTTCATAAGTTAAAAAAGTAGGTATTAAAGCCAACTCTAATGATAAATTCAAATAATCACATGGTATAAGGTTTGTTCCAACTATAGTTCTCATGCATCCAGAACTCGAATGCACAATACAGGGTGATTCACATAACTTTATGACCCTGACGAATTTTAAATGCAACCAGTAATACACTACTCAATTAGAATTTGATTCAAAAACACTAATAATTATAAATTTGTTTGTGATTTGGATATTCCTTGCAAACCTTACAAAATTAGGTTCTTATTGCAGTCCCTGGCGTTTTTGTTTTGGTCAATTTAGGCGTAATTCAACCTCCAATGTATAATGGGTTGCATTTAAAGTTCGTCAGGGTCGTAAAGTTATATGAATCACCCTGTATAAATAAATGTTCCAACAATTATATTGAGCAATCTCAGTATAGTAGAAATCCTATTATCAAAAACTAGCTGTAGTTGTTTATACAGGGTCGCTAAAAAGTATGGATACAGTTAAATATTTTAAAAACTATTTATCAAAATTTATTGAAATTTGGTATAAGCTTAAAAGTATAACAATTCTATCGTTTTAGATGTTTATCAAATTCCTATCTTCTTTTTTTCTGAGGATACACGGCTAACTTGTTTTTTTTTAATAGCAAAGACGAAATTTAATATTAAAAAAAAACATTTTTCTGAATTCTATGATGTAATACATGCATTTTAATCGAAACTTAAAAAAAATTATCTAACTAATAAAATTTTCAAAAATGTTAAATGTTATTAGCCTTGGAAATGTTGACTTTGCCGCTTGAACTTTTGACCAAAGAATAAGTAAAAGTTAATAATAATCGTTAAAATAACACTTTTAACTGAAAAAGAACACATTTTAATAAAAAAAAGCAAAACACGAAATACATGTTTTTTATGCTACAAAAGATGTTTCTCAAAATGATTTCCATTGATTTCTTGGCTTTCTGTCGCCATAACCAACCATCTGTACACTCAGTTTCACTTAAATGTACCACTGTTAAACTAATTATTGCAAACAAATTTAATTTTTGGCTAATATACAAGTGACAGATCGCTATTGACAGTATTTTCAAAGCTAACCTAGTTTTACTTGTGCATAAATCCAGAATAAAATTTTTGAAATTTTATTTTTTTTGTCTTTTTGTCAATATTGCAATATAACGTTCGAGACCAAAAAAAGAACTTACAGTTTGAGGTTAGTAAGCTATATTTAGCAATACCTGCACAAATGAGAAAAAGTAAACTAATTTCTGAATGAATTTTTATGAAAAATCAATAAACGTCAGATTGTTGTCAAATTAAAAAATTATGTGGCGTGTGTTTCGTGTTAGGGATACAAAACAAAAAAAAAACATCACTTTAAATCAACATTTGTTGCAAAATCAACGCTTCAATACTGTTCTAAAGGTATTTCAAGTGAAAATAGAAAAATGGATGATATAGAAGAGGCTGCAAGTTTTGCTTGTGCATCATTTTTCATGGCATACGTTGGTATGTAATATTTACTTGCAGACCATGGGCTGTAAGTAAAATATTATTGCACAGTAACCATGGAAACTTGCACCTGACCAAAAAGTGCCGCTTACAATGAAAAATATTTGTCTTTTTGACTTACAAAACAGGTATTGCTAAAAAATTATTAATTTTAACCCTTCGTGCCATTTAAAAAAAATCAAGGAAATCTTGTATTTTCAAAATAAATGACGGTAGAAAATTAAAAAAAATCTCAGATGATAGAATTTAAACGCATTTAACTGTACCCCAAATATCAACGTGCTCTGTCAAACCGTTGATACTTTTTAGCAACCCTGTATAAACAGTCCTGTTAAAAATGAGAATGAAAGCTTTAAGAAACCATGACATAAATTAAAAATAATCCATGCAGAAAGCCCACTTTTGAACGACAAAAATTTCAACAAGATGTAGTTGAAAATACTACAGTTTTCAACCATTGCCACTGAACAGAAGATGATTCTTTACTCACAAGAAATTTAAAAAAAATGCAAAAAAATAAAGCACTATTTATTATACTGCATGCAAAACATCACTGTTACTACAACATTAAAAATAAAGTCTTTATTTACAGTAATTTACACCCCAACAGAATAATACCTATCAAATAACCGAAGCAACAAATTCGAATGTAAACTTTTAATGAAACACCACTGTAATACAATTTGAATATGGCATCTATTTTGCCACAAAGTCTAAGAGATAAGAGTCAGTGGCACCCTTCTACTGAATATTCAAATTAACTGAAACTATACACCACCAAGGAAGTAAAACTTGGTGAAATTAAGCCAATACTCCCCCAACTAGTAGCGATTTATCTTGTTATTTACTGCGTTTGTTTTTTCTCTCGTTTCGAAAAATCAGTAACGCAATCGAAACAGTTGACATTTTAATTTAATAACAAAGTCGATTGCGTGCTGCCTTAATCACAGACATAAAGATAATAAAACTCTGTTGCGTTTACGCATTCTAAACATGCGTCATTTATAAAAGTTATTTATTGTACTATAAGGGTCTTACAATGTATTTTATCCCCGATATTATGACCTAATAAGAGACTGGCTGTGGATAAAGTTTTTTTATTTACACCTGAGTTCAGAAATCAGAATTGGAAAAAGGGAATTGTTGTCGGTTGTCGAGACTGGAAGTGCTGTTGCTTCCTTGATGTATTCGTAATAAATGGCTTTTATTTGACATATTATTCTAGATAAGCAAACGATGCAAACTCACCCTAGTATTGTTCCGTTCCGCTTTAAGTTCCGATATTTCTTCTTCTCTTTCCAGAAGCTGTTCGCGCGCTGCATTGAGTTCCTTCGTGAGCGTTGCAAATTCCTGTAACGAAAAATGGTATTAAAAATATAGATTAATCAAAGACCAAAATGTGACGCTACTCTGTTACTTGCACACAGGAATACTTTATTATTTTAAAAATGTCGCGATATTAACTGCAGTCCTTTTTCACAGAAAAAGTTAATTAAAAATGTTAGTGAGACCAGTATTACACCACCCGACCAGGCCTCATATTTCAAATTAATTACAGACACTATTTCATTTTGCTGAAACCAGAAAGCACCTAATCATATCCAGACTTCGGGATAAAGAAATTGTCCTGTACAACACTACTGGTCCTTAGATAAAAAAGTGTATAGATAATTTGTTACTCATTAAAAAATTTCACCAAACATTGTACGGACTGTTTATAAAAGAGTATAGGATCTCAGGTGGTTCTGGAATTTGAATTTGTGGAAAATTTAAACAAGTAGAAAATATTTTTGAAAATTAGTGCTCCAAAAATTTGTGGAAGCGATAATAGGAGAGTTTGTTAATACTGTAATTAAACAACTCACTTCAAGATGGTCTTTTTGGAAGATTGTGAACAGTAGTTCTGACCACCCACATTCTCCCACATTCTCAAAGAGATCCAACCAAAATGTTAAAAAGATGGTGAGAGTATGGCTGAAGAGTAACAATTCAACACGTTGGTCACTAGGATGTTATTATGTGCAATGAAAAAAAAAAATTCTTTTCGTAAGATTATAAAACTTTCTCTTCCAACCTGCTTAAAGAAATTGCGGAAAAATGACTGAAGAACATTTGAAAGTTGTGTTTTGTTAAACAATTTTAGAAAAAAAAAACATAACCGAAGTTAAAAACAACGAAACGAAAGCATAAGTGAGAAAAATTTAGAAAATTTTGTAATTAATACCGAAGAACATGAATTGTACTATAATGTGTTCAAAAATGGTTGTTGATCACGTCACCTATGAAATTTGGACGTATTGTGCCGCTTAGTTTAAGTTGTGAATGCCGTGTCTAAGTGACAGATCCGTCAAAATGATGCAAAAAGGCTTCGAATCTAAAAACGAAAATGATGGAAATATAAAACATTTTCTAGATGTGCCAACACTGGGAATTATTTCCTAGGAAACCGTTTCAAAATTAATTTATTTTTATTGTTGTGACTAAATTATAATGCGATCACGACTTATTTGATTGTTTGAATCCTAAATATTTATTCAAGTCACCATTATTGAGGCTTTCAATCTTTTCTTGACTCTCAGCCTTAAAATTGAATTTTTTAAAATTTCCTTTATTAATTGCTAGAATTTTGCATTTATCTACACCAAATGACATACCAATATCTAAAGAAAAATTTTCTGTTAGTTTAAGTTATAAATTCAGTTGTTTCTCGTTCGCAGCATATAATTTAATATTATCCATATACATTAGATGATTCAATTTAGCTACAACTGTTTTATTATTTTTTAAATTGAAACCATAATTAGATGAATTCAAAATATCAGAAAGTGGTTTTATAGCTAAACAAAACCATAAAGGGCTGAGTGAATCTCCCTGAAAAATACCCCTTTTTATTTTAATTGGATCTGTTTTTAAACTTTTGTCTTTAAGATTTAAATTTAAAGTTGTTTTCGAAAAGTTCATAATATAATGTAAAAAAGAAATTAAATTTGGATTATATTTATAAAATTTCAATTAACCAAGAATAGGGCACAGAATCATAAGCTTTTTTATAATCTATAAAAGCTGTGTATATAATTCTGTTATGTTTTCTTGCTTGTTCCATTACTATATTATCTATAATAAGTTGTTCCTTACACCCGAATGATTCTTTAATAAACTCTTTTTGTTTTTCGTTAATTATATTATTTTCTAAACAATGGCTATAAATTAAATCAGAGATGCAGGATGTCATTATTTTATAAATTGTTGAAAGACAAGTAATTGGTCTATATTTTGATGGATTTTGTGTATCTGAATCTTTTGGTTTTAAATATGTAATTCCATGTGCTAAAGACTCTGGGAAATTATGTGGGTTTTCAATAAAATTGTTAAAATGCCATAAAAGTTGTGAGTGCACACAGGTAAACTTTTTAAACCAAAAATTTATGATTTGTTTATTATTTCAGTTAAAATATCATTAGTTATCTTAAAAGACGGCGTTTTATTTTTTTTGTAATTTGTGTTTTAATAAGATTAAACCATGATGCCGACACTTTAAAATCTTTCTTTTCGGACCAAATGTTTCTCAAAAATTGAGTTAAGATGTTTTCATTGAGAAGACCATTATTTTGCTTAGAATCCAGTAAAACTTATACAAATCGGGCCGAAAACGTTTTATTTCGCTTCAAAAAAACGATATATATTATAATTCGAAAGAAACGAAAGACAACGTTGTCACATATCATTTATTTAAAATTCGTTTTTTACTATTTTTACCTTTATATGTAAGCAATTCTCTACCACACACTATTGAGTTGGTGCGCCTGTTTTTGAGTATACATTCACTTATAGACACTTTGTATATAGAGTATATAGAGTAGACTTTGTTTTTCTGAACATTGTCGTTTTTATGGAACTATTTGTAATGCACTGACATGGGCTTTTTAAAATTAAGCAAAAGATTAACACTATTACAAATATTATGTGTGTTATGTGATGTTCAGCGAAATAAACTTTTCGTCATATTATACATAAGATATAAAAACTCTAGTAATGCACTGGTATTTTTTTTAAATTGAGGATTAATAGTTTTTTATGTGTGTTATGTAATATTCAGCCCTATAAAATCCTCACAGTATATTTTTTAATATGTTTCTTTTGTATATTAATTAAAAGCGTTTAACATTTAACTATGCTGTTTTATTAGATACAGGGTGTTTCAAGTTTTAGTGCCAGTCAAGAAATAAATACTTCTAGTTGCCCAAAATAAAAAAATTATATGGCGAACGATAGAGTTAATAACACGCTTCAATTTGATGCTTTAACGTTATCCCAAATTCTCATAGTATGAGGAGTATTGGAAAGAGCATTTTTTAAGTGACAAATCATTATTTGTACAAATCTTTGTGAATCTAACCAAGACACGAGCTCTGTTTTCTCAAAGGTAACTAAGATAAAACATTTATCTGATCTTAGCCGAATTAAAATTTCAATTGCGCAAAACGGTTTGGGTTTTTCCCTACTTCAGTTTCGGAATTCTCACTTGAAAAATAGGAAGAATTTTATTATGAGAGAAACGATTGCAATAATTTGAAAACAAAAAACTTTTTTTTGTAGTTTTTGCTAATACCTTAAAAATTTGGGATAACGTTAAATTATCAAGTTGAAGCGTGTTAAAAACTCTATCGTTTAAAATAAAAAATATTTTCTTTGGGCAACTAGAAGTATCTATTTTTGACTGGCACTAAAACTTGAAACATCCTGTACAATAGAAACTAGTATTTTATAAAATGCCTAATAAAACGAGTGAATGTAACCAATTATTTTCTAAATGGACTATAATATTAACAACCATTTTACAACAAGACGAAAATTGTTAGACGATTTACCTTATAATACACCTGACTTGACAATTAGCCTACGACATGTACATTGTGCAACACCACGCGTGTTGCAACTCGTATCTCTTATAATAACTGAGATCCCATGGTGGAGCTAGAAAAACGGACACCCTGTATAAAGGTAAAAATAGTAAAAAAATTCTTTGTAATGGAGTTAGTGATAAATAACGAATTTTAAATAAATGATATGTGGCAACGTTGTATAACAATGGTGATCGCAATAGAATTTGATCAACAATAAAAATAAATTATTTTTGAAACCCTATCCTAGAGGGCCCCCTAAACGTACAATCAAATTTTAATAAATTGATTGTACAGACAAATTGTGCAAACAAAATTTATTCGAGACTAGACATTAAAACAAAGATAACTTACATGTTTGAGTAATTTGAATATACATACATGAATCGCTACTACACTTTTAATAATGTTTGTGCAAATTTGTTTGTACAAACAGGGCCGGCCAACAAGTTGAAGTAATTTTAAAATGTTTGACAGTCATGTTTCCTAATAATTGTATCATCAACAAAACATGGTACTACATCTTACAACATCTAAAAGGAAATAATTCAAAGTTATATCACATCTACGAAATGTGATTTTTTGGATAAATTTGATTTTTTTTTTAAATTCAAAAAACTGCTAAGAGTCTGATGGTAAATTTAAAAATAATTATTCATCGTTTTAAAAAATAATGAAAACTAAAGAAGTCAACAAAATAAGTTTGTAGGTCCAGATTTTTTTAAATGGAATTTTTTCAAGATTTTTCTCGTATCCTACACATGTTTCTCAACGACGTATCACTCAGTTGGTGGGCCATTTTTTGAGCACCCTGTATAAGGTAGTTGTAGATAAAAATGTATTATTTCACTCTAATTTTTATATTAAAACAAGTTTAGTAATTTTCGGTCATACGGTTTGTCTTTTAACCACACGTAATATCTGCAGGAAATGCGATCATAATTGCTCACCACTCTGTTGACAAGCATTTTATTCAGTATAACGACGAGATAATCGATCAAGTGAATGATAAAAGTCCTGACCACATTTGAAAGCATTTTTCTGAATATGCCTCCTCGTCCAAGACTCCATTTCAATTATCATCAATCACGCAGAAAAGTTAACCAGGACGGGAGAAAATGGAAAAGGTAATGCCGTAAGTGAAAACGTAAAGTAGAAAAGATCATTAAGGGAGTCTCCTAATTAATTTATAAAAAAAGTGTCCTCTGCGAGACTTGGGTTCGACAAGAACGAAATAAAAAAAAACAACTCAAAACTTTTAACTTCATTATAGTGTGCTGAAATGCGTTTGCATGCAGATTTTGGATGTTCAATACGAGTCAATACCGTGTTGATTTACAGAGATAACGGTAATGTAGCAGACAATATACTCGTAAATCAACTTGAACAACAATAATTTATAATTGAATATAACGCACTGTAAATGATATAGCCATTTTAATGTTTGTTAATCTCAGGAAGGTACGTAATAATGAGTGTTAGATTTATTGAGCACGGTCCAAGGTCTAGACCGCATTAAATCAAAGTCAGGTCCCTCGGCAAACGATTGCGATTTGGGAAACATTTAGTGTTCAGTTAATTGAATTTACGATTGCAATCAATAAATCGATGCCACAGTATTGAGAAATGTCCAGAATACTAACTTAACAACCAACTTCAATTTATTTCACTTGAAGAAAATAAAAGTTACTAATTAAGAACATCATTGAAACATGAATATTTAAAGCAAGACAAGATTATCTGGAAGCTGTGGAAGTAATCGGCCAACCTTTCAGACAAACTCTCCATAACTCCTTTGGGAAAACCGGTCATCTTCTCAATAAAAGATAAGTTTCCAAAAGCAAACTGTCCATTTCTGAACTTTCACAAGGAGAATATTCCTTCGGTATTAAATTTCCTTTGAGCCGAAACTTCAAGAAACTGTACTTTGCCGACTACACAGAATCTAAATTTTTGTCATAAAATTCCCAAAACAAAGAGCCCTAATTTCTAATATTAAACATCGTAATATAACAATTTCTTACGAGTATTGGTCATGATGTACATAATCTGTAATTTTACAGACTAAACATAGAATGCATCAAATAAAATTATTTCGAAGGTCATACCTTTTTTATTCGCAATTGATTACTCTATCGATTTAAGCAATAAAAAAGTAGTGTTAAGAGGGCAAATGGTTAGAAAAACACAAAAAATATGACCTGGAAATGCTGCAACCGGAAACTTGGTGGATATATCGGATATCCGTAATTACCGGATTAAAAGATATGTTCTCTTTAGTAAGTCTACCAAGTTTTATAATATTTGGTAAAATGGTTCCAAAGTTATTGTACAAAAACATGTTTCCATAGCCCTACTTCTCAGGGCTGTAAAAGTCTCATCAGTATCGATAGGACACGAGATATTATGTCAATTAGCATAATTTTATACGTCCCCTTTTGAGGTTCAATTATTGCTGCATATTTATGAATAACCCTGTATGTACAGGGTGTTTCAAGTTTTAGGTCCAGTCAAAAAATAAATACTTCTAGTTGTCCAAAAAAAAAAAAATATCTCAAACGATAGAGTTTCTAACACGCTTCAATTTGATGCTTTAATGTTATACGAAATTTTCATGGTATGAGCGTGAATTGTGAAAAACTAGATAAAAAAGTTTTTGTTTCCAAATTATTGCAATCGTTTTCTTATAATAAAATTCCTCCTATTTTTTAAGTGAGACTTCCGAAACTGAAACAGTAAAAAACCCAAGGCGTATTGAGCAATTGAAATTCCAATTTGCAAAAGATCAAATAAATGTTTTATCTTAGTCACCTTTGAAAAAACAGAGCTCGTGTCTTTGCTTGATTCACAAAAAATTGAAACGTCATTAACTGTCAGACTAAAATTTTACTTGTCAATTAAAAAATGCCCATTTTTTTTGCAAATTGAAATTTCAATTGCTCAATACGCCTTGGGTTTTTACTGTTTCAGTTTCGGAAGTCTTACTTAAAAAATAGGAGGAATTTTATTATAAAAAAATTATTGGAATAATTTGAAAAAAAATTTTTTTAATGTAGTTTTTTGCGTTTTACGCTTATATCATGAAAATTTGGGATATCAGCAAAGCATCAAATTGAAGCGTGTTAGAAACTCTATCGTTTGCGATATATATTTTTAATTTTGGAATACTAGAAGTATTTATTTTTGACTGGACCTAAAACTTGAAACACCCTGTATAATCGCTAGATTAAGGAATCTTTCTCAAAAAAAAATGTTGGTTTTATCCAAAAAGAAATACAAAATTTTCCCAATTTTATTCTTTTTTAAGTTATTACCTAACATGCTTTACTTCTAACAACCCTAACTTTCTTAATTTCAATAATATCAAAAAAAAGGAAAACAAAAAAAATTTTTATGTACAATCTTATGCTTTACAATTTGCCGACTTTTCTTTACATTTTCTCTTATAGGTACATTGATAAAATCCTGTTAAATTTTTTCACCGATAAATATATACAGACTGATCCAGAAATACTGAGTCTGTTGGCAACACTGGAGTTAAATTTTAAAGGATACCAATGGAGTACGCTTTCAGTTAACAACAAATCAACAATCTTGTGGGGTTGTACGTCAAGTAAATGTCAAAAAAAATCGAGTTCGATTGCAGTGTTGCAAATTACGAACAAAAATACTTTCAAATCTGTTGCCAACAGACTCAGTATTTCTGGATCAGTCTGTAGAATAAAAAAACACTAAATGGCCATTTTATTCTATCGAGTAAAATAAAAAAATAACTAAATCAAATATTGTACCATAGCAACCACTTGTAGGATAAAGGTATATCTATGGAATAAGCAGCAACATTATTAATAACATGAGATCGAAAATATACTCAATTAGAGCAAGCCTTGAAAGTGAAGTGTAACTTTAGCCACATCATATGCTGTGTAAAACCAACATAAGTCAACATAGCTTCAAAAGTGCGGCTAAAATGTGGTTAAAGTGTAATTAAAGGGCTAAAATATGGCTAAAGTTCTGCAGGCACAGCTCGGTTTAATTGAGTTTATTTTCGATCTCATGTTACCAATAAGAGAAATCAATTTCTTTGATTATCTTAAACGTTTGATTTAAAAGCTTTTGTATGAGAGTGAGAAAACTTATATTGCAGAGCACACATGAAATGTTGATTTATTGAAGTTGTAACATAAAGAACAATTTATTTGGTACGACGTCCTGACTACTGCTCCCCTTAACGAAGTATAGAAAAAAATTAACAGTGGCTTTAAAACTTTTGCTTCTACATTTCAGTTTTCTAAGTGATTGTTTCAGTTAGTTAGTGAAATAGTGAGCAAATTAGTACATTGTTAATTTCAACAAACATTTTAGACAAATTATTAAGTAAGTATAATGAAAAATGAAGAATTAGACCACTCAGCAAATAATATTTGATTTCCGCAACAGAATCATGCCAAAGCGGCTAAATTCAAAGCTCATGAGAAAAGCCAAAGCTAATTGGCAAAATGGAATCGTCATTAATTACAACGAGCGGCTGAGAGGTTTCCCGTCCATTCATAGAACCCTTGGTAACTGTTGCTCCATCAACTGCAACAACCAATAGATTGTTTAATATAGATGTATCTCTTAGGACCTAAGTTGTCCCTTTTGTTACTTTATCGGCTGATTTGTCACTACTTAGCTATTTTTGAATTTAAGAACACTAGTATGTGTAAGTAGTTGAGCAAATTTTCTTCGAAATGTAACAATGTTTATTAAATTTTCAAGAAATTTCAGGTGGCGAAAAGATTATATACCGGTGAGAGTCGAACCCTCCAGAATTTATATTGGCTAATTTTCATATTTTGCACAAGAAAGCTGCAACAGCAGGATAGTATTTGTAACACTGCCCAATTTAATTTTATCTCTGAAGGTGGTTTCATGTAATTCGGTTACTGACGCGACAAAGTAATGCGGTTTGCATTAGGATCCCCCGTCTTTTTACTCGACAAGATAGAATAAAAATCTACCGGCTAAGAAATAAATTAAAAAGCAAAAGTAAGAAAAAAACTGACGTTGAAATTGTTATGTAAATTTTGAGGCAAAAGTCAGTAAAATGCATATGAGCGAATATGATGGAAACGCAAAACTTCGAGCAAAACTTGACAACAGGTTTAATAAATATTTACGAACCAAAATAATAATTTATAATAGGACAACACAAAGGCGGTGTAATAATCTAAGTTCGTTAACCGCCTCAGGCATGAATTGAGGATAGTTCGAATGAATTTCCGTAATTATGCTAAAGTGGTGTATGTATACCAAACTTCTCCTAACATAGTTGAAAACAGCAGCCGTTAGTCCTGACACCAAATTACTGTTTATAATAGCGACCATTTCTAAACATAATTTAAAGTTTACAAAACGAATAACTCTTTAAGTCGACTTTTAAACATTTAATAACACACTGAATTATGCCAAACATGAAGAGAAAAATTACCGCAGAAAGCTGTCACAAAACTAATAGTTATTTATTATACAAGACGATAAAGAGATTATTCATCTACGAGTAAAAAAGGTTAATTGCAAGAGTAACGAAGTCACGAGTGGACTTATTTTACGAGTAGATAAACAATCTTGATCGTCGCGTATAATTTTTTTTCTGTAGCACAACTTGAAGTTTAAGAAAAAAAAGTTGTTAAACCCTTAATCCTTAAATGAATATGTTGTAATTTGTAAATTTAATTGAATAATAGTTATTTATTCCACGAGTTTTTGTGTAAATCGGACGCTTTATTGCCGAGTAAATTTTTAAACGTCGAGTGAAAACGAGGTGAAATCAATTTTGACAGTGTCGAAGAACATTGTATCTACCCTTGCGGTTAAAGTACTATTTTATCTACTCAAAAGAGTTATTTAAACAAATTATTTAACAGCTAATGTAAGTAGAAAAAACAATCCTAATCGTCGTGTATAATACAACATCATGTCTACAGGGTGTCCGTTTTTCGAGCTACAACAATTACCTAAAAGAAAATTTGATGTGTCATTTTTAGTTTTTGAATTATTGAGAAAAATCAAAATTTTGTAATTTTTGTTTTTATTTTTTTAGGCGAAAACCAAAAGAGCTAGACATTTTTAAGTAGGACATTCTTCAGGCACTTTTTTACTAGAAATCTAAATCTGTCATTGCCTTTTCCATGGCGTTCTTGAACTCAGAGTTACAACACTCAACTTTGGTTTTTCTTATGGACGCCATATTCGATACAAGATATGATCGAATGTTACATGCGGATTAAAATTAAGAAAAAAGCGTTTTTGTAAAGAGCGCTTTGGAAAAAACGTCAAAAAAGTTGTTTAACAAACTAAATTTTGTCAGTTCTATTAAATATTTTGATAACTTTGTCTTGTTTTGTTTTGTCTTTTAGTATTTAAATAAATAAGCTTGGCAAAAATGTGAACCTTCCAGATCCAAATTCAATTAAAACTCTAACATCTAGTTTGTTTAAAAACAAAATGGTTAACGTTTTTTCCAAAGCACTCTTCACAAAAATGCATTTTTCTCCATTTTGATCAGCATGTAAGATACAATCATATCATGTGATACATCGTTGTAATCAGAAATAAAAACACTTTTCAAAAATGCAAGTACCGAATATGGCGTCCATAAGAAAAACCAAAGTTGGGTGTTGTAACGCTGACATCACGAACGCCTTGGAAAATATGACGACAGGTTTAGATTCCTTGTAAAAAAGTGTCTGAAGAATGTCTTAGTTAAAAACGTCTAGTTCTTTTGGTTTTCTCTTGAAAAAACAAAAACAAAAATTACAAATTTCCGTTTTTTTCCAATAACGAAAAATGACATCAAATTTTCTTGCAGATAATTGTTCAGCATAAAAATGCGCAACTTTGTTCTAATTTAACCGACTACGTATCTCTTATAATAACTGAGATCCCCATAGTGGAGCACGAAAAACAGACACCCTGTATAGCAAGACTTCAGGTTTTTAAGAAAAAAAAGTTAATGTGAATCCGTTAATCTTTCAAATTAATTTGTTGGAATTGAATAAAATAAATTTCAAACATTTTATCTACCCTTGCGGTTAAAGTGTTATTTATCTACTCAAAAGAGTTGAGAAGAAATAGTTTAACATCTGTTGTAGATAAAAAAAATTAAATTAAATTTAGTGACAAAGACAGGTTTCTAAAAACATATTTAACGAAGAGTTAACTCTAAACTCAAGTAAAACTCTTCAATTTATTGTTTCCAATGTGAATGTTGCAATAGCGTTAGTTTCGTTTAATTACTTCAAACTGAAGTTGGATTAAATTGTCAGCCTGGAGCACAAAAATTCTCAAACACCGTCACAAATAGGTAGTTTCCTTCGGTAATGTTATTCACAATGTAATTCACCCTCCGGAAATATGACACCGTTTCAGATTTAGCAAAGTCAAATGCAGAAACTTGGTCGCACATCACTTTCTCTCCTTAAAACAATATACACATTTCCGACACATGTTACGAAGTCAATATCAGTTACCGAAAAGTGCCGATGCGACCCAAGTTCGTTATGATTTTTTATTACAGTGAAATATTCGATTCTTCTCCTTTTATTATTGGACGGTGAACTTTGATGGGGCGTTAAAGCCAATTTCCACATCGGCGCTTTTTCCGAGAAAATGCGAAACCGCACAAGGCTACATAAGAGTGAGTGATGGAAATGGCATTACTAAAATCTCCACTTATCACGAAAATACAAAAGACGCGTTTCTCCTTTTACTGTTTTTTTTTACTAGTTTCTACATGGATCGAAACCACACGAGCATTTTTGAAGAAGAGCTAAATTGATGCACCAACAAGCTGCAGAACCGCCTATTGCACGTACACGTCGGCAGAGAGAGGCACTTCAAAGCTTGGCTAGGTTTAGGTCATCTATAAATATGGATGCAAAGCACAAAGAAAACAGACGTTCACTCATTTAAGGGTCCGCATATTGCGATATCTGCGCTTGAAGGTGAAAAACACTCGATTTTCTGACAGGTTTTGGGATTAACTCGGGATGATTAATGGTAAACTTTCAGCATTTTGAATGCCAATGAATACGCCTCGAAAAATACGTTGCGCGCTTTACTGTCGCACACTGAAACTTTCAATAAATATTTTTGTCATATGCAATAGACTTAACTGAAATTATTCAAAAATGTGCATTTACTTATTACTTACAAATTAAATGGGACAAAATAATGAATGATCTAGATACAAATTTGTAAATTTTCACTTTTATAACATTAGAACTAACTCAATGACAAGATAGATTTAAAAGTTGGAAGCCAGTGTACCTACAAAGACGTAATTAAGAAAAACAATGCATTTTCTTTTTAAATGCAACAAAAATATACTCCCAAATACGAAACTAAAAGCGGAAATAAAAATGAATTCGCTGTTAGTTTATACAATAAAAAACCGTTGAATAAGATTCGTTCAAATTGGCCACGTGATCAGATAATCTGACGTTTGATTGCAATTAATTAATGACGTTTCTGGTATAACTACTCTATGAAATATATATAATACATATATTCATTTTTGTCTAAAAAAAAACACAAGTAGATCCTTAGCAAGTTACAATTATTACAATTGTACAAAATAAATAAAAAAATAACACAGACGACTCCACCATATTATGTAAAGTAGTAAAAAAATGTATCCTAAAAAGCTGCAAAAGTCCTAATGTCTCTCACTTGAGACAATCCTTTAACATGTTCCTTTTAATCTATACATTTACTAAATTTAACGTGACACAATTTTCACGAAAACAAAGAAACACAAAAGATAATAAAATTTTGCAAAATGAATAAGAAATATTATACAAAAAGAGTTCAAAGTAAGGCATAAAATTCGTATCTTTATTTATAGGTTATTTAAAAAAAAACTGGAACAGGTCGATTTTATAAATACCTACTACACCTGACATTATTTCAAAATGTATGACGTCAAAAGTCTTTGAGAACTGAAGTCATTTTTTATTTTTATAAATGGCTAGGCTTTTGTTTACATTTTTGATTGCTGATTTTGATAGCACTGTTCAGAATAAAAAAATTAAAAATAAATAAATAAAATAAAATAAAAAAACTTGAAAAAGTTATGAATAATTTTACACTAATTATAGTTAAAGCAATAATGTACCTTATCTTTCTCTTCCAGCTTTATTAGACATAATTGTTTTTTTTTATTCATTCTTTTGTGTTTAGGAAAATGTTTAAAACAAAATTATTTTAAAAAAAATAAAAAAAGAGACGCCCCTTATAAAATAAGACAATAATAATCACAAACCTTTATTTACGGCACTAAGTTATTATATTTACATAATTACAACAAGATTTAACAATTTAGATAAGGGTTTTTAGGTAAAGTTTTCAATTTTATTATTTTATTCTATTTAATTTTTTTGGTTTTTAATTTATAATTTTATAATTTTTTATTATTGCTAGAAAGATACAAAAGGCGCTGCTATCAAAAACAGTAATAGCTTTTATAATAACCAACACGTTCACAAAAATAAGAAAAGTAAATTTTGTAAAATAATGTGTAAATTTTGTAATATAAACACAATTAGAAGCTCGGCGCCTCCACCATAAATAAAACAATTCAAATTATAATAATTAATGAAAAGCGCCAAATCTTTGAAGTTATCTCTGATTTTCACAAATATAAACAAAAGAACACAAACAAACAAAAGATTAAGATCCATCACAGATTACAATTATTATAAATTAAAAATAAAACATAGTCCGGCGTATCCACCATACCTAAAGTAGGTACAAAAATATTTAACCTAAATAGTTAAAATTTTACAAAATATTTGTAAGTAAAAACATACAATAACGAGGCGCTTCCACCATAAGTAAATCACTTGAAATATTATCCTAAAAAACGCCAAAAGTGTCTCTGGTTACCATATTTACACAAAGATAAAAAACAAAGAAAGAGATCGGATAGATCCATAACAGATTACAGTTTTTATAAATTAATAATAATAAATACGTATTAGCCCGGCGCATCCACCATTCCATCATATGTAGAGCAGATAAGAAAATTTAATGTTACGATTTAAAATTCTTCTAAATTATGAATTGTGACTGTTTTGAAGATAATTATTGAGTATGTTAAAAGTCCACGATTTTAATTAGCTAAGTACTTGACTTGTAGAAAATCTATTTTTGTAGATGAAACTTTGATGTGTCACTAACACTAACCAGATTCATTCATTTCAGTTTTCTGATTAAGTAGGTCTTTCAAAACTCGTATGAAAGTGTAGCAAAAAATTAAGAAATATAATTGTTTTTCTAAACGTATCTCTAAAACCAAAAATAATTATTTACATTAAGTAGTTACTAGAATAATAATCTTCAGCACACATACTAAAAATCTGGAACCGATGGAAAATATCTGCGATTTTATTGCAGAGAAAAACAGAAGAATTGGTAACTGGTAACTTACCAATTCGAGTGTTTTTTTAAATTGCTAATTGAAGCCGCAATTCTTCATCAGACCAAATTGCATAATAAAACTTGCATTATCTTAAAAGAAGACAACTGTACAAAGCAATTTCGTGCCAATAAAGCCTAAGCGTAACTAGCTTAAAACACATTAACTTAATAATTGTCCCCTATCGAAATTCAAGTCCAACAAATTAGATACAACAAATTAAACTGATTTGATGCAGGTACCTCCTGCTCAATTCATCGCGAAATTTGATTACTGCGCTAAATTTTAAACAAGGAGAGTCAAAGTAATCTGATTCTGTAAGGTCTTGTTTGCAGATAACTCTGTACAAAACAAACAAGACTAACTTTATTACATTTTTTCGCACAATAAAACACCCACAAAAGAAATTCAAACAAAAATCGCTTCGTAAAAACAATTAAAATAAAAAAGGTCGAATCGACATAAACGCGATAAGGGAATGAAATGACGCAAAATAAATAAAATGACCGTGGGGGAAAGTAATTCGAAAGCCTAAAGCTACAGCTAATAACATCATGCAAATGAACGTTTACCCTTACCCCTGATAACGAGAATTAACTCAGGAAAACATTTGCATTTGTTTATAAAGCATGTGTCTGTCAAATAAATGCGCTATAAATCCGAATTCCTAAACTTGTGCTAACCACAACCAAACTAATTAAAATTCCAACGTGGTCTCATTACTGCTGCATTGTAATAAATGCGGAAATCGTTAACGACGTTGTTGCTTTTTAAAGTACTGACTTTCAAATTACTTCGAAAACCTAGCCATATACTTAAACAAACAATGATTTGAGATGTGTTAAAATTGCATTGTGTGAGATTTCAACTTTAATGTTCCATCGATGTTGGCAACGTGACAAGCAATTTAACAAGTTAAAAACCAAGAACAATAAAAGTGGGAGTTTTCACAATAAATTCCGTTGATGTGATCCTACTCTAAGACGTGCCTAATGAATATTGCCACCGACTAGTCTATTTAAATAAAGAAAGGTTTCATTTTAAATTGTCTCCAAAAAACAAAGTTTATACTCCTGGGTATAGAAAATTGCAAAAACTACTAAAGAATAGTACAGTCACCCAAAATTAAAATGACGTAAGAAATCACGAAAGATCCTAAACCAGTTTTGAGTTCGACATTCGCTTATTATCTTTTCAAATTATTTGGATTTTTTTTTGTTTGAAATGGCTGGCTAAAACAAATAAGAAATATAACAATTTTCAATTTCAAAAAACAATTCGCGACGTTTCGACACTTTGAGAGAAAATCAAAAAATATATACAGCGTGATTCTTAAATAGACCGACAAAGTTCTACCCATGGTAGTCTGAAATGAGTACATGCTGGGAAAAATAGTAAAAAAAATTCCTTTCATAACCGTTTTTGAAATAAATTTTTTTAAAGTTATGTTAGAGATAAAGCGTACGCCACTGATGTGTTCGTAAGAAGTATTAGCACAGTTAGTGCAAAGCGTGATAATCATCTGATGACAATGTACTTGATCAATGCATCAATGATCACTGTTTACTATCAATATTCATGATGAAAACGAGCACATTTTTTCCAATACAATTTTTTCCAATACAATTAATTTGAGTTCATGAGCGTCGTAAGTGGCACGGATTAAGGGGTTTCTACCCCTACGAAATAAAAACGTAAATATGGTGCAGATCGTCTTTACTTATCCTTGGAAAGCTGTGATAAAATTTTGTCGGTCTATTTAAGAATCACCCTGTATATATTTTGTTAGTTTATTTGCAAATTTAATTTACTATATGACATTGATTTTTTAAGTATCTTAGCTTGATCCTTTCAGTTTACTTCATTTTTGAATCAGATACTCACAGTTGATTTTTTTAATAATCAACTGTCAAAAAGTCGTCATTATTATAAGTAGTATTTTCTTAATTAAGTTTGACGACTTTTTTACCTGGCAATTTAATTTAAAACTTTTGCTAACATTTTCCAAATTGCCCTTAAGTTACAACACGTTATTTTAACCACGAATTTAAATTTAATGACTGCATAACCTAAACTAACACTCTTGTGTATCGATTGTCAAATCAGGTGAGCAAAATGTCAAATACAGAATATAGTTAGTTCCGAAAGTGATTGAACATGAAATTTTAAGATGATACAATCTATAATTGTCTTTATCAGAATTGTGACACTGACAGTATATTAATAAAAAAAAACATAGATTGTATTTTGCAAGATATGGTCAAAAAACGTCTAAAATCCACTAAAGTAAGTCGAAATTGGTGGAATTTTGATTTTGTTATTTATCAAGCCTCCCGACTGAAAAATCATGATGTTTTTCAATTTAGCTTATTTTGCTCAAATTAGCTCATTCGTGAGCAATTTTCTTCAAAAATAAACCGAAAAACTTTAAGTTTGGTCGAAAAATATATTCTTTTTATATTTCTTACGCCCGGTATTTCAGTGCTTGATTAAAATCTTTGGTAACTAACCTATGGTAAATCTTACCGAAGATTTTAACTCTGTATTTCAATGCTTTAGTAGAAATTGGGTTGAATTCCCAGCTTTTTAACAACACCGCGCGCAAGAATTTTACGTTGTTGACGTTGAAAAGTAGGAATCTAATTTAATCTAAAAATATTATTCAAGCCAAATCAAAGAATCAACAAAATTGGGCCAAAATAATTTGTAATTTTTGCTTTTTTTCGAGTCTTTTCTATCGAAAAATTTCGCTAAAACTGGCTGAAAATCACCAAATTTGATTGAAATTATCATTAATTTTATATTACGTCAGTCAATTTACTTCGTTTTGAAACTGAACCTCATCTATTTTGTATCAAAAGCCGCCCCAAAATCACAAAAAAACTGATGTTACATTGCCTGTTTCACGCAATTTCGTTTGTTTTTGAGTAAAGTTTCCTCAAGAATAAGCTGAAAATTGACAAAATATGGTCGAAAAAAAGGCAAAAAAATCTTCGAAGAATTTATTTAATTTTAAATTTTGTGGAATAATTGAGAGGGTATTCTAAACAAAATAAAGTAAGAATCCGTATTTGGCAGTTTTTTTTGTTAGACCGAAAATTAAACTAATTTAATTAATTAATAATAATAATTTGCAAAGAAGTTAACAATTGTGTTTTTAATAACATTTGCGGAAAGTGAGTCATATAAAAGAAAATTTAATCGACATTTCATTTTAGCAAATAAACTAGGGCTTGATTAGTAATAAGATGCATTAGAGATTTTTCCGAATTGACACAAAAAACGTAAACATCCTATTTTAGACGAAATTGTGTATGTCGCAATAAATCAACTTGAATAAAGTACTCACAAAACAAATATAAAAAACAACTTAAGAAGAAATACAAATATAATGAAAAATCAATTTGGACTACTGTTGTTTTAATGAGTCTATAATAAGAAATCGTAAACACAACACGGTTTGTCTGCAGATGTTTTCTGTTTAAAAAAAAATGTCCAAGTCTAATCTCAGTTTTTAATTACGCATGATACCTTTCTTTTTACAACAGAATATAAAAGAAAATATTTCATTGACGTTTTTCGAAAAAAATTGGGACCTAGATTGATTTAGTTTTAAAAGACAATTTGGAAATGTGTGCTATTATAAAATTTAACAGACTGCATACATGATATTCAAACTCTTACTTAAACTAAGTAGATGTTCTCTACGATCAATTTGCCTTAAACATAACAAACATAAAACATAGATGTAAACATACAATATATTCAACGTTTAAGTAGGTTCAAATCTGTTATCAGATAAGTTTTCTTTTAATAACAATTTAAACATCAATTTTGAAAAAGCTAATGAACAAATTAAGAAAGATTTTCTTGAACTCAAAATAAGCATAACTCCTAAATTTAATATCTCCTAATAACCTGTCGTAAGGAGAAAGGTATCAGGTATAATTAAAAGCTGAGAGTAGACCTGGACATTTTTTTCAAACATAACACTTCTTCAAACCAACCCTGACAAACAATAATTAAATTAATATTAACAAAACACAGTTACTCGATACACGATACTTTACAAGAAGTAAATTAAAATTATTTAAATTAAAATTCCTTAAAAAAATGATAATTTCTGAAATAAGGTTTGTAGGTAGGTTAAAAAAAGCAAGAAAATCTGGTTGAGCGGTTTAATTCAATAAAAAATAAGGATTTTTTTCGTACAACGCGTTCTACTTTCTCAGATCGGAATTCTTCAAAAATAAACAATTTCTGAGATCTCTGAAAAAGTTGTTGCTGTGAAAGGGTAAGTTTGCAAGTGAACCCTTGCGTTCACAAATTCCCTTTTTTATAAAATCCAAGTCATCATTCGTAATTTCCTTAAAGGCATTGGCAACTTAAAAAACAACTTTGTCTTAATTGGTAGTACTGGAAACGCTTATTACAGTAGTGAAAACCGTTTCTCTGTATCTGCTTTCTGACTCGAGTTATTTCGATTTAAATTTGGAATTATGACGTCATAACCGCCTTTTGAGCATTTGGTCCTATTGTAAGATCAAATAGTTTTAGACTTTTAAGTGACACTGACAGAGTTTTGATAAACTTGACAAAATTTCTGAGATGTTTTCGCGAAGTTCAAAACAAAATTTAGAACAGAAAAAAGTCAATGAAAAATGTTCAAATATCTGTCAAGTTTTGAATGAATGAGAGGGTTCAGTGATAAGAGGACTCTGTGATGAGAGGCGGTTGTGACGTCAGGATTTCTTCCTTTCGAAGTGATTATCTGGCTTATTTTTCATCGCAGAAAATTTTGAAAAGGACCTACCGACATAAAATAAGCCACATTATCAATTTTCGTTAAAACATAAAATAGGTAAAATAAGTTGCCAATGCCTTTAACAAAATTCTTTTGTACGACATTTTCTCTACATGGCTGTGACCTATGGCTGATTTCACACGACTAATTCTTGTTTAGAACAGTATCTAGACTCTGGTTTCCTTGCCGACAATCTTTTCGATCAGTCTGTGCAAGCTCTGGATCAACTCCAACCCCCTCGTGATCAGGTAATTTTGCAGAATCGTAAAAAGATCGACCCTCAACACTCGAGAATGTATCGTGGAGGGCAGTTTACAACCCCTTGGCGATCTCTTAGCGACCGACTCTTTTTTATTTCCTCTCCCTTGTTGCGTTTTCGTTAGTTAAAAAGCTTCGCCTCGTTCGTTCCGTGCTGCTTTTCTCCGACAACAGAATAAAACAAAAGTGCACAACAACGGAAATGTGTAATCCTTTTCCTGACGCTCTCGAAAAAGAGTAAAGCCCTTTCCCACATGTCCGTACAATTAAAATTTTGCGTTATACGCTCGTGTAATATATTACAGCAGGTAACACATAATTATGAATAATAGGAGACAAATATAATGTTGAAATAACACCCAAAAAAATGCTAAAATCAATAAATTCTACGATCCAACCCTATATCATTTGAAGCAAATAAACTTTTAATGTTAGCAGAACATAAATTATCGTGTAAACTTTCGATTTGCTCTAAATTTATATGTAGATTTATGTATCCGACTCCAGTGGGAGCATCCCCTTAACAACATATCCTAGTGCACATGTGAGTTCCCTGCTGATAATTCGAAGGAAACATATTTCCAAGTGCATACCCTCTGAGTGTACGGTAAATGTGGAAAATTATGATCCCCTTACCAATATCCGGGACAAGTCTTGAATACAGATCGTCTTCAGATTCATCTGGTATCGATAAACATAACGAAATACGAGCCTTAAGTTGGTCACCAACACAATACGAAACGGTCGCGGTAATACGATTTATATAAAATACACTCTCATAAAAGAAAACCGCAAATTTCCTTTTAAATAAAAAAACCGCAGCACGTACCGGTGCTCATAAATGGTTTGCTGTAGGTACGTAAATGAAAATTCACAACTGGGGGAAAGGTGGTCATTCATTTTAATTAACGGAAGACCATATTATTTAGGTTTTTTGATGTGTGATACTCCTATAAAACCAAAGCTCAATTACTATTAACTATCACAGTAAATCCAAAATTACTTACATCTATCACAGAAAAAGAAAACTAGAATTGTTAGGAATTTAACGCAAAAGAATTATATAAAAACTTTCTTCTGGAATCATCTGTTAACGGTTAATTAAACCTAAACCCAAAATCGTCCGTAAAAATACTTTTCAATATACGATTATCATCTTGAAATCGTGGAAATGGTCTCTAAGATGACGGAAATATTCCAGAAAGTGTAAACATGTGTTAATGTTAAATCACGTATTAATTTATACAACAACACAAAATTATTAATTTTTTCCGTCATCGAATTATCCTTTCCCTACAAGTTAGATTTATAAACAAGACGTCATAATCCAAGAAATTATAAATTAGAATTGTTAATTAATTACAGTTAATTAATTACACTAGTTTACAACGTTTTTTACGAATAGATGAAACTAATGTGTATCGGTAGAAGAATTAACCCTAAGTCTGATACTAAAGTCAAAAAAAAAAATTAGGACGTCAAGTATTTAAATATTCATTATAAAGTATAAATATTTAACAATTTTTGCAACATAAAAAATGTTACAGGGTGCCTCTTCTTTTGTACTATCAGAGTCAGTTTGTCTTAATGTAGACTAGTAGTAAACGAATAACATATTTTTATCCCAAAAACCTTAATAACTCTCTTCATAAGACTTTAAATCTTGATGGAAACATTCACCATAAGCTTCCCAAGTTTTGTTACGATAATTTAAACACAAACATAGAAAAACTTAGTTCGGCTTAATTTACATTCACCTGATGATATTTTAAAGCAAATAAAATATTTAACAATTTGTTAATCACGTCAATAACTGTGGCCTGTATTCAAAATCAAGTGCTCAGTTGTTTACATATTTAAAAAAGTTCAATTGTTATAATTTTTGAAATAAACACGTTTTAAGAGAACTCATCTAAATTTTTACTGTTCCCCACAATAACGAATGCTAAAGACACCACAAAAAAGTTTGATTGAAAACTTTTGAAAAATTAAAAATGACACAGATTGTTCCTTTTTTTCGCACTGATTAGTGTCAGTTTCTTTTATTATAACCAGCAGTAATCGGCTAACATATTTTTATGTCAAAAACCTTTGTACAGGGTGTTTCAAGTTTTAGGTCCAGTCAAAAAATAAATACTTCTAGTTGTCCAAAAGAAAAAAAATATATCTCAAACGATAGAGTTTCTAACACGCTTCAATTTGATGCTTTAATGTTATACGAAATTTTCATGGTATGAGCGTGAATTGTGAAAAACTAGATAAAAAATTTTTTGTTTCCAAATTATTGCAATCGTTTTCTCATAATAAAATTCCTCCTATTTTTTAAGTGAGACTTCCGAAACTGAAACAGTAAAAAACCCAAGGCGTATTGAGCAATTGAAATTCCAATTTGCAAAAGATCAAATAAATGTTTTATCTTAGTCACCTTTGAAAAAACAGAGCTCGTGTCTTTGCTTGATTCACAAAAAATTGAAACGTCATTAACTGTCAGACTAAAATTTTACTTGTCAATTAAAAAATGCCCTTTTTTTGCAAATTGAAATTTCAATTGCTCAATACGCCTTGGATTTTTTACTATTTCAGTTTCGGAAGTCTTACTTAAAAAATAGGAGGAATTTTATTATAAAAAAATTATTGGAATAATTTGAAAAAAAAAAATTTTATTGTAGTTTTTTGCGTTTTACGCTTATATCATGAAAGTTTGGGATATCAACAAAGCATCAAATTGAAGCGTGTTAGAAACTCTATCGTTTGCGATATATATTTTTTATTTTGGAATACTAGAAGTATTTATTTTTTGACTGGACCTAAAACTTGAAACACCCTGTATATACCACTTTTCATAAGATTTTAAATCTTGATCATGTGATCGCCAAAGTTTCCCAGGTTTTATAAGGGTAATTTTACCACAAATAAAACAAAAGTTGTTTGGGCTTAATCTACATTCACTTGACGATATTTTAAAGAAAATATAATGTTTAACAATTAGTTTATCACAGAAAAAACGAATGCCAAACTAAACACCAGAAACAAATTTTCAAAACTTTTAGTGAATATATTAAAAAAATCAGACGTGATAGACAAATGTGACATATATTTAGTTATCAGTGAGTAAGAAGAAAACAAAATCAGTATAAATTATCTCTTGGTAAAAGAAAAAATTTTTTTTTAAACTAGTGTTATTTAATTTAATTTGATATCTTCTCAATACAGCTTTAGTTCTTTTATTGAGTTATTTAGAGTAGAAACCAAACTACCAATGGCACCTGTCATATTGTCCTGGCCTCCTCTTTAAGAGTCATTTTTCCATTGAGATTCGGTAAATTTTCGAAAATTTATCGGCATGTGTACATCTACAAGATCTTTAAAGATCCAAGAATTTAAAATTAAACTATGCTGAAGAGGAGCTGTTCAAACAATAAGCGCGTGAACGAAACAATTGAAATTAAATTTTTAAGAAAAGTAATAAACAAAATGGTTTCATTTTTGAGGGCCTTAGCAACAACACGTATAAATTTCAAAAAAAAATGTGTCATTTAAAAATAAAAAGAAAAAAACCTCATTTTTTGGTCATTATGGTACATAACTTTTGATTACATTTTTAGGGGTCTTGTATACGACTTACTGATAAATTATAATACTGTATTTTTTTCACGTCATTTAAAGGTTAAGTTTTTCCATATAAACATTAAGGACCGGTTTACAGAACATTTTAACTGCAATCAAATTTTAATTCAAGATTAACTTGACATTTGTCAATGCATTTTAAATAGCAACTTAATATTGAATTAATTTAATTCGGACTTAAATTTAATTTCGCTTTCTGTAAACCGACCCAAAAATTAATAAACTGTTACACGAGATAAGAACTGGTTTGTGAGATAAAAATTTAACCTAAAAATATCCAGTTGTAAGAAACGATTGCTTTGGAATATGCACCACAAAATTGTGTGCACATCTACAATGTCATTTAAGTTTTCTGTTGAATTATTTTCTTGATGCTTTTTCCTTCTGTTAATTTTAAAGAAAAAATAAAGAATTAGGGTCGGTTTACAGAAAGCGAAATTAAAATTTAATTCAGGATTAAACTAATCCGAATTAAGTTGGCATTTATTTTGCATTGACAAATGTCAAGTTAATAGCGAACTAAAATTTAAGAGCGATTAAAATGTTCTGTAAAGCGGTCCTTGATGTTAAAAAATAATTTGTAAATTATTTTTAAATTTTTTTAACATTAGCATTTGCGTTTTTTTTTCAAAAAAAATCTTGGTTCTCTAATTATGATCTTCTTCATTAATACCTTCCAAACCATTGTATTTTTTTATAATTCTAAATATTTAAAAAAACTCCTCAATTGAGACGTTCAAGTTGTATTTTTTTTGTCTTTGCAACAATCACACATAATCGTCTTCACTCTCAGAAAACGAACTGCTACTTTTAATTATGTTTCGTTCGTTCATGTTGATTTACAATATTTTTACATAATTTAAAAAAAGAAGTAAAAAGAAAAATTGTGGATTTAAACTTAAAAGGGTAATTATTTTTAAATGTACAATTAAAGTGCTTATTAGCCCTATTTTTTTACAATTCATTGCGTTCTTCCAATCAGGAATCCATATTTTTATAATTCACGAAAAAATTCATAAAATAGCTTAAAAATAAAATAGGCTGTTATTTTTACCTATTGATTTGAATACTCCTACTCCTCTTGTTCTGCAAACTTCTTTCTCCTCAACAAGAGCTATCATAATCTCTCATATAAAACTAGGTAGGTATACAATAATAAATAAACAAAGATCAGTAAATTCGAAAGTCCTGAAATCTATCATAAATATCAAAGATAATCAAAACTCTAATTTTCTATTACCAAGTGAAACAGTAATTTTTGATCGTTTTATTATACTTTCCAAACATTTTGTACAATAAAAAAGTGTCTTAAGAAAATCGTAAAAAACCATAATTTGTGTGTACCTTTACAAACTTTTCTTTAAAGTAAAAACTTTCAATAAGTTAAGAATAAGCTTAAAGTAGGTTAAAACGGAGACGATGTGATAAGAAAAGAGAACAAAACAGCTTAACAGCTTAGTGAGTTCGATAATTGCAATGATATAAAAATATACGGCATTTTGTTATTCATGTAAATAATCTTTCAAGCATGCTACAAGATAACCAGAAAGAAGACTATAAAAATAAACAATTTTGAAAACAGCTCAAGTGTGAAAGTTGTTTTAAAATTTCGATCATGCACCACTTTTTATCCAAGTAAAATCTTACGTTTCAATACTCAAAAAAAAAAAACGAAACGAAATGGCTTTGTTGCTTCGATTTCACATTTCAAACAACTACTCGCGGTTATAATTAGATTCCCACATCCTAAAAACAGAAAGCTCGGCGGTTTCGCTTCTCTTAATCAAACATGACTTTAAATTAAATTCTGTTAAAGCGGTCATGTAGTGTAAATAGTCAAGAACAAAATTAACATACACAAATCGAGATTAATTTATTTGCAGCAGCGACCACCACAAAAAAATCCATCTGGCGAAAAACGCGAAATTAAGTGCTCCAAAATCAAACACGCATCCATCAATTTTGTCGATATTTACAGTCCGATAATTTATCAAAATGCTCCGAACAATGGCGTAATCAAAAGCAAAATTCCGGCATGTGACTATAATGCAATGGATAGCGGACATATTAAATTTCATCTCAAAAATGTGTGTTGTTATTAAGAATCAATAAAATAATGAATAGTATAACATGACAACAATTAAAAAAACGATTGCACCGTCTCATTTGGAACAAATCCAAAACGCAACATTTTGCCGTCTCGGAAAGCTTCACCGTCTGACATGAGTAAAGTATTCGACCCAATTAACTGAGTTATTCCTCTGAATATTTAACATTACTTGAGTCGTAGGATGCCATGTCACGTGTTCGCCAGAAAATTGGAACGTCGATGTAAGTGTACACCTTGTCAAGAACAGCAAGTGACTATTATAGTTACAGAGTTAACCAATTTGCATACATTATTGTTTCGAGAACAAAATCTCGTCTGCATTGCAGAATTGGAGGCGCACCCTTAACACGGGTAATAATTACAAATGCTACTACACCGAAGGACAATCTGATTACTTCAAAAGGTCCGTCCTACACCCTCCACTGCCACCGTGATATACTACAGTGTAAAGGGTTTGTCTAAGGAAGGTATATACAAAATGTCCCATTAATCTTTAAATGTTAAAACATCTAAACAATTTATTATACAATGAGAATGCGAACACAAAAAGCAAAGAACCAAGTCGCTCCTAAATCTTTTGTCTTATTTACAATTTGAATTACTGAAGTTGAAAACGCAATAAAAAACTTAAACCCAACTAACTACTCGTCAGGATATGACAATATTTCCAACATGTTAGTTAAGAAAATGTCCTCTTTTATTGTGAGTTCTCTTACTTTAATAATAAACACATCTTTCGAACTTGAAAGTTTTCCAACATTGTTAAAATCCTCTGGAGTGAAGCCACTTTCAAAAAAGGTAGTCCCTGTCTGATAGAAAATTACAGACCGTGGTGGTAGTAGAATGGTGCAGTCACTCCCATGTTTTTGACGCGAAAATCGTCAACTGGAATGAGATGACACCAATGCGTTCTATTTTCAATAGTGGCCGTTAGATGGAGTTTTTGACTTTAAAATTTGATATCAAAATTTTTGACTTTAAAAATATTAGGTTATGAACAGCTACATGACAGTAGTTATAACGTCATAAATGTCAAAGTTAAAAAAAGGAAATCGTTTTCTTTAATCAATAATTTTGTATTATGTAACAAATAATATAAGAAAACATTTGCGGAACAGAAAAGACAGTGATGTTAAACAAACCAGCAATATTTGGGATTTATTTATGCAAAGCTGTATTGAGAGTTGGGTCGCTTTAGAGTCAACCATTATAAATGCCTTAATGGGATTCTCTAGTGAAAAGTTCAGTGTCATATGATTCGTATCAAATCTATCTGTACAAATGCTACCTAGTAACTCCACTTCTTGAATCATAAAAAAGATTAATTTCTGTGTAAAAGATGAATTTGAACTGGACCGGAATCTAATAAGAAATTTGGAAGGCTGATAATAAGATGATGATCTAATGAGTTTGTCCCTTTTAAATAATTTTACCTTTTATTTTACTGTTATTCGTTTTAGAATGTATGAATTGGACATGCGAATTACTTTACTACACACTTGTAACAATGTGGAATGATATTTCATTCAGGATTTTGCGAAAATAGTGAACTCCACTTCTAAGAATCGAAGCAGTATTAGAAGAAGGGTAATTCCGTTGGTACCCACTGAATTACGATTATTCCTAGAAATAAGGATCTCTAAAATATGTTTACTGATGGCTAAGCTTCAAGGGTGGCCTTTTTCATACAAAATTACTTTATTTGGAATGTACTCACAATGTGCTAAAGAAGAAAGACTAAAGAAAAACAACTAATCTCAGTATATGCTTCTTCTGCCGTTGTAAAAAAAATGGTGTTTGTTCTTTGAATGTGTTCACATATAACTAAAACAATTAGTAAAAATGTGGTAAAAATAATATTCACTATGGGGTTACTATGGTTTATAGGAGCAAGTATGCAACACATAAAACACACGAAGTGCAAACGTAGCGCCATCTACTGGCAAATAGTGACAAGAGAACGCATCGATGCCATTTGACTTCAGTTTAAAACGAATGAGTAGAGTGCCTCCACCATCCTTACTAACATCACCCTACAGACTAATTAGCCTGATTCCGTATTTCTCAAAATTTTTGAAATTATATCTACTGTTGTAAAGAATTATGTACATCTTTTTTGGGGCTAAAAAATATTCTCTAATAGTCTCAACACGGTTATAGGAAAAATCTTTCAACAGTAACAGCTATTAAAATAGTTTTTTTAAACTATACAAACTGGATGAAGAGAAAGCAACTCTGAACTCTGTTTTTTTTAGATATTTCTAAAGCTTTTAATATGGTGGATCATCATCAACTATTAAAAAAGTTGGAAAACTATGATGTAAGAGGTACAGCTCTTGAATGGTTTAAATCCAATAGACAGAGAGTGATAGTTAAAAGTAAAAGCTGCAACTGTGCATCATCTGAGTTACTGTTGGTGCATTTTAGAGCTTCTTGTTCCTTTTCTATTTTATTACTTAGATCAACAATATTGCCTATAATTTTGAGATGCATATTTGTTATGCTGATGACACTAGTCTTCAATATTCCTCACAAAAAATTCCCTAAAAAGCGTTACCATCATCTCATGTTTACAAAGTTGGTTTCAGATGCATAACTTACACCGGTTTAGGAATGTTCACTTTTTGTCTATTGCAGGAAATTTAACAATTGATTCTACATATGTATTGTTGGAGTGTAGATTTCAAATCTGAAGTCCAAATTTAGCCATCCAGCTCAAGTTTCTATTCTAGATTTTTAAACCTTGTGGAAAGTACTAATATGAGTTACTAATATCTCAAAAACTAGAGCTGATAGAAAAAATCTGTTGTCAGTTTTGAAATCATCGTCCAAGAATTACTGAACAAAACTATGTTATTTCATAATAACAAAAATAAAATTTCTATTGATAGCTTAATTGACAATAACATTAATGTAAAACTTGTAAATAACACAAAATTTTTGACATATCTTTGCATGATTAACATGAAGTTCTCAACTCGAAACATTAACAAAAAAAATTAGTACTCTTACGTACACAAAGAATTAATAAAAAAAGTTGTTAATAAAACTTTCTTATTATCAGCTAATTATGAAAATTTTTATATGTAGGTATTTTGAAATATTAAATACTTTTTTGGAAAAATTAATAAGTAACAATAAAATGCTTGTATTACAAAAAAAGGCCGAAAGAATAATAAATAACTAGAAACCATTTCACTCACGTCTTTAAAAAATATAAAATTCATATTAAAGTCAAAAAAAACATATTTCCAACTTCGAAATAACTAATTCTTGAGTTAACTTAGACTTTTTCGAACTCAGACTTAGGGCCGGTTTATAGAAAGCTCAATTAAAGTTAATTGCGCTGTTAAAAATTAACAACGCAAATAGATCAATCAAATCGCTTCAATTTGGTCACGTAATGAGTTAATCACGCATTTAAATGAAGATTAAATTAATGACGCTTCTGTAAACCGGCCCCTACGGTAGTAATTAAACAAGCCGTCAAATAACTACAAGTTAACATTAAGTTTAGATTGACTTTGAGTTATTTGATTCTAAAGTTAACTCACTATTAAAATAACCTGCCTTACTGTAATAAGTATGTACAGGCTCTACTTGACAGCGAATATTGTTATCAGTGCCTCAAATTTTACAATTCTTTACCATGATTGTAGGTACAAAGAAATAATATTTACCTTGTATAAAAGAAAAGTTGGAACAAAACTTGTAGACGCAGAACTGTATACTCTAAATAAGTTTTCAAAAAGTATTTTCATGTAATAAAAGTTTAGTTTAAAATAATCATCATTCAAAACTACACATTAAAAAATAAAATGAACAAAATAATTTGAATGATTTCTGATTTACACAATTTCTTTTAAATTTTAAATTCTTTTAAGTTTAAAAGTTAATAATAGGTTTTACTGGGGCGTTGAAGTAGCCTGTACATCTCCAACAAGATTTATTCATGTTAGTGACAACAAGACTGCGATGTCGAGATGCCAACACGAGGGTATCAAGTACAACAAGCAATTTACGTAATGGAAAAAATGAGAAAAAACTTCAGCAATTCATTCAGCATACAATTTGATCCTTTCTTTACTTGACAATCCAGCCGCTTTATGTATGCACAACAAAACAAAATTCCATTCCAATCAAACCTTCACTTCGGAAAACGAGATAATACAATTTTTATGAGTCCTTAGATATTTTATACCGTAAACTTCGAATGACAAAACATTTGACTTATAACTTTAAACTTAGAATCTCAGAACCCGTAACAAAAAGCAGTAATCAATTCACATAGATAATAATAAGAAAATTGTAAAAAAAATATTAATACCAAATATAGTCATAACCCTATTCATAACATCTGATTAATTATATTGGAGCGAGTTCTAAAGGCATTAATTAAAATAAGATACCGAGTTGCAAAGAGAAGATTCATAAAAGCAACAAAAATCAATACCCTTTTAAAACTAAAGTATTCTGCATGAAGGATCAAAGCAAAAAATTAGTGACGCTTATTAAACATCACACTAAAATATACAAACTACACGAAATCAAAAACTATGACAAAATTTTAAAGTTTCTTTCTCACACAAAAAATCAACACAAATTTAGAGAAAAACCAACGAATTACTTTACTGACTTTTGCAAGAACAAAATGCAGCCAATCATTTAAAACTCGACGTCATATGTCCGTAGCAAACTAGATAAAATTTTGTGTTATTAATATGGCCTCAGTCAATATAATCTACACGAGAAAATGTAATTGCTTTTAGCCATTCATCATGAAAATGCAATGCTATTGCCTGATGCTGCTATAAACCGTTAACTAATGAATTGAAAACAAAAGATTGCTCTAACAAACTGTTCTTCTTTTGTTATATTCCAATTAGTTTAATTAGACTCTGCCACGATATCAGATTTTATGTTTTTCTAAAATAAACAATGTTTCATTATTATTCTATTTCAGTTATCTTTAGTGATAATAATAACCTCTGCAGCAATATGAAAAATTATAGTAATAGCGTATGAAACCTATTTAGGGCAATTAGTGGAAAACTTTTCATTACCTACTAAATAATATAATAACAAGTTTATAAAATTAAGAATAATTAGACTTTGGTAAAGTAAAAGAAAAAGCTTGTGCAAAATTTTGTTTCAAGACAATTTCAAATAAAAATTAAAATTTTAACACCAACAAAACATAAACACAAACCTGTTATATCAAAATATGTAGATTTAATAAGTGAGCCTAGAGAATACTATTATTAATAAGCAAGTTGATTTAATAAAAGATAAACTAAAATATTTAGAAAATATCACAATACTTTTATCATAAATTGTTAAACTGCAAATTGGTGTTCCTTAATAAAAGAATTCAATATCAACTTTAAAACGATAAAAATGTAAAAACATCAACAAATTTAAACTCAATTCTGCATATTTAACATTAAATGGAACCTGATCAACAATAAAATTAAATTTAAGTTTGAGTCAAAAATGGTGGATGCGCCGGGATAGTAACATCTGAAACAATGTTTTTAAGAATAGTTTATTTAATTACATTATAACACTTTGGTTTTATCACATTTTCTTAATATTCCACGAAAAAACTTTGCTCTTTAAAGTCTTGGATGAGGAAAAGTAACATTCAGTTTTACAGAAGTATTTATAGGGCAATAATGTTTTTGTCGTAACACATAATTTAAAATTGATGTGTACAGGTAATTCCATTCTAGCCTAACTATGTATATCAGTATCGTATATCAAAATTATGAAAACAATGTAACATACTGTAACAAACTCTAGCCCTATACATTCATTATTTAAACGTCCATTAACAAGCAAATTACATTCTTCGCAGTAAGCATGTTCATTCATGATTACATAATTCTGTTAATTTCATGTATCAATCGATACAAACATCGTCTACTCAATATTGCAAACTTAATTAAAAATGTGATGATCAAGATTATTAAGATCATTTCAAATTTAATCCACATATTTCATTATCCACAAAAATCTACACCAATTAGTTTGACGATCCCTTGTGTGTACTCAAGCTCGAATTTATGTATAGAGAGGAAATTGGAAGTCGAATGCAATATGTATCTGACGATAACAGCAATGCATTCATTTATGATCGTGTAAACTCGTCTTCCAATAACATCCTGTAGTCTTTTTGTTTCGTAAAGATTTTCAAATATACACATCAGCTGTTGTTCAACACGTTCAACAATTCTATTTTTCAATTAAGAAACGAAGCGAACGCTTTTATTAAAAATTGGTTCGACATCCTTAAAATAAAATTAAAACAAAACGAAAAGAACACACAGCACAAAAGCTTGTTTATTTAATGGCACGTTAAAAATTAAATTCTTCACAATTCTCTTGCAGTTTGTTAATTAGCACAAAAAAACTTCATTTAATTTGATAGAACCAAAGAAACCCATCAAGCATAAAACGTTTATGAGAAATAAACTTCTAAAATTAAAGAGACGTACATTAGGGCAAAATGTTATAAATCATCGAACTAAGACAAGCGCATTATTATAGCCCTAGGTAAACAACAGCCATTGTATCCCAATCTACAACCCTTTAAGCTCAACAAAAAATAATCATGAAGCAACTGATTCGATGATTGATTAATTTTACCACAACTTTAAGACAATTTCAAATTTTTTCCAAGTGAAATCTAAGGCTGAATAAAAAAGCAATTTTTCAAGATGTATTTTTCAACTGTATTAGATAAAATTACATTTTTAGCATCATGTATTCAGTATCGACTAGGTAGGTAGGTATCTATACTGAGTTGTAATTCATGATGCGGTAACATATATCTCCTACTTTCTTAGAGTATCGATTTCGGTTTCCAAAATGATACAAGTGCTACTAAAAACGCAGAATCAATTTATTTTTATAGACGTTCAGTATGTCAAACCTTCTTGAAGAATTGTTTCAATAGCAACTTCAAAGTTTCAAATACGTTTCCAACTACACCAGAAACACATACTTTCTCATAAATTTTTATATGTACAAGTCAAAACCTTACCTCATCGAAAAAAAAATAAAATTTTCTCTTCGTGTCTCTCTATTGATGGAAGACACCTCATATCATATTTCGCACGTAGTAATATTGACGATCGAATGCCGCAAAAAACTTCTTTCTTATTCATGTTGTCCAAAGCCGCATAAAACCCAGAATGCACGGTTTTGTATTGCTCCCCGATTGCATTCTGCAAACTTGCCACGAATGTAAAACACTCTCAGGTAGTCAGTCTCACGTTTCCTTTCAGGAACCGTGTCCAAAAAGCCCAATTCCCTTGAGCGCCATTTCAGACCCCTCCGGCTTATTTGGTTCTAAATCGCTATGTCTATATTGAAAAGTAAAATCACTAAAAAGTTTCAACGGAGGAATTTACGCATTCGATCGCAATTACCCAAAAAAGCGAAAAGTACTCTCGCAAAGTTTCTGCCTCATTTACATGTTCAAAAAGATAGAATGAGTAATTGACAAATAATAAACACAAAGTTTTTATCCAAAAACTAATAGATAGTAAAATATTCCCTATTAGATGATTTTTCAGCTCGGTAAAAAACTCAAAAACGACCAAATTTTTTAAAAGTCAAAAACAATGTTAGTACGTTTGCAAATTTAATTCAGATTGTTATTTTAGATTATTTAACTAGGTTTAGACATTCATACATTCTACGAGATTTGGACAAAAAACGTCAAAACGTGCAAAATGGAATAAAAAATAAACCAAAAAATACACACCACTTTGTATTTGTTAAAATCTCAACTTTTGAAATCTCCTAGCTGAAAAATCACGATTTAGATCTAAATTGATGTAATTTGCTTGTTTTGCTCAATTTAAAAAAAAATCAAAAAAATAATTTGTTCAATGGTGTTAGTTTTTTTACTACATAATTATTATACAGGCTGTCAATGAAATAAGTACATTAAATTTAACTGGTAATAGAACTCGTCAAGACCAACAATTTTTCCTAATAACTTTTTTTCAAAACGTTTTAGTTTTTGAGTTAAAATTATTTTAAAATCTTACACAATTTTCTTACACGCCACTGGAAGCAAAGTTACCTAGTCGACAAGATTACCGTATGAAGCGGTTACCGTTTGTTGCGACTATTATTTATTATTACTTTTTTTCGTTGGAGCATTTCATAAAAGGCTCGTCAATTTGTAGGAGATAAAATTACTCATGAGTTCTACCACTGGTTAAAATTAATGTACTTATTTCGCTTACACTCGGTAATTTTGAGTATTTTACCACATTTTCCTGTCAGAAACCTAATTATTTCACCAAAAAATCATCAAGATAAACCAAAAATTATACCATAAGATTGAAAATATTCTGAATAGAGCAAGCTGTGCCTGCGAAACTTTAGCCACATTTTAGCCGTTTATTTACGGTCACATTTTTCAGGTTATGTTGTCTTATGCTGGCAAAGTATGCTGGTTTTACACAGCATAAGATGACACTAAAGTTACACTTCACATTCAAGGCTTGCTCTAAATTCACTATATTTTCGAACTCATGTTATGAATAATCTTGTCTGTTTAAGCGCGTTTTTGAAGTCAAAACAAAACCCTTTCCATTAATTTCGCCAACATTTGCTGTAAAATCACGAAATATAATCCAAATTAATGTCATTTTTGCTTATTTCACGCGATTTAAGGCGTTTGAATTTAATTCTGCAACATTATGCCAGACTTTATTTGACTTGTTTTACTTGAATTAGCCAGTTTTTGAATGAAATTTCTTTCAGTTTTTTGTAAGAAACATAGTGAAAAATCATTACATTTAGTCGAACAAAACATTCTTTTTCCTTTTCCGAATGTATTGGATACGATTTAAAATCAGTAATAAAATTCTCTTAAAAATTACTAAAAAAAACAAACCGAAATTTTACCAAGTTCGACCAAAAATTGACGAAATTCTGCGTTTTTTGAATTTATAAACACGTTTTGAGATAAAAACTAATTTTTTTTTTAAATTTCGTTAAAGGTATATGAAAATTAGATTATTTCAACCAGCTTTTACAGCCTGTCAGGGAATAGTTTAGCAAAAATTTGAAGGTAGATAGAGAATGGCAAAACGAATCGATTAAGTAAAATTTTTGTACATCGAAAATGCATAATTTTCCCAAGAAATCGTTCTGAACTCAAAATCTCAAAATTTTGAGAACCGCTGAACTAGAATGATAAAAATTAACGTGTACTTTAAAATTATTGACAAAACGGTAGAGATACTACATTAACTTCCTGGTCCTCTCCAAGGTCCAGGTGGGTTAATAAACATTTTTTAGGAAAGTATGCACTTTCTAGAAAAATGATATATAAATTATATAAAAATTATATTTTTAACTTGTCTGATCATAGCAAATTCACATATTCACTCTGTATTAATTGTGGAATAGCTTTATACAACAATGGTCCAAGGTAATGTTACTCGTATTTCTGCCTTTCATCAGCATTTAAGCACGTTTGAGAGCTAAAACCTCAGTTTTTCCAAGATTTTACTAAAAAAAACTATCTTATTTTTGCCTTTTTTGGGCAAGTTTTTTAGCCAGAAACGCAATTATATTGCAAAATGTCGTTAAAACACTACCAAACTGAAAAATTAGGTTTCGGTTAGAGGGTGTTTCGAATCTTGTTGAGTTAAAAATTGAGTTTTTTTAGAAAGCTTTACCAAAAATTCGATAAACAAAATACCGAATCCATCGAAATTGATGTTTCTCTCACTTCAGTTCGTTTTTGAGCAATTTTCCGTCGAATAAATATACAAAACAATATTTGGAAAAAATTATGTTTATTTTTGAGTTAAAATGTTTAATTAAAAAATTATGTCGAAAATTACATAAATTTTGCCTTTTTAGGTGTTTAGTATGTTTTTCAGCCAGAAACAGGAATATTTCCCAAAATTTTATTCAAACCAAATCGAAGAATTAACAAAATTAGACCGAAACATAAAATATAATTTTAGCCTTTTACGAGTATTAACATAATAAATTTCTCAATCTCAACAAATTGGCTAAAAATCACCAAATTTCATCGAAATTGATATTATATTAATTATTTTATCTTGTTTCGTCAATGTAGTCAGTTTTTAAACCAGAAATTTTGTAAGATCTGGTAAAAAAGCGTCTCAAAATCAAAAAAATAAAATAAAACTGATGTAACTTTGCTTGCTTCACTCATTTCGTTTGCTTTTGTACAAAATTTCTTAAAAAAATAAGCTGAAAAATGACAACATTTGGCCGAATACGAAGTTCTTCCTAGTTTTTTCAAGTTTTTAAACATGCTTTGAGTTTCTTACCTAAATAATCACAGCTGAAAAAACACTTAGCTCAAAAATAACATTTTTTAATTTTTGCGATCTAGTATTAGCACGTTTTTAATGCAGAAACGCAGTCAGTTCGAAAAAATTATCAAATTTAATTAATCTTCAATTTTGTTAATTAATTCAAAATGATTTTCTAAACAAAATGAAATAAAGATCTGTTTTAAGGATCTATTTTTTTGACCTCTCAAACCAACCATTTCCAACAAAAAATCCTCAATCATTTCCAAGAACTTCTCTCAAAACTGGTTTACGATCTTTGATGATTTTTCACAGAGGCTATCAAGGAATTGACTGCACGGCAGGCGTATGATATAGACGTGTCATTTTCATTTTGGGTGACTGTACATCATTTGCATAAAATGTAAATTTCAGCTAAACTTGTCTTTTTCATAAATATTTTTTGATGATCAGTTTTCAATGTGATTTTTACAGTGTCAGGTTTCTTTGCTCAAATATTATTTTGTTAATATCTTATTGCCAATTAACGCAAAAAAATACAATTTAAAAATTTGAAAACCAATCATTTTTCTTCAGTCGACCACGTCTGAACCGAGTTCAAACAGACATAATGCAGATTATTTTTAGCTACATAATGTGTTGCACACATTCCCACACTTGAAACGTCTACAAAGTCTATAATAATATTGTGAACACGATCTGATTTATTTTACCCCAATGGTCGACGAAGCTATTAGAGGTTATACGATCTGACCAATCGACGTTTGCGACGTAGTGTTGTCAGAGTTCACACGACATCAAATTTCATTTTATTTAAATCGATACCGAAAAAATAATATATAAAATAAATGTAGGAGTATTATCATAAATCACAACTTATTGAAAATTCCCCAGTTATACACTAAAAACTTATCTAACAAATACTGTACTGTTGCTATAAATCTCAAAACCTAAAAGCAACCCTCATAACAAAAAGCCTTGTGTTTCAACAATTGGCCAGAGCTATTCATTATCTCGCATTTTATATACGGATCTGGAAGCTCGAATTGATTAGTGGTCCTTTGCCAGTGTGGACCGACTATGTTCACAAAGCAACCGGAAGAGCTAAATCTCCGAAGCACTTTCAGAGCGCCTAGAAAAGACTCCCACATACTGACAGACACGTTTCACCGGATAACTAACTCTATTTACAACTGGTGGAACTGTTTTTTCTAAACTCACAACTTTAACAACAAGAAACTTTGCTATCTTGAAAAAACATAAAATCACGTTAGTCACTTGGTTTTGGATATACACATTAAATGATGTTATATGAAGAACAATTCTACAGAAACCACTATATTTAAGTGCTTTCTTTCATATTAAAAGAAATTGCTAAGACCCGGTTGCTCAGTTCGAGCTTAAACCGAGGTTAACTCTAAACTAAGCTTAAGCCAGTTGCGAAATATCAACTAAGCCTAGGCTTAGCATTGGTCTAACTAAGCGGTCGATGTTGGCCGCTTAAGCATGGGCTTATCGATAAACATTTTTAATATTAACGTTATTAATATACATAACTTTATAATTTTATTGAAATCTGCCACAGATGAATAAAAGAAATCGAAGTAGCAATTTTACGCACAAAGAAAAAAAAATTGGGCAATTTTATAAATCTAACACTAGAGTGTAAAAAAGTTACTTGCTTATGTTCGATGAAAAAATAGACCAAGTCCCAAATTGCACTAAGATTTAATGCAACAGCAGACACCCGTAGAGGAGCTGCGACAATTAAAAATTCATAAAATGTGCAGACCAACAATGTTATAAAAAACAGACTGGTGGACGGCCATCTAGCCCATATACTACTTACTTTCATAAATGTGTAAAAAAATGCTTTTAATGATAATTAGTGGTAATAAGGAACCAACAAATTACGGGATTCTACAGCGAATTTGCTGATGATGCACAGAAACATCTTTTTTTAATAAATTTCAAAAAAAAAACTAAAAAAAGTATAGTGATAATATTTACTTATTCTTATACCCGTATAATAAACATTATTTTTTTAATTGCTGCAGCAGAATCCGACAGTCAAGGAAAGAATGATGTTAGAATTATTGATATGTAAATATTATGTAATTTTTATTATAGCACAAGTTTTTGAACAGTTAAATTATTTATATAAAATTGTTATGCTTCAAAACTGAGGACGCCCAAATCTTCAAATGCACAAAAACAACAAATAAACTGTGCAAATCAATCTATTGTTGTGCTCTAAAAGGAAACGTTAAATTGCATTTTTCAGAAAGAAGCACAGTTTGAAAATGCCGCGCATGAAGAAAAAAACATTTTAGTAATTAATAATTATATTGAGATACATTTTTAAACATAAGATTCTTATTATAACGGTAATATTCCTACAATGTACCAAAATAATGATAAATGATATTATTCCATCTTAACCTAACTGTTAAAAATCAGAACTGTCAAAACAAAATCTCACCAAGCAACTTCATACTTGAAGTGCGCAAGCGTACATTACTACCAACCGCATAAGTGACAAATTTAGCGCGGTTTAGCTAAACTTTCCACTGACCAACACAACTGCGGTTTAAGCTTAGTTTAAATTTAAGCCGAGTTTACCTAAGCAAAAGTTTAAGCTCGAACTGAGCAACAAGCCCTTTAGAGTCACTAAAGATTCATTACAAAAATATGTTAAATACAAGGTGAAACGAAAAGATGGAGACAAAATGAAACCGTTTTATTTTGACCTACAACATTTCTGGTTCCCTTTGGTCCTGACCTTTTTGTTACACCCTGTATTTCCAGGTGACACAATTACTTATTATCCGTTTCATAACTATAAAAACACCGACGCCACTGGATGGATTGGTACGGAACTGAAAAACCATAAACAGTATTTTGTACATATGGCGAGACTGTTTGTCAGATTTGTTGTCATTTTATTTTGACAAGATCAAAATTCCAAGCAAGTTATTCCTTATCAGACGGGTCAAACTTTGTATAAGGGTTAGATCTCTCGCGGTTTTCAAAAATTGTTGAGAGTCCTAGACAATGTGAGGTTGCGCAGCGATTTTCTGATCCAGTGTAATTTTGGTGCCAAAGGCAATATCTGTATTTCTGTAGCCCCTGGATATAAAATTAATGTGGGTTACAAGCAGGTTACGGGACTCAGGACATTAAAAGGGTCAAACAGTGGTCAAACTAAATGCAAGGGGTTGAATTCATTATTGGCTTTGTCTTGAGAACTTTAGAAAAAAAAAGAAAGAAGACTGTTAGCTGAAAGTCTGTTTCCCTCATTTTGTTCCAAAATAGCTTCAGAAGATTTCATTTAGGAATGGGAACTTTATTTGTACGAAATTATAATTTTGTAAATAAATTAACTTCTAAATTGAATAAGGTATTGGCCAGCCAATTTCGAAAATAGAATTTTAGATGCAGTTGCTCTTTTTTACACCCACGGAGATACACAGAGCAGTCTTTCTAAGAGTTATTTATTTAATAAAATGTTTACAAGAATCATCCCCTATTTTAGAACGGTCTCAAAAATTCCGGCCATTTTGAGGTGGTTCAAAGTGGCAGACACCCTATATGTAGTATCGCTTGCGCACAAGCAACTAAGCAAACGTTTTAAGTAAATTGTTTAAACTTGATTCATCTTTATTCTTTATTTAGCAGCAAATGAACTACACTAACACACCAATCTCGACTAGAGACCATCGACTTGACCAGTTTTACAATATCATTCACCAGATTTTGTCTAGATTATCCGAAATAAATGAATTGCCATCATTGATCGTCCGTATTCGCACTTACACTGAGTTCAAAGTCCCTAATCAAAGAAATCATCTCGGACTTCTTCGTTTCAAACGACAGCACTAAGGATGTTTCTTTGTAGTCCTACTGCATTTAACACTCATCAGAATGTAACTATTACGTTCAGAAATAGTATTGCACCTTCAAAATGAATTTTTTTCTTCTTAACCCCAAAATGTTATAATGACTTTTCGATTTGACGACTTTCCTTGAAGTACATTCCGATTAAAAATTATTTTTCACTGGTACAGTCAAAATACCAAATTTAAGTCACTAGATTGGTGGGGGCTTTTACGTAGTTGTGAAACGGATAATATGTCTTTCTTCCTTTTACAGTGGCGTAAGCAAAAAACAATTTAAAAATTTCAATTTTCATCTCTTCCAGTTAACTGCGAGGGTGGTTTTTCACATGCAAAACTAAATAAAAAACCCTCCAATCAACTTGATTATATAGAGAATATTCCTATGCAACAATGACTCAACAAAAACAAAGTTTAAAATCCCTTCACACCAAACGTTAATTTGAAACACGACGCGTTTCAACCACAAAGTGGTCATCCTCAGGTGAGAATCTAAACTACAATGACTCATCAAAATTTAAATACGACAAACTTCTTTTCTACAAAAATATTTAATAACAAATGCTAAAAACACATTCACCGAAATTAAATTCTGGAAACAAGACTTTTAACAGTTGTGCGGATGCAATTGCAGAAAATATAATTTTCATAAAAATGTTTGCGTTGTACTAAATTTTTAAACATAACGACTAAACTTTTCCTGGTCTTTACCACCTCTGACATCATGGATATCTCTCCGTTGTTAAATGTAGTTAAACTATACAAATGGATAAACTTGATAATATCCTTAAAATCTCCAGCCCTTATTCCCTTTAATTCCTTCTCAAGATTAAATGACCGTCGCCTTATTGTGTTCGCCATTTCAGTCGTAACTTCTTATAGTCCAGTGGTTGTAAACGGTCGACCGTCTCGACCACGATGGTGAAAACTCTTATAATGATGAGTAAAAACATCCGATTGATTACAACAGAAACAAAACCCGTTTACAAAGTTCTAACTTCTTCCGAAAATCCATAATTCTTAGTTTGCCCTCCAACAAAAAACACAATTTTTTATTAATATTATACCAATCACCACCGACCACTAAAACCAAAACTCCGGTGGTAGAAAAAATCTTAAAAAATCGCATTTGTGGTCCATGTTTTCTAGGAAATTGGAAATAAAATTACACATTTCGACTCGTCTGATTCGTCTTTATTACGGAAACTATAAAATCTACGACACTCCAGTAAAACTAGCCCGCCACCACCGTTTCAATATTTACGAGTAACACGATGTTAAAACGTCTCCTGTATCATCAAATTGTCAATTTAAGCGCCACGAATAAGAAAACATTACTTGTATCTGAAATAACTAGAACTTGCAATTCAATTTTATCCAAAAGTTTGCTGAAAAAATCACCTTAATGAACTGGTAGCTTTTCCTGATTAAAACTCGGACGACGGTGTGTTTTTTATTCCTGAAACAGGATATACCTCGTAATGGACTCGAGTTGGTTAATTAGCTCAGTAAAGTGCAATGTTTTGCGACAAATCCTGAAACGTGCCCGATTAGAATTTCCCTTGAACTCTCCTCACACGACAATATTTAAGCCAATTATGTAAACAATTTGCAAATAACTTTACAAACAAAAAAATAGATCAATAATATTAATCGAGAGGTCATCCACAGCTCACAAAACTTGTACATCTCATTTGGCAATACCTTACAATGTAATACAATACGAAACAATACTTAAAAATACACATCATTTAACATTACTAGAAAATACTTGACAGTACGCAACAAAAAGTGCATATTACGCTCCTAAAAATGATACCAGCCATATCAAAACTTTTACATGAAGCCAAAAATTATGCACACAATGATGTTAGCAAAAAAAAGTATGAATTTAAAAGGTGAAAACAACTTTAAGATTGTCAGAATTTCAATAAAAAAAGAAACCGAAAAATCGGATAATTCAGCAAAAGATGGTTTAGATAAAGGTTCAATAAATTCAGAGAAGCAAATTTTAGCGTTGTCAACATCTTCAGAAAATACATCTAAAACCTCAGTGTGAGCAGTTGAAGATAAAGACAGATGTAGATTTGGAGCGTTTAGGTGAAAATTTCGCATTTTGAATTTGAAATTAACATTCCACAGGAAGGTTAAAAGAATAAACATTTAATATGAGATCGTTAGAAGCATTACAGCAAAGCTAAAATTTCTAAGAAAGAAAAATAATGATTTAAAGATACGTAAAAGTTGAAGAAAATGAACAAACAGAAAATTAAGTGAAGGTGAAAGCGAAACATTAACTGAAACCTTTTCGTCTTTGACGACGTACACGAAAGCAGTGAGAAACAAAAATGTTTCAAAAAATAGTAGATGCTATTTACTTACAGGGTTATTCGTATTTATGAGACAATAAATGAACCTCAAAAAGGACCTATAAAATGATGCCAATTGAGATTACAACTCGTGTCCTATCAAAACTGATAAGAATTTTACAGTCCTGGGAAGTAGGGGTATGGAAACACGTTTTTGCACCATAACTTTGGAACTATTTGACCAAACATTACAAAACTTGGTAGACTTACTAAAGAGAACATGCCTTTTAATCTGGTAATTTCGAAAACCGGATACATCCACCCAGTTTCCGGTTGCAGCTTTTCCGGATCACATTTTTTGTGTTTTTTTAATTTTTTGCCGTCTTAACATTACTTTTTTATTGCTTAAATCGATAGAATAATCTATTGCGAATAAAAAAGGTATAACCTTTTACACCTCTAAAATGCACCGTTCAAAAGTTATTTTAATTTAAACAGAGGCTTGCGCCTGATCAAAATCAAAAAAGTATGAATTTTGAGTAGACGATATCCGTAGCAACAAAACCCCTGTCAAGTCCTGTCAAACATTTGTCAATTTTAACTTTGGACTAACTCTATACTACAAGTGGTTACTGTTGAACATTATTTGATTTAGTTATTTTTTTATCTTACTCGATAGAATAGAGTGGTGATTTTTCTATTCTATAGTTGAAAAAATTTAACACAAATTTTTCAATGTACCTATAAGAGAAAACGTTGTATTATACACGTAAAGAAAAGTTGGCATTATCTGCTCGTGATTCCTTTCTGAAACGTCGTTTCAGAAACACATCACTCACAGATAATAAACAACTTTTCTTTACTTGTATAATAAACTACTATTTTCAGTGACTCAATATTAATTAGTAAGTTTTGATTGTGTACTCGTATAAGAAAATGTATACAGATTTTGAAAAAATTCACATGCATAGAGAAAAAAATTAAGTAGGTGTAGCAAAAGGTCGACTCTATGTGATGATTAGTTTTTGAGTTACAGTAACCTATAACGCTATAATTACTCAATTTCAAAAGATATTGAGACTGACCAGTTTTGAAATATATAAAAAAATAAAAAATGAAAAGTTTTAGTTTCAAATTTTACTTTTTATTTGTTTTGAATTTCGTGTCAATTTTATTGACCACAAAAAAAATAAAGACGATTGATATTTTGCATTGTTTTTGTAAAAATTTCTTTCTTGTAATCAGAATATCTACTCGTAAGTCATTGAATATTTAAACTTTTAGGATGTAGTAAAATGTATACTGCTTTTTATTGACTTTTTGCGGTAAGATTTATAAAACAATACTTGTCAATACTAAATAATATTTGGCAATATGCAGCAATACTTCACTGTACAGGCAAGACCTATACTGTGACAATACTTATACAAAAGAGAGATAGTGAAAGACTCCTCGATATTAATAAATAGAAAATTGGTCCTAAAAACACCAAAATGATCAAATTTTACTAAACAAACAGTCCAAGTCATAATAATTAAATATTCCCTGAGTTAGCCTTTAGTCTGTCCAATTAATCAAATGTTGAAAAAAAAAATGAATTGCTTAAACCTCAGCATTAAATTTCTTCAGAAAGATGAACCTTAAATATAAAATAACTTTTCAAGAAGATTACACAGTGCCGTCTTGCTGTAATGAAGTTGGATTTCTCTTTGTGAAATTAGCCTGTAACCACCCGGTCACATTTAAATCGTTGATCCTATTTCATCCAAGGATAAACCAACCGAGTTAGTACTCGACAAGATTGAGTAAAAAATTCAAATATTTAAGCACATATTAAAGGCAATAAAAGAAACTCACTTGTAGCTCCAGGAGTTTATCATTTACAATCCGTCTTTTCCAACCGTTCGAACGATACAATTCTTTTAAAAATAAATAAAGTAATAACGTCAATCATTGTGATTTATCTCACGGATCATAAAAATTTGAGAGGGAAATAATGTGTATATTTGAATTGCAAAAGCAGGCCGAGATTTGTAAATGTTACCAAAACATAACGAAATTTGGTTTCAAGAAGCTTCCTGCGCATATAAAGTCTGTAAATGACAAGCAAAACAGCGTTACTCAAGATGTAATTATGCATAATTGAAAAGCCTGAGACAGTAATGGAATTGTTAACGCAGCGATGAAATTGTTTACGCCCTCGACAAATAAAAAATACAAATTACCAATGCTACAATTTTTCTGCTCCAATCATTCATTATTCATCATAACAAACCAAATTATGTGCATACGAAAAACATATATCACTGCGACTTTTTTCAATTTTCAATTTGTATTGCAAACAAACGACTTCCAACCGTGCTTTCCAACAATAGGTACAATCAAGAAAAGTGGGAAACTTTCATATTTACGTTATAAACCAAGTGGAAAATCTACTAGCTTATAAATTGTGCTGTACACCTTCTAGTGTAAAAGAGATATCGGCGGACACCTTCAAGTCGTAAAATAACAAGATCAATTTTGCAGAAAATTTGGTGTAATCTAAACAAAAGCGACTACCAGACCTACAACACTAGTTTACAACAACCAATAAGTAGATTAAACCAATGTGAATCGGTAGAATAATTAACCCTAAGTCTGATACTGAAGTCGCAAAAAAAATTAGGACATCAAGTTTTTTAAATATTCATTATTAAGTATCAGTATTTGACAATCTTTGCAACATCAAAAATGTTACAGACTGCATCTTCTTTGTACTATCAGGGTCAGTTTATCTTAATGTAGACTAGTAGTAAACGAATAACATATTTTTATCCCCAAAAACCTTAATAAATCTCTTCATAAGACTTTAAATCTTGATGGAAAAGTTTTGTTAGGATAATTTAGACACAAACATAGAAAAAGTTATTTGAGCTTAATTTACATTCACCTGATGATATTTTAAACCAAATAAAATATTTAACAATTTGTTAATCACGTCAATAAGGAAAGTCAAAAACATCACAAAAAAGATTGATTCAAAACTTTTGAAAAATTAAAAATCAGATTGTTTCTTTATTTGAACCGTTTATGTCATTTTCTCTTATTGTAACCAGCAGTAATCGGCTAACATATTTTTAACACAAAAACCTTTGTATACCTCTTTTCATAAAACTTTAAATTTTGATAAAAACGTTCATCATTTAATCGATTAAGTATCCCAAGTTTTATTAGGATAATTTTACCATAAACAAACAAAACAAAAATTGTTTGAGCTGAATCTACATTCATTTGGCGATATTTTAAAGCAAATACAATGTTCAACAATTAGTTTATCACAGAAACAACGAATGACAAACTAGACACCAGAAACAAATTTTCAAAACTTTTAGTGAATTTATTAAAAAAACTAGGCGTGATAGACAAATGTGACATACAGAGTGAGTTTAAAATAACGCATAAAATTCGTAATTCTTTTTATTTTTCAAAAGTATAAAAAAATGCAAAAACAGGTAACTTAGCATTTTAATTGAGCTCAAATTTGACCTGGCTGAATCTGTAATGGCGGCCAATATGGCGGCGCAATGACGTCACCACAGAATTTTTTAAATGGAACGATAACATTTTTCTTAAATAATTAGAAGTCCTACTAAGAGGTCTCTACAACTGACCTACTTATTTTAAATATAGAAAAACCAAACAGGTAAAAAAAATTTGAAATCATCATTATAAAGTGACGTATAAAATTCATATTTCTTTTATTTTTCAAAAATGAAAAATATGCAAAAACAGGTAACTTAACATTTTAGTTGAGCTCATATTTGACGTAACTGGATCAGTCATGGCGGCCAATATGGCGGTGCCATGACGTCATCACATAATTTTTTAAATGGAACGATATAATTTTTCTTTTATAGTTAAAAGCCTTATTAATAGGTTAATTACAACTTAATTATTTTGAATGTTGATGAAGCGAAGACGAAAAAAAATTAAAATTTTCATTAGTCCAAAGTAAGGTATAAAATTCATATAAATTAGATCCAGTTAGGTCAGAATTGAGCTCCCTTAAAATACTAAGTTACCTGTTTGTGTATTTTTTATTTTATTTTAGAAAAATAACAAAAAGATGAATTTTATTATAAAAATTCCAAAAAAAAATTTTTCACGTTCGGTTCACCCACACCCAAAATAAGTAGAACAGTTGTAAAGGCCTATTAGTAGAGAGCTTTTAATTATACAAAAAAAAAGGTATCATTCCATTAAAAAAACAATATGATGACGTCATGGCGCCGCCATATTGGCCGCCATGACTGATCAAGTTAGGATAAATTTGAGCTCAATTAAAATGTTACCTGTTTTTGCATTTTTTTTATTTTTGGAAAATGAAAAAATTATGATTTTTATGCGTTACTTTAAACTCACTCTTTATATTTTAGTCATCAGTGAATAAGAAGAAAACAAAATCAGTATAAATTATCTATTGGTAAAAGAAAAATATTTTTTAAACTAATGTAATTATTCAGAGAAGCTAAAAATCAGGAAAGTGGTTTTATCAGGATAAAAAAAAGTTTATTAGAATCAGTGCTTAGGTAAAAGAAATCCGATACAAAGCTGGAATTAATTACCTACAACTTGAGTAAAATATGACAATTTTAGAAAAAAAACTCGATTAATGTATTTAAATTAATCATTAATTACTGTTTCAAGAAAAACAATTTCAAACAGACTAACCAGAAATTAATCTCAGAATAATTAGTTAGGTGCTTTATGACCTTTAAGAACGAAATAATAAAATTACCTTTTCTCTAAATAACACATAATACATAGTGTCCCAGCGAGTTCATTATTAAAAAATATTTTTCAATTATTTAAATGCTCTATTCAACTCGTTGGAACACCTTGTATGTTTGAGGAAAGGTTCTAAAAGCTCCACCAAGTGACAACAATGTTAATATACGTATTATGTTCAAACTTGTGCAAATATTTACTAAAAGGTAAATTTATTCAAATTAGAGATTATCACAACATTTACTTGCATATGATGTGATGAAACATAAACTAAAATTTCTCTTAAAACAAACCAAATTATTTTTATAACATAAAAAAATATCTGTTTTTTTTTGTAAATTCTGGGAATAATTTACCTTATTAACGACCATAAAACGACATTAAAACTTGATTTCACCTCAGGCAACACTCTTAAAAAACCCTCCCTTCTCGTATCCTACAATTATTATCTCTAAACCAAGAACTTTTTATTGGCTTATCCATATGTCTTCATAATAAAATTTTGTAGTGAACTTGGAGCCCAAATCTGATTTTTTTTAATAAAATATTCACATAAACTACCACAGTTTTACAATAACATATTATTTCCAGCTACCATCACAATATAATTGAAACCAGTCAAGAAGAAAACTTCAATAAAGACAGACACCCCTAAAATTGGTTATTTTCTCCACGATAAAAATTAATTTGAAACTTTGTGGTTATTGACAGATATTCTCTTCTGCGATTAGGAAATAAATATACTGTACCTTCACAAATTGTTTTATACATTCATTTCCATGCTCCCGAAGAAACGTCTGAAGAGTTTCCATTCCTTGTGCAGACAATAATCTATATCCATTTCGTCCATTGTTATTGTTATTATTATTGTTATTGGCGTGATTGTTGTTATTAATGTTGCTCAACGAAAAGAACATGTTTGCACGATTCTGTTCGCACTAGGAAACACATATTACGATCCACATTAATTCCGCAAATATTCCGTTGCAATTAAAGTTATAGGATGCTTACTTTAAACGTATGATTACGAATTTCAGAAAAAAATCGATTTAAAAATAATAAACAATAGCAGTTAAGAGCTAATGTAGTATTTAATTCAAAATGCTAGTCAATTATTGTACTATGGTACAGTTAAAAAATTATCCCACGACTTGAGTGATCAAGTGATAATCAATACGTAAGTAAACCAATAGTGTGAAAATTACCATTTAAATAAAACAAACAAAAAATCCAGCCAACTTTTGCAACGAATTATTTGCAAGTCAGAGAAAAAACCGCAATGAAGATCTCTTTTTAAGTCAGGCTTGTTCTTGTCGGTTGTTGTGGAATTAATTACATTTACGATACAACTTTAATTAAATTACCAAACTGCTAACATTATACACAATAAACCACCAAATCAAACCACAATCATGGCTATCGAAACAAATTAGCTAAAGCCAATATCGTAGTATAGAACCGTTCGGCAGCGTGAGCGTCGGCTTACTGAAGAGCGTCGAGACGCTATCCTCAAACACGCCGGCAACAGCTCCAATCATGACACGGCTGCAACCGACGCTACACGCTTCCAGACGAAACAAAAATTCATTCCACTGCTGCACATACACATAAAGGTCTAAAAATAATAGAAGTAACTGCATTATAACGAAGAAAAACGACTAAAACTTGTCAGAAATTAAGTCAAAATTAAATCTGAAAAAAATTGTACAGGGTGTTTCAAGTTTTAGGTCCAGTCAAAAAATAAATACTTCTAGTATTCCAAAATAAAAAATATATATCGCAAACGATAGAGTTTCTAACACGCTTCAATTTGATGCTTTGCTGATATCCCAAATTTTCATGATATAAGCGTAAAACGCAAAAAACTACATTAAAAAATTTTTTTTCCAAATTATTCCAATAATTTTTTTATAATAAAATTCCTCCTATTTTTTAAGTAAGACTTCCGAAACTGAAACAGTAAAAAACCCAAGGCGTATTGAGCAATTGAAATTTCAATTTGCAAAAAAAAGGGCATTTTTTTAATTGACAAGTAAAATTTTAGTCTGACAGTTAATGACGTTTCAATTTTTTGTGAATCAAGCAAAGACACGAGCTCTGTTTTTTCAAAGGTGACTAAGATAAAACATTTATTTGATCTTTTGCAAATTGGAATTTCAATTGCTCAATACGCCTTGGTTTTTTTTACTGTTTCAGTTTCGGAAGTCTCACTTAAAAAATAGGAGGAATTTTATTATGAGAAAACGATTGCAATAATTTGGAAACAAACAATTTTTTATCTAGTTTTTCACAATTCACGCTCATACCATGAAAATTTCGTATAACATTAAAGCATCAAATTGAAGCGTGTTAGAAACTCTATCGTTTGAGATATATTTTTTTTCTTTTGGACAACTAGAAGTATTTATTTTTTGACTGGACCTAAAACTTGAAACACCCTGTATAGTACCGCTTGAGGCAACCTTATCGCACACCTAAGAAAATCGCGATTTCTAATTAAATAAAACAAAATTGAATTTCACACGCCTAACTGTACATTCGAAAGGTATCTCCCTTAATTTTTTGGTAATTTTTCACTTACAGATAAAGATAATAATTAAAAAAAAGTAATTTTCGACCAAAAAGTCAAATTCTGAATTTTATACTAACCTACGCGTATTCACTTCAGCTAATTGTTTACGAAATCAGATTTTGAATTAAACGCACTTTTACATTTTAACTTTAAAAATTATTTTTATTTATGAGTTAATACTTGTGGCATCGTAAATTTAGGCGACAATGTGAACTGTAATTGGGGTAAGATTGTAAAAGATTTCGTTGGGATATTTGAATGCAGGCATCAGTTTTTGTCAATTTTATTGCAAGAAGCTTCAAAAAGGTAGGCTACTGGTAAGTGATCCCTTTGTTGGCAAACTGTACCATCTTCTAATAAATCACGAGTCGGGTTTGCGTCTAAATAAAAAAAAACGATTATTTAACCAACCAAGTCAAAATTTATAATTCTCATACCAGGGTTCGATGGGCTAGCTGGTAAGGATTCAATAGGATGGTGCTATTCTCTAACTTCTGTTACTATGTTATTGCTCTACTACTGTAAAAATTACAGCTGTTATTTAAATTCGTATTCCGTAAACTCGGTTACCCTCTGTTAGCAACATCTCTACAATAACATTCTCTGTTAAATAACAGCGGCAAAAAACCCGCCATAAACTAACAGTGACAATGACAGATCGTGAATTTTTGCCATGTTTTACCAAATTAACAAGAAATTGTAGTAAAAATATGATATGGGATAAAACTAGAAGCTTAGAATCACGCACATAATTCTACCTTTGGTTCTAGAAGTGTTAGAAAACCAAGAAAGGGGATAAGATCGATCCTAGAAAAAAATCAACTGGTAGTATAATCCATAATGTTGCAAAAGTAACCTCTGACAATGAACACCACTTAAAAATCGCAAGGAACGCGAAATTTGTATAAATAAAAAAATTAACACTGAGTACTCTTCATTTTGGTTACAGTATTCCGTGAAAATAAAACAGATTTTTAAATTTGTATTATTTATTTCAAATTACATTTTTTGTGTCTAAACAATTATTTTCTTTTTCCCTCTTTTCTTTTCTTTTCTTTTTCTCTCTTTAATGTTGCGTATAAGTTCTCTCCAGCACAGAATAAATTAATTTGGATTCAATTCAGTTAGCTAATCCGACACGAGATCCCACAGAAATTGTCCCAAAACAAAAAATGTTTTTTTTTCCCAATAATCAAAAATATTCCTTGCCCTACACTCTACACTCGTCTTTTGCATTCGCACTGTTGCTGACATTCCATAAAGGTAACAGAATAGAAACATTTAGAGAATACCACCATTAGTCTAAAAACTATGTAGTTAAATTAACAGTTAAGATCATAGACCAGTTAGTTACGAAAAGTAAATCCGCATTAGGGGCGCCACCAGTTTCGAATCGGGTATTTTCTTGAATGCCAGCCCAGTTGGGTCGACCCAAAGAGGGTGGTGGAGCAGGTATAAAAATGTAGCTACAGTTTCTTGACGAAATAAGCATTTGAGTTAGCAATCGAAATAAGAGCTTTTTGAAAAAAATATTTTTTTAAGATCAGTTCATTGAAATACAGCCATTTGATAGCAAAAATTGGTTAACACTGGTTCATAAAGGCTCTGTTAGGTTATATAAAAAACTAGTGTAATAATCATATTTTATAAATGTTTTACAACCTTCACTGATTGTTTTAAGGTACTTCGTGAGTATGCAAAGGATTGAATTCTAGTGTGAAATTTAAAAAAGTTCAAACTATGCGTACATACCAATTTAACAAAAATATGTTTTGGAGCAATATATAAATCAGTAGAACAGTAAGGTTGTTTTCACTTATATAGTTCTTTATTGTTATTATAATTAGAGGACGGATTATATGCATTTTTCATATTTTTAGAGTCGACTGCATATTTTGGAAAACAACATTTCGGAAAATTGTTGTTTTCTGGAAAAATTTATAATTGTTTGAACTGTTTTTGTGATCAATTCCAAGAAAGACTAAATAGATTATTTTTCATCTTTTTGGGTAATACCGCCAGGTCTAAATCACTTCCCCAAGAGGATTATTTTCAACGTTCTACTCTTTCCAAAGAATAAATTAGTACGGAGCTTCGATGTATAAATTCGGTACTATTTATCCTCAATACCGAAACCCTCTTTTTACCTGGTCGAAGCTTTTTGGCACCGCACTTTATCAGGTCAAAAGAGATTATTTACATTTGGAAGCAAAACTTGCACAATGTTCTAGAATCAAAAATCAAACACTGCTAATTGCTTGCAACGTTTCATTTTAAATTCAATAATAAGTGATTTTATAAAACACATCCATTGCTGTTTGTGTTTACAAATGTACGATGATTGTGAACATATTTTTTATAAATAATTTCATATACATGGGTACTTGTGTAGACATATTGAACATAAAAAATGGTATGGAATACCAAACGTATTAATTAAGTATGAATTTTCAGTTTACATTTTAAACGCCATGTTCTTTTGGCTTCCCTGGGTTGTGTAGGAAGGTCTGACCGGGATGTAATTAGTTAACACTCAAATTAAAAAAATTGACGACATTGTTGTTGAAAATTTATTACTTAATGTCATGGTTGAAAGAAAACACATTTTTTTCTGCGAGATACGTCTTGCATAGCAATGTGAAAAATGCAAAAATTTAAACATTGATTTTGCAATAAATAGATTATAAAAATAAAAAAACGCTCAATCATAACATCAGAAACACGGTTCTGATAGGTTTAGTAAAAAAAATTATAAATTTCGTACAGATTTTTACTCTGAGCTTAAATAAAAATCGTAAAATTTTAATGTTCAAAATCATTTTTCACGGTTATAAATAAGTAAAGAATTTTTTAAATATTTTTCCGCAATACCTTATAACCTTAGTAAGCTATATAGAATAAAAAAGAATAAAATGTAAAAATAATTTTGGTGTTCTACACCCTTAATGCCCAAAAACTCACAAAACTGCAACGACTTTATTTATTAACAAAAAAAATTTAATAAAAATCGAGAATAGTCCTTATCAATGTACACAGGCCGGTGTGTAAAATTTCAGGATTTTCATTTCATTAGAAGTCACAATTTTCTTGGGTGCGCGATAAGGTTGCCTCACCCTGTATATGTTTTATTCCATTAATCGTAGATCAATTTTATTCCTCGTAAAATTTATTATTCACAGCACCCGCTGTGTAAATAAACCTAACTCAATAATAAAAAGGCTAATGCAAACTACATAATTACTCCATATTATAAATGACTAGTAATAGCACCCCATGCGACAGCTTCATTCCCAAGCTCACATTTTGCAAATTTAAGTTGTGATTATATTATTTAGAACCGTTGTGTATTACAACAAAGTGCATTGAATTATTAAATTCCGTCCAAACTGACCGTTTTCCTAAACCTTCGCATTCATCTATTGTTTGACCAATAAACTTTAAAAAAACTTCTTTCGCTGTTTAAATAAATGTACAGCACATACTATTAATTTAATTGCTTTTTATCTAGACTCGATTTAGAAAACTAAACAATTTTTAACTTAAACATTTTCTTTTAAGGCTATAATACGTTAAATGAAAGGTGACCAGACGAGACCGAACCGGAAGTTGAAGCGTTCCTTTTAACATAAGGTACTACGCATTATTCTTAAGAGTTTTAGCCTAAATTGTTTTAATAAAATGTTTTTTGCACTTTCTGTAGACAGAAACTAAAGTATCTATTTTAGTCTCGAAACTACAAAAAAATAAATTCTTCTGAAGTGCAAAAAATAGCGTATATACCTCGGGACCAAAGTGCCTAAATCCCTTGAGTAGTTGTTGCCCTCGGGCTGCACTTTAGTCCCTTTATATACAGGCTGTTCCGTCTAAACCCCCCACATTAGAAGGATTGAGTGTTCTGAAAATTTGTATACAACCATCATCTTTTAGGTCCTGATTAATGAAAATATTTTCAAGATGGCAGCACTTCCGGTTATACCGGAAATAGCTATCAACATCCTTATTTTAAATAAAAAGCTATATTTTTTAAAGCATTTTTGAATTACTAGAGTTATTTTAAGATAGTTTTCCTAAGTTTTCCCTATACCTAAATTTAGCCGTTTACAAAATATTTATGGTTTTTAAAAAATTCTTGGATTTGCACCTTCCAGTTCAAAAATCGATAACTCTGCCATTTTAAAAAAATTTGGAAATATTTTTCGGCTCATTTTAAAAAGGAAGCTTAGATCTTTTCTTTGGTGTTTTGAAATTTCTAAATAAAAAATAACAAACTCCAAATTTTGCAGAACTTTACGCACCCATATTATTTTTTCAAATGAAATGCCAAAAGTTTTATTTCACTAAGAGTGGATTTTACAATCGTCGGATAACTTTATCCTTGGGATAAATTTAAAAAAATACATTGTTGTAACAATTGTAACCATAGTAATTATACTAGGAATAACTTATCCGGGATTTATCTGACAATATCCGCCCTTAATGGTAGGGAATTTAATTCTGTATCAATCTGTATTAACATTCCCTATACTTATGTTTAATAGTTTTCAAATTACAATAACTTTCTGTTGGGATTGAGAAATTCGTTAGCCATAGATCATCTATTCTCCATGCAAACGAATGAAAAAATGTGAGAAATTAAAGTTTTTCAAACCAATGAATGTATTTTGTTTTCACGGGATAGATAACACAATTTTGAACAGAGTTTGTCGTTTAAGTTCAATCAGAAATGTTTTTATGGCAAACTATGCAAAAATAGCTGTGGTTTGTAAAAAATTTCCTACAATGACAAAAAACCAACATTACTTGAAAATTATCACAGATAGGTATAAGGAATACTAATACAGATCGGTACAGAACAAAATTCTCCTCCATCTAGTAGAACAAAAATTGGAACATCCCATTTGAAAAAATTAAGTTATGGGTACTTGAAGTTGTCCAAACTTAACCTTAAAATTTTTGGATTTATTAAATTCATTTCCAATTTTGAACACACTGAAGAACAGATATAGGCCTTCTCTTTTAATTCTCCAAATATGATTTCGAAATCTCTAAAACTACAAGTTTTATTTTCAAAAAATCTTAAATATCTCGAAAAGGGTTAAATTCAGGTATACAGAATAATGATAAAAATTCACTTAAAATAACTCAACTAATCCAAAATCGCAGTGAAAAACATAGCTTTCCATTTAAAATAAAAAAGTTCATAAGGACTTCCGGTATAACCGGAAGTGTTGCCATCTTGAAAATATTTTATTTGAGCAGAACTCAACGGATTATGGCTGAGTACCAACTTTCAGATAAATATCTTTATTAGAACCTTTAATACTTCTAATGTGGGGTTTAGACGGAAAACCCTGTATAATATACTATTAATAACGGAGATAATTTTTAAGTTTTCTAATATTTTGAGTCCGGTCCTGTCTCTCTGCCTGATAAGGAGTGATAACTATGGGTACCAGATTTTTAATAATGTTTCAATAATTGCACCAAATCTGTAACATTGTTATCACTGTAATAGTGAGCCCTTAGTGACTAGTCCTTTGATTTTTTTCAACAGGTTCGGCTTCCAAAATTAATTTCAAAAAAATAAGAAGTTATTGTATCATCGTTATTATCAACATTTTACTAAGGTGTTTTAGGCTAAAACTCTTAAGAACAATGTATGCTAGCACATGTTAAAAAGAACGTGAAATGAAAAAATTGTAAGGTAAAAAAAATATATTTACTATACAAAATGAACACAATGAAACCAAGCATTATGTAATTGCTTATGAATTGCTTTCAAAAACATGAATTGTCGAAAATAAAAAATGTGATCGTTATTTGGGAATAAAATTTCGTTTTCTTTTTGAGTTGCAACCTATTACTACACACAATTTCGATAAAAACTAAATTCTATTTACTCATTTGCGGTTCAAAAATAAAACTAAAAAATAAAATTATAAAAATTTAATTCAAATAAACGATCACATTTGTATACTATTCCCACTTTATCATGCATCAGTAAGTTTTCCATTTTTTAGTACTACCCCTAGTTTCATAATCGAATTTAAAGGAGCATTAAATTAAATGTTGTTTATAATGTGCTGATTACTATGGATTTGTTGATAAAACTTCCACATTCTAAATCAAAAGTCCCTTTATCTCGATTATGAAACTGGCCATGAATGTTAGAATGAGCCACATTCATAAATGGGTTTCAATAATTTTTATTTTCGTGGTTGGTGTACAGTCACGTTCAAAAAGAATGACACACACACACCCTCAAAACCGTGTTGCAAATTATGACCTAAAAAATTTGAATCAGTCTTGCTATGCGGCTCGGGTAATAATAGTGCCATTCTTTTTGATCGTGACTGTGAATGATACCTAAATCTGATAAATAAATTACAGACAAAATAAGGTGATATATTGTTTATATACGTAGATATTCATTAATTTTGTACAAATTAAATGCTTCGTAGGCCAGAAACACGTTCTCCTCTTTTCGGATGCATACCAGAATAGATTGCCTTACGAAACTTGCACTTCAATAAACTATTTTTAAACTGCTGAAATAATCTCATTAAAATAATGTAACTCGTATTCAACACTAATAAATCAATTGCATCTAAAACTAAAAACTAAATTTCCCACTTTACTTAAAGAGAAGGTTTGGCGCTAAATCTAAATTTTTAAACATTACAAATACATCAATGACGTCAGAGTAATATCTCAGAGAAAGCATTGCAGCCAAATATATTTCACGTAAAACCTTTCAGTCTCAGTAAATACTTCTAAAGATCTTCATTCCAAATGGTAACGACTCCGACCTACTTAAAAAAATAAATTAATAAATAAGAAAATGTAAACTGCAGATGCAATTACAAAAGAATCAATTGAACATCATCACAACAAAACACTGACAAAAGTTTACTTTACCATACAAAACTCTTCGCTTTCATGCACATTTATGGTGCTATTCTCTAAAAATCTGCTACAGCCTATAACTCTTTACATTCTATAGCTAATACAGCTCTGTAAACAAATTTCTTAAAGTCCTTATAGTGTCGAAAAAAAATGATATTCTGTAAACTTCTCTGTAAACATTCACGTTATATCGATATAATTACCCATAGCTGATGACGATCTATAAATGCTCCGTCAAATTTTAAACATCAAATGTGTCAAACTTATTTAAACATTTTGGAAGACTTTTTTTAAATAGTGTTAATAGATAACACAAGTAATGAGCAGGTAGACGAATATCTAAAACTAATGGAATCGAACGAAATATTTCGCACAAACACAATAAATCCAACTGTTGCTCCAGATTACTTGGGAAAAGCTAGCCCTAAAGTTAAATTCATGTGGTTCTGGACCAGTTTTGTCCACCAAGGAATGGTCAAAAGTATGTATGAACAATTTTTTTTTTTTGTATCAACGTTCATTGTAGAAAATCGACTTAAAACTAGCGGTGGCGAAGGAAAAAAAATAAAATTGACTCCTCAAGAAGAAAGGGGTCTTTCTGTTTGGGGAAACGGGTTTCTGTAAAGTTTCAATGGTTGGGGGTTTACAGTTACATTTAGTCAAGCCAATTTGTGAAAACTTCCCGTTCCTGCCAGAGAGAGATCCAACACCTGAAAATTTTATTGATTCGGAAATCCAAGAGACTGTGGCGATCTTTGACATTTCAAAATTTACATGAACAAGACATGACGTAAAAAATACAGTAAAAGCAACAACAACATCTAAAAGAATAACAAAGATTCGGCCAATTAGGGAAAATCGCTCTATTAAGAGAATAGGCGAAGAATTACCTACTTGCCGAATATAAAAAAGTGGTAAGAATCAAGATCAATAAAACTAGAAGAAAGAAAATTGCAATTGGAAAGTGCAGAAGTGGCAAAAGATAAATTTAGGAATCCTTTTTTTTTTCTTTCAATGTAGATTTATAAAGAACTGAATAAGTACCATCTTTTATTTTATTATGTATTTCTGTTACTATTAAACATTATTTCTTCTGATATAGTTTTCTCTAGCAATTCTCCCTTGTCGCAATAAGTTCTCGTCATAGTTTTGATCAATATATTTTGAGCAATATCATCATAAGCTATGTTGGCTTCATCAAATTCAATGTTTGCCCAAACAGCGATGCTGTGAAGAATAACACTAACATAAACAAGAAACGCTGCATCTGCAGGATGATAGTGTAACACTATCATGCAACAATGCTCTCCATCGCCCTTTTAAAGTACCAAAAATACACATTTCTTGTTGATCGTAAATTTCGATTAAATCTAGCCTCTGGAGTGAACACGATTGGCTAAACACTGAAGAATACCCAGATATTTTACAGGAGGATTGACATTGCTACCATGGCAAATTATCGTTACAGAGGCTATAAATCTTTACACCGCCCATTACGTTATAGAGACTTTAAGCTTATAGAATTTAAGGTATAGAAAAATATTTGCTTAGAGAATTTTATTTAAACAGTTATAGCGCTATAGCGTGTGTTTTTTCTTACAGAATAGCACTATTAGAATGTTTGCAAATTACTAAAAAAATACATTTCATTAAGACAAGACAAAAGTAAAATAGACTACAATAAAATTTTTTTGCTGCACATGTCTTCATTTGAACCTCATAAATCCAAAAAAATGACAAGAAACTACAAGAATAAATTTTTCGCTGAATTCATTTTACATTTACTTATTAATTTCCTATGAAGGAAATAGTCACAAAATAAAATAAAATAATTTACAGCGCTCACTTCTTCCAGTCATGCAAACGTCCCTTTTATTTCGATTACTCGTCCGTTTAAAAAGAGTAAAAGGGGTGGAATTTATGCGACAGTAAATGAGTGTTTAACGTCGCAAAATCTGACACGTTATATAGCCTTCTTTAGAATAATAAGACTCGTGCTAAACTTCAATTAGATTCTAAAACGTCGTAAAATTAACAAAAGAACTTATACATATGCATTAGCCAGCCGATTGTGGTCTCTTGAGTGCTAGACGATTTATTTTAGGAATCTACTCCAATTTAGCTTCATACGTAATGTAAATACATACCATGTTCCAACTGATTAATCACTCTGAACGTACGGAACATCATTCATATTGAAACCACGTCCGATCATACCTAAGCTCATTACTGGACGTGTCATGTTACTGTTCCTTCCTTATCATCAATTCAGATCAAAATCTGACGAATTCTAAATGTGAGGAGCCTAAACTTTCAATCCTAATAAACTACCGGCTTCTACTTGTATAAACTGTCACCGACTATGCAACCACGAAACACCACAAAACAATATTTTGATACGTCCTTAATTTTCTTGAATGATAAAAACTATCCATTGCTTCTAATGTATCTTCTTAAATACCCACCACCTGTTTTCTTTAGTCGACGGCTTATTGACGCGTAATCCCTCAATCAATCTTCCACGGTAATAAATTATGGCATAACAAAATCGCTTTTCCCCTTTATCTCAATTCAATAGCAAGGGTGTGAAACTTGAAGCAAATTTCATTTGAATTTCTAGCAAGAGATCTTTAAAGTAAAGCTTGTTAAAAAAATACAATAAACACAAATCTCACAAATAGTTGTGTCGTACACCTCGCAATTAAGTGCCGCGACCTAGCAATTAAATCCTTAATTAAATCCTTAAGATTTAATTGCTTAAATCCGCCTTGCAAGCTATAAACTTATTCCTATTCAGAATTAATAACGAAAATAAAAGCTGTTGATCTCAAGAATTAAAATCACAATATTTTTACTTTAATGTCATTTGATGTAATTTCGTTTTTTACTAATATTCTGATTGCTTTGTCTACTCACATTCTAAACAGAAGATTTGGGACCGGTTTATAGAAGCGTCATTAATTTAATCCGCAATTAAATGCGTAACTAACTGATCACGTGACCAAATTAAACAAATTTGATTATTCTATTCGCGTTGTTAACTTTTAACAACAAATTAAAATTTAACGAAGCTTTCTATAAACCGGCCCTTAATGTTTTAAATACTAACATTGAAAAACATTTCTTTTTAAATTCTTCAAATTATTTTAACATTTGACCAAGCATTTATAAAGCAAATTTTTGGTTGGCCAATAGGTTCACCTATTAGTCCTATTAGACGTATCGTCGATATAATTTTATATGAGCTTGAAACAATGTTTTTAACAATATTTCCTTTGATTTCCTATTTATTATACAGGGTGTAAGCGAAATAAGTACATTAATTTTAAACACTGGTAGAACTCATCAAGACAAACACTTTTTCTATGTACCATTTTTTCAAAATCGCATTTTTTAAAATCATTTTTCCCCCCTACAAATTGACGAGCCTTTTATGAAATGTTCCAACAAAGAAAAATAATAATAAATTTAATTTGATTTACATGAACTTGCTTGGAAACGGTAACCTTGTCGACTAGGTAACTTTGCTTCCAGTGGCGTGTAAGAAAATTGTATAAGATTTTAAAATAATTTTAATTCAAAAACTAAAACGTTTTGAAAAAAAAGTTATTAGGAAAAATTGTTGGTCTTAACGAGTTCTATTACCAATTAAAATTAATGTACTTATTTCATTTACAGCCTGTACTACAGGCTGTTCCATCTAAACGGCAGATTATAAGTATTGAAAGTTCTAGTAATGATATTTATCTGAAAATTGTTATAACTCCTGGGATTTCAAGCTTGTCAAAGTGTAAATGTTATTGTCAAAGGTTTTCAAAATTTATCAAAATTTTTTTCGTTATGCGTGTCCATTTTACAAACGAGTAACCACTTCATAACTAAGCTTCATTCCATTTTGAAAAAGTACTACTTTAATTGACGGAAGAATGCATTTTAGAATACAATACAGAATACAACAGATTTGACATCAAAGACGTTGATTTGCTGTTTCAAAACTATGTAAACGCCAACGTCGCATTTTTTCTCAACATTAAATTTTATAAATTATTTATGCACTTCAAAAAATTAATAGCTAATGTAATTTATAGTTTCAATGAGAGATCTAATCAAACTTATTATCAAACTTATTTAAAAATAGTTTGGTAAAATGCAATGTTGGCGTTTACATACGGACTGTCTATAAAAGAGATCCTACACTCTTTTATAGGCAGTCCGTATGTAAATGCCAATTTTTATTTTTGCATTTGAAAGACTTTTGAATTGCCTCTCTAAAAACATTAACAGTTAAGTGTCTCTTGCTAATTACTCAAATGATATTGAACTTTAAACATTAAAAAAATTATGAACTATTGTTTCAGTAATCAAAAAGTGAAATTTTTAGCTAATAATAACTTTAATGTTACCTTTAGACCATTCGTCTTTATAACAGTGAAATAACTAAAATTTTAACATTTATGGCGAATTTTTAAATCCCCGTATAAAATTCAACAAACGAGCTGTGGTGGAATTCCTATGGTTATGGGATGGTTACGATGAATAATGTCCATTGTTGCTGAAATTAACTTTAAAGTCAAAATATCTTTTTAATTATTAAATTTTGACATTTAAAACTTTATGTTTTTAGATAGACAATTTAATTCTTTGAAAAGCAAAAACAAAAAATTGGATATTTTCTACGTTCATAATTGCAATGCGTACCAAACAATTGGTACAGATTTAAGTTTGAACTTTTCCCTTTCAAATGGTGAAAAATCCTAATTTTCTAGGATTCTTAGTTTTTATGTAATAATTTTTTAAAGAAAGCGTGTTTTCGTCAAAAAATTAAATTATTTCAAAAACTAAGCAAAATCGACCAACACAAGTTTAGATCAAAATCATCAGTATTAAAAGATACGCCCAAAAATGCAATAAAATTTAGTGTTCTATTTAAAAAAACATAACTTCAGGGTTTTTTTAATATTGGGACACCCTGTATATACAGGGTGTCCCACCGAAAAGAGCACCCCCCTCATAACTTTTTTATTTTTCAATTAATCTAGGCAAAATTAAAATTACACATGTTAGCAATGAAGGTCCACATTTTGGAGTAACTACTTTTTTTGGGGGGTTTATCGTTTGTGAGATAAAAAATTAATAATTATGAAAAAAGGTATAAAACCTTTAACATTCATATTATTAGAAGAAGCCAGGTTACATTAACGTATTGACAAACTTCAGAAGTCATTCAGATACCCTCAAATCTTTTTTTTTTAATCTTGCCAAAAATCTTTTTTTTAGTGCGAAATATCGTCGTCTATGGAGCGGTGTTGTGAGATTGTAAAAGCTACCTGTGAATTTAACTGTCACTCTGACATTGAAATCTCAAAAAATGTTGTCTAATCAGGATTGTGTCTTCCAGGAAAATAAACCCTTTTAGGTTTAACTACTGAGCTTGTGTCTTCAAATAATTGGACGACTTTGCGGACTTTTTTCAAAGAGTAACGCACATCTGGAAAGCGCTCTTCAAGGACTCGCGTTGTGAGTCGTAAATTTCTGCCACATTCACCGTAGACTAGAATGATTTCTCGCTTTTCTTGATTTGATAACATTTTTGAAATTAGTTGTCAACAGGTTGTCAAAATCTTACAGGTAATTGTTTACAGCAATCTCACAACACCGCTCCATGGACGATGATATTTCACACAAAATTTTCATTTTTTTTTTTGAGATTTTTAAAAAAGAATTTAAGGAAATCTGGATTACTTTTGTTGAAAAAAAGTTTGCCAACACGGCAATGTAACATAGCTTCTTCTAATAATATGCAATTTAAGGATTTTCCATCTTTTTTCATGATTTTTATTTTTTTATCTCACAAATGGTAAGTTCCTCAAAAAAAATGCTTACTTTAAAATGTGGACCTTTGGTCCAAACATGTGTAATTTAAATTTTGTTCGAATTGATTAATAAATAAAAAAGTTATGAGGGGGGTGCCCTTTCCGGTGGGACACCCTGTATACCGCAATATTTTCAGAATATGCAGTAAAAACGCAGCTATAAAAAAAGAAAAAGTCAATAACTCTAATAATAAACAAGTTATGGACCTTTCTCGGATCGCTGGAACAGCCTGTATGTGCACTACCTCTCGAGACACGCTGTATATTGTTTTGACTATTAGTTTATAACTAGTTTAATAAGTTTATTATTCACATTTCGCGGTGTCTTGTGTGGTGGAAAAATAAGAATTTCCTTCTTTATCTGACTTTCATCTTAACCTTTACTCTTCCATCCATCCACCGCACAAGTGAAAGTGTTATTAGGTCTGTTTTATCTTTATTTCTTGTATTAATTATTACTAATGTTACATACACGTTTTAAATCTAAAGAAAATAGAAATGTACCATATTGAAACGTCATTAAAATCAAGATAATTTGGACTTTATTAAGCTAGAGCCTTTTAATTTGTTCCTATTCGTTGCTTATAATAATTTGAGAGAATGTTAGATCAAATTTAGTACACCTAACGTTAAAAAGATCTCAATTAGTTTGCGATACAGGTTTTACCTCCGCAATTAATTCGGTTTAATAATAATAATAATAATAAATTAGATTGCTTCATTTAAATCACTAAAATTTTGTAAGTTCCTAATTGAATATTCCAACAGAATAGAATGTCGCTCTTTGGTTTCTACCAAGTAGAGGGGAGTAGGAGAGACCAATGCCGAGTAGTACACCGCAAAGCCCCAGAGTGTCGTGTTCGAAGCGAGTAGTCGGTCAGCGCGATTGGTATGGGGAATTCACGGGTCATAGTTCACTAGGCTATACTCCGCCACTATAGTGCTGTAGGGTCGTCGCCTTCGCTTAATCAAAGTACAATATAATTGCGTATATTTCATTCCGGTAGGCGGTGTCGATTGTTTCCCCTTTTTGCTCCTTTATACGGAAAATTGGTGGAGACACCGGGATAACATAATAGTATATTATGATACGAGTTTTATAAGACGCATTTTGTCGCACGCACGGAATTGGGGCACGACGAGCGCAGCGAGGAGTGCCATAATGGAGTAAGTGCGACAAAATGCCTTATAAACGAGATATCATACACTATTTTTTCTACTTTGCACCTTTTTTAACAAAAAAAAATTAATTTCGAAATTTAGGGAATTTTGTGGCAGTTGACAGCATTTGCGTGGATCATGAAATTAAATTAATAATTTGGATCGTCATTAGTTTATTCGTAAAATGTATTCTGAAAGTGTCCAAGACGTTTTGCAATGCATCTACCCCTCAACGAATACGGGCTTTTGTGGCAAATACGCGGAATTTGAACATTGGCCTAAGGAGAATGGGATCTCAAATTACTCACTTGCACTGGCTTTTGAAGTCATGTTTGTACACTACTCGAAAGGTGTTCGAAGGGACTACGTATCAGGGTTGGTACAACAGCCTCTAAAGGTTCGAAATTGATTCATTTGATTAAATTATCACTTGAAACAGGTGCCGATTGACACTGACATTTCTCTCAGATAATTGTCAAAAAACTAGGTTGCCATCATTTTCCAACTAAATTACCCCGGTTTTTGGTGTAATTATCATAGCACTCCCTTGGATATTACGAAACCCAAATGGCGTATCGTAATGACCTCAGTACGAAACAAAAGTAGAAAAAATAACAAAGAACATTCATAAGTTTTCACTTTTTTCTTTCTCATGTTTTTAGAAAGCTAAATACGACTTAGAAAACCGTTTTAATTTTATCTCAGAATCGCATTTGAAATAGTGATTTCATTTAATTTTTATTCCACTTTCTTGTTGAAAAATATCAATTTTGAATCATTATGGTATGGATAAAATTTTGAAAAGATTTTCTTTTCTAAGTCTATGACGTGTTAAAAAAATTAGTTTTTATTTTAAATGTGTGTTTAAGCGCAAAAATTACACCGTTTTCAATCCAATTCAACAATTTGTTTGGTATTTTTGAAGTTATTTCGTAAAATGATTGGTTGTAGATTTTCAACCCAACTCGATGAATTTTGCTTGCTAAGTGACTAAGTGACTGCGTTTTTGAATGAAAAACGCTCTAATGTAATGCAAAAATGGTCATGTCACATCATTTTCGATCCAATTAATTAAATTTTCAACCTCTGGTGTTGTCTATTGTGTAGCAATATTTCACAAAAACTACGTTTTTAGTCACTTTAATCCCTGTAGACTAAGACTAAAGTATCTACAGGGTGTTTCACATAACTGCCTGGCCTGCACCCAAATATACAAAAGTCTCAAAACACTAGATACCAAAAATACACATTTAAATAAAAAAAATTAAAATATTAAATGATATTTCAATATAGACTCCTTTTATTTATAACCTCTTCATACAGGGATGTTTTTTTATTAGTATACATTGCCCTATGTATACAGTTAAAAAAACCAAGTCAATTTCATTGTTACTATGACGATTACGATTAGGCCGTAGGTTTAGGTGCAGGCAACCAATATTACAAAAACTTTAATATCCAAAAATAAAGAATAAACTTTGCAAAACAACAAAATAAATGTAATTAAATGACGCATCAAACCAAGTAAAATATTAAATAATCAGAGAAAGTGCTAAAAAGGCCCTCCTTGCACTTCCAAACAATAGCTCTAGTCTGGTACTTTGACCAGTATGGCACGAATAATACTTTTAACTTTTTGTAACATCTGGGTACTATCTAGTATAGGTTTATTTAGGAAATTTCTAGCCACCACATCGGTCCCTAATTATTTCAATGAGTGCGGTTTAAATTTGTTAGATCTTGAGCTGCACTGGTGTATGGCATTTGAGGCTAATGATTTGGGTCCATTCCGGGCAAAAATTTGACCTTAGGGGTGTTATTTGCCTAAGACCTTTTTGCCATATGTGAATTGTAATTTTGGTTGCCTGCACCTAGGCTAACCTAGACCTACGGCCCAATCCTAATAGCACATAATAGTCATAGTAACAATGAAATTGACTCGGTTTTTTTAACTGTATACATAGGGCAATGTATATTAATAAAAAAACATCCCTGTATATCAATATTGAGTCTAAGAAACCAACAAGTTTTTAAATAAAAAGTGTTCAATAATTGTTTTGATCAGATCGCCTATGTGTGGTAAGTGTCACAAAAAACGTATGTCTCGGTTAACATTACAAAACAATGACAAATGACAGCTGTCAGTGCTCTGCGGCCAAAAATTCACACTTTCAACTGAGATAACGCTTGCAGAGTAAATTCTTGAACGTCTCCATACAATTATCATGATTTGCAATGTGATTTTTATCAAAAACTCCTAAATGCAAAAATAAGACAACATTTAGACAGTTGACAGCAAACCATATGAACTTATCACGTCAACCTACGTTCATGCTAGAAAGAGAAAAGCACAGCAAACCATGACCAGAACAATTATTGAACACATGTTTTTTATTTTTGGAAACCCATGACAGTAGTTGTCAAACTTATCACTGTTTCATTAATAGTCGTGAAATGTCTTTTCTCAGAAACAATCATCATTTGTTCTATGAAGAGACGGCATGACTATGATTCTAGTTGACATATCTTCATCACTAACTAACCAAAAGTGTTGCAATTTTTTGAAGGGGTGAACAAACTAACAAAGACTATACTTTATACTATACAAACACCCTGTATTTTAGTTTAGAAAGTGCAGAAAAATAAATACTTTGAAAGTGCAAAAAACTGCATATATACCCTCGGGACCAAAGTGCCTAAATCCCTTGAGTGGTCCAGTCGCGGGATTAAATGCTGCACTTTAGACCCTCTATACAGAGTGTCCGTTTTTCGAGCTCCACCATAGGGATCTCAGTTATTATAAGAGATACGAGGTCGGTTAAATTAGGGCAAAGTTGCGCATTTCTATGCTGATTATCTGAAAGATGTGTCATTTTTAGTTTTTGAATTATTGAGAAAAATCAAAAATTTGTCATTTTCGTTTTTATTTTTTTAAACGAAAACCAAAAGAATTCGACGTTTGTAAGTAGGGCATTCTTCAAGCACTTTTTCACAAAAAATCTAAATCTATCATCGCCTCCTGTTCCAAGGCGTTCTTGATGTCAGAGTTACAACACTCAACTTTGATTTTTCTTATAAAGGCCATATTTGATACTTGTAATTATGAAAAGCCTGATTATAACGATGTATCGCATGATATGATCGAATTTTACAAGCTGCTTTGAAGGCGTTTTTCCAAAGAGTGCTTTTACAAACTAAATTTTGACAGTTCTATTAAATATGGGAGCAGAAATTTTATACCTTTGTCTTATTTTGTTTTGCAAAAAATAAACTTCCAGCTTAGTTTTTAAATAAGTACGCTTGGCGGAAATGTGAACCTTCCAGATCCAAATTCAATTAAACTTCCAAAATCTAGTTTGTTTAAAAACAAAATTGTTGGCGTTTCTTCCAAAGCACTCTTCGCAAAAATGCTTTTTTCTCCATTTTGATCAGTATGTAAGATTCGATCATATCATGTAATACATCCTTGTAATCAGGAATAAAAACACTTTTCAAAAATAGAAAAATCGTATATGGCGTCCTTAAGAAAAACTAAAGTTGAGTGTTGTAACTCTGACATCAAGAACGCCTTGGAAAATACAATGTCAGATTTAGATTCCTTGTAAAAAAGTGCCTGAAGAACGTCCTAGTGAAAAACGTCTAGTTCTTTTGGTTTTCACTTGAAAAAATAAAAACAAAAATTACAAATTTCCGTTTTGTTTTTTTTTTATTTCAATAATTCAAAAACTAAAAATGACATCAAATTTTCTTTCAAATAAATGTTCAGTTTAAAAATGCGCAACTTTGCCCTAATTTAACCGACCTCGTATCTCTTATAATAACTAAGATCCCCATGGTGGAGCTCTAAAAACGGATACCCTGTATATAATATACTATTTTACGTCAAAAATGTACTTAAATGTCAAAATTGCTCCATGTTTGAACTAAATATGTGGTTTTTTTTGTAGTTTTTAGCGAAATTTCACTAATGCCCGTTCCAAAACGATAGATATCGGTCCGATAAAGTTATGGACTCGATAAATTACCAATAATATGCAAAAAGTGTTTCTGAAACGCTATTGAGAGTTTATGTAACCGATATCTGTTCGATAACTTATCCGCCCAATAACAACCAGATATCTATTCGATAACTCATGTTACATAAAAAAAAATGACAAATTATTTTTGTGTTTCTCTTTATTTGGGCCTAATTTCAATAAGTGGTGATTGTAAGTGAAATTATTTTGCTTTATTTTAAAAATTATAGCATTTTTCAGAAATTTTGAACCTTGAACAAATGGAATTTGACATTTCTACCAGTTCTTGTACTGACAAAGAAGTTATTGAGATCTTGGCAAATATTAAAAGACAAAAATTATTAGATCCAAGGCTAAGCCTTTTGGAAAATGCTAGACTTCCGAAGAAGATAACGAATTGTTATAAATAAGAATACTGTGTTTGTTATAAGTGTAATGAAATCAAAAAGAGTACAGAAAATGTGATTTTGTAGATTTATTTTATGAATAAAATTATTAGGAACCAACATTTACGTATACAATAACAGTAAATATGAGTAATGAAGGCAAAAAAAACGTTCCTGTTATCATACGATCTTGAATCAAGAGCGGATCAAAGAAGTTTGAGTTTGAAATTTATGAAAAATTACGTTTTACACAAATTCCTTCCTGAAATCTGAGTGCAATTACCTACACACCTTTATTACTACAAATATTTATGACAGTCCTTGTTGCTCTTGTGTGTGGAAATTGAATGATAAAAAGCTTTACTTGTTCTTTTACATTTTATACTTCTTTACATCGCACTGATAATGTTAAAAGCTATAGTGTCTCAACTCCCCCCTAAATCTGTCAACTGAGGTACGGACACAAAGATGGGACCATTTCAGAAAACTGTTGGTAGATGCCGCCACCACAAATACAAAAACAAATCGAAAATCTTCATTTAAAAAATTTGTTTTGTAATTTTCATACATTAAAATGCCAAAAGGTTGTGTATGTAGTAAAAGTCCTATATTTATACCGTTTTTTAGTATTTTGTTTGATTATGGGACCACTTCAGAAACCTGACGCATGAGGTCGCTGCGTGAAAAATTTGACGTTCACACAACTCAAATATGGAAAAAAATATTAATAATGCCAATTATATTACCAGTGCATTTGCCGGTTTTAATTTTACAATCTTATACTCTGATTTTATTTATTAAACGCCGGCAATTTTTTATAAGTGTGAACAATATAGCGCCATCTAGCAGACACACTTCGAAATGGTCCCAAATTTTTCTCAAGTCGGCCAAAAAAGATCACCTTTACGGCTTTGATACACAAATAACTATTTTGTAACGTTCATAATTAATTCGCTCTACGATCTCAATCTGGCCCACTGTGCATCGTTGGAAAATATGAAAGCAGGCAGGATACTTATATATTTGCTAAAAATTAAACAATTTATGTTGTAAATATTTGTAAAAAGTCACGAAAACAAAACAAAAACATAAAGTCGATTTTGGTACCATTTTGATGTATTTTTGATTATTGTTTACTAATATTTATGATTTTAACGAGTTTTGATAAGGAAGAAATTTGCTCCAGATACTGAGGTTAGATTTCGGCAAAACTATCTATCAAACCAATAGTTATCGATGGGATAATTTATTGATCGATACGTTTCTGAAACCCATTTTAAAGTTATAGGACAAAGTTATGGAACGGATAGTTATCGGTCCGATAAAAAATGTTCTGGAAACCGGGCATAAATGTGTTAAAACACCCGAATATTGTCAACTACCGCGGATATTTTTTTACAAATTTTGCGAAATAATTGCGTTTATACAAAACCAGAAAACTGCAAAACTAAATGTAATTTAGACGTTTCGACATATTTTTGAGACAAAATATCTCAAAATAATCAAGTGTCTAGTTAAATATTTGAACAATGTGCTACAACTGTCGAAAACAAAAATATATTAAAATTTTTGACTCCGTTTCGTAACTTTTTATTTCATTTGACCAAAAACTCGTTCAAGCGCCAAAAAAAAGCAAAGATAAGACAAGACCATTTTCGAAACACGATTTTTTGAGTAATGTGTGACAAAATTTTGTTGAATAATTAGGTTTTCAAAAAAATATAACGCAAAAACGCTATACCTAATACTTTTCTATCCCATTTATTGATTTTTAACGAAATATCGCAAAACCCAATAATGCGCTTAAACGCTCGAAAAATGTAAAAAGTATTTAAAGCGGAATTCTGTGCAATTATTAATATTAAAAATATACTTAATGCCTCTCTCAATCCAGTTCTGTATTATTCAAGCTCAGTTTTTAACTCAAGAACGTATTTAAATGTTCAACAAACGAAAAAATAACATAATCAGCACAATTCAATGATTTTTTGAGTAATTTTTGACAAAAAGTCTTTTGTTAAAACCGTTTTTAGATGAAAAAGGCACCTAAATAATGCAAAAATTATAATATATCATTGTCGATTCAATTTATTAATTTTTCAATCTGATCTCGCAAAAGCTGTTTTTATCTCAGTAATATGCTTCTACGTAAAAACTGCTTCATTATTTAACTAATTTTGTAATTTTTCGGTTAATTTTAGGCGAAATTTCATTAAACAACTGCGTTTCTGACTGAAAACACCACAATTTTATTCAATTTAATCATTTTTCGGCTAATTTTTTACAAATTTTGCGAAATTATTGCTTTTCTAAAAAATAAGGTGAAAAACACCTGAAAAATGCAAAACTATGCAAAACTAAATGTCATTCTGACTCATTTTTGAGACAAGATTTGTTAAAATAATCACGTTTCTGATGATTAAACAATGTGCTAAACCTGTGGAAAAATAATAAATAATTAAACTGAAAAATTGAAAACTTGTTACAAAACTGCATTATAAAGCATTTTGGCAGATTAAGATTTAACTCATTTTTCTTACACCATCCAAAGTTTGACAGTATTGTATTGTGGGGCCTCATAAACAACAGAGGTATTTATCCTACAATTTATTAATTTTTTAGCCTGGTTTAGCGAAATTTCGCAAAAACTACATTTTCTCAATAACGTCCTGAACGCTCGGAAAATACAAAAAATGCAAAAAATTACTTAGTAGTTTTACTTAGTAACTTTTCATTGTGTTTAAAAAAAAATCTCAGTTAGGCGCCCTAAAAAATAATAAAAATTTAGAAAAATTCGGCGGTTTTTGGACGTACTTTTTATTAAAATTAACGAAATAATTGTGTTTCTGCTTTCTGACTAAACTATATGTTAAAACGCCTGAAAAAAAAGAAATAATGTAATTGTTAACCTAATTTAGCGATTTCTGCCAAACCGCCAAAAACTGAATTTAAGCGCTTCAAAAAGATAAAAATAACACCCTTTTCAACCAAATTCTACCGTTTCTGAGCAATTTTGATGCAAACTGCGTACCCTTACGAAAAAATAAACGTCGTAGATACAGTTATTGTAAAGAAATAACATTTCTCAACAAAAGTTTTTTTAACTAATAAAAATGATTACGTTTTCGAAAGTTTATACAGACAAATCTGTATGCAAAACAGAATCTTGTTAATCGCGGAATGTTTTAAAAGTCGAAAACAGCTCCAAACGAATTTTAATGCAATGCAATCTATAAAAGCCGGATATAGCCAAACGCAAACAGGGAAGACCATTTTAGGTTTACATAATTAAAAACGAACTTCTGTAAAACAGAGATGAGTGCATTTCAAACCAAAACCAAAATGTGTTGCAATGCTGATTGACTTTGCTAGGTTTTTATTAATCTTCAAAGTCAAAACACAGGTGGTTATTGAAGTTTTATTTAATAATCTTCTTTTTTACCAGTCTGTCTTCAAATATAAATAAATTCAACAAACTATACAGCGTGTTAGGGAATAGCGTAAATTGAAAGGTAGATAGAGAATGAATGGCAACACGAATCGATTAAGTAAAATTTTTGTAAATCGAAAATGCATAGTTTTCCCAAAAAATCGTTCTGAAATTAAAGTCCCAAATTTTGGGAACCGCTGAACTAGAATGACAAAAATTAGCGTAAATTTGAACATTATTGACAAAACAGCAGAGATAAATTAACTTCTTGGTCCACTACGTAATTCTTTTATTTCAATTTGTGTTTTGTGATTAAAATTTCTAAAAAAAAAAAGAAATTTATGCCAAAACTGGGGTTCGAACCTCCCACACCAATGACCATACCATCTACAATTTTGAAAAATTCTCAAAACGTCCACGCGCCATCATGTCCACTTTATTTAAAGAAAAAATTAACCGCTAATAAACGACCATAAACAACACAGTGGCTCTGAACAAGTGGATTAATAAATTTTTTTGAAGAAAGTATGCACTTTTTGGAAAAATGGTATAAAGCTTTTTAACTCATCTGATCATGACAAATTCACATACGAAATATTGCTAAGCCATTCCCTAACACCCTGAATAGTTTCACTTGAAGTAAAGAAGACCACGTTTTCACTTCCCTAATTAAAGATACCGAGAGATTAAAATAATTTTTAAAAGCTTTATTTTCAAACTAACAGCATAACGACTTAATACAATCTGTCTTACAACTACAATGGTAATAAACATACAGGGTGTTAGGGAATGATGTAGCATTATTTCGTAAGTAAATTTGCCATGATCAAACGAGTTATATAATTTTTCCAAAAAGTGCATAGTTTCTTCAAAAAAATTTGTTAATCCACCTGCTGAGAGCCACTGTGTCGTTTATGGTAGTTTATTAGCGGTTGATTTTTTTCTTTAAACAAAGTGCACATAGTGGCGCATGGACGTTTTGAGAATTTTTCAAAATTGTAGATTGCAAGGTCATTTGTGTGGGAGGTTCGAACCCCCGTTCTAGCAAAAATTTCTTTTTGTTTTTTTTTTTTTTAGAAATTTTGATCACAAAACACAAAATGAAATAGAAGAATTACGGAGTGGATCAAGAAGTTAATTTACCTCTGCTGTTTGTCATTAATATTAAAAATTACGCTAACTTTTATCATTCTAGTTCAGCGTTTCTCAAAATTTGGAACTTTAATTTCAGAACGATTTTTTGGGAAAACTATGCATTTTCGATTTACAAAAAACTTACTTAATCGATTCGTTTTGCCATTCTCTATCTACCTTTCAATTTATACTAAACCATTCCCTAACACGCTGTATACGAAAATTATGTTTAATTTGGGATGAAATAGGGATGAAAGTCGAAAGTTTGATGATTCCGTTTTATTTATATTTAATATACAGGCTGTTTTGTCTAAACCGCACATTAGAAGTATTGGGAGTTCTAATAATCATAGTCTGAAAATTTGTGTACAACCATAATCTTTTAGGTCCTGCTCAATAAAAATATTCTCAAGATAGCATCACTTCCGGTTATACCGGAAGTCGCTATCAACTTCCTTATTTTAAATGGAATGCTATATTTTTTAATGCGATTTTGAATTACTAGAGTTATTTTAAGGTAGTTTTCATAAGCTGTTCCTATACCTAAATTTAGCCGTTTATGAAATATTTATGGTTTTTAAAATTTTTTTGGATTTGCACTTTCCAGTTCAGAAATCGATAACTCTGTGATTTTTAAAAATTTGGAAATATTTTTGAGCTCATTTGAAAGAGGAAGCCTAGATCTTTCCTTTGGTGTTTTCAAATTTCTAAAAAAGAATAACAAACTCCAAATTTTTAAAATTAAGTTTGCATAACTTTAAGCATCCATAACTCATTTTTTTCAAATGAAATGACAAAAGTTTTATTTCACTAGATGGTAGAGAATTTAATTCTGCTTCGATCTGTGTTAACATTTCCTATACTTATGTTTAATAGTTTTCAAGTTACAATACCTTTTTGTTGGGATTGAGAAACTCATTAGACATAGGCCTTTTCTCATAGGTCGCAATGGAAACGAATGAAAAAAGGTGAGAAATTAAAGTTTTTCAAACCAACACCCAATAAATTTATTTTGTTTTCACAGTCTGATAACACAAGTTTGAACAGAGTTTGTCGTTTAAGTTTAATCAGAAATGTTTTTATGGCAAACTATGCAAAAATAGCTGTGGTTAGTAAGAAATTTCGTACAATAACAAAAAAACCAACATAACTTAAAAATTATCACAGATAGGTATACGGAATGCTAATACAGATCGATGCAGAAAAAAAGTCTCCTCCATCTAGTAGAATAAAAATTGGGACATCCCATTTGAAAAAATTAAGTTTTGGGTACTTGAAGTTGTCCAAACTTAACCTTAAAATGTTTGGGTTTATTAACTTCAATTCCAATTTTGATCATACTGAACAACAGATATAGGCTTTCTCTTTCAATTCTCCAAACATGATTTCGAAATATCTAAAACTAAGCGAGTTACCGATTTTTTAAGGAACAGGTGCAAATTCAAAAATTTTCAAAAATCCTAAATACCTCGAAAACGGTTAAACTTGGGTATAGGGAAAGCTAATAAAAACTCCCTTAAAATAACTCAACTAATCCAAAAACGCAGTGAAAATCATAGCTTTCCATTTAAAATAAGAAAGTTAATAGCGACTTCCGGTATAACCGGAAGTGCTGCCATCTTGAAAATATTTTCATTGAGCATAACTCAACGGATTATGCCTGAGTACCAACTCTCAGATAAATATCTTTATTAGAACTTTCAATACTTCTAATGTGGGGTTTAGACGGAATACCCTGTAGATAGTCTTTGGCCGTTTATCATAACTCCCTCTCAATTTGTTTATTTTTGTTAAAACATCCTCAATAATTACCATACATCTTCATGACAAAATTCTCAAGCCCCATCTGATGTCATTAACGCCTCAAAACGTTCCATTATCTTCTGATGACGAGCTTTCTACCACAAGTAGAAGCTTTAGTTTTACATTGTCCGCATCTGAAAACCGCCCCGTCAAAATACATCACCCTCAATCATTTCAGATTGACGTCGGCCAGAAGAATGCCACACCCTTGTTACTTCGCGGTTTTCAGATAACGCACTCTTTCATTTACATATGCAACAAATCAGCGATAAATATGCCATTAAAAAGCCAGATAACTCTCTGAGGGGTAATTTTAAACTTGCAATTCAGAGTTTTCAAGGCCCTAGCTTTAATCACCCTACAAAACCAATTTCTACTCACGACTCGGCCTTTATTACCCCTTATAAGAGATAATAAAATAATCACAATAGAAGCGAAAAAGAAAAAAAATTTGGAGCCTTTTTTAATTGTTTGAAAAATAATAAAGCAGCCCTGTTATAAATTAAAATAGCAGTCAACGGAGCGTATTATTCGACACGTTCTTAAACGTAGATTGAACCTCGATGAAATTAAACTCCCTGAGACGATTTCCCTGTTATATTTTCTACGCTTCTGCAGCCAGATGGTGGCGTTTTCCTTTTATTTATTTCTTGCGCCTCGTTGAACTGACTGAGTAGAATAAATGTGCAATGTAGCCTTTCGACCGCGACGAAATAGATTTCTCATAAAGCTTAATCATCCCTTAAAAGTAAAGGTCTCTATTTCGTCAAAGCACAATCTTATTTTCTCATAACGTCGGGTGTTAAAAGCAAGCACGTGCGAAAAGAGAAGGGCATTGACATTTTCGCGATGCATTTGAAAATTTTAACTTTTCTTATAACAGACCGATGATGTTAGAAAAAAAAGTAGATTGCAACCACGCAATTTATCACAGCTTAAATTCTTATCATATACAAGCCATAGATGGGAGCGACGTGATATCAGCAATAAAAAAGATCTATTTTACATTTAGATGAGACAAGAAGAAAACTTTAAACATTTTCGCCTTGAAGGAGAAAACAAATGAGAATGCCCCTTCAACAAGGTCCCATCTCAGGGAGTTGGAACAATAACGACCACACTCAAGCTTGTACAAAACTTTTGATTGCTTCTCACACTGACCTTAGGGCTCCTTTAAATTGACGACGCAATTATTTATAGGACAAATAACTCATTCTTCCTTTACCTGAAACAAAAAGAAACAAATGTCAATAAGGAGCCGCGTGACTAGTAATTATTTTAGAGTAGGCACAGTCGAAACAGTCAAACAGTTTTATGTTGATAAAAAATTAAAAATTAAAAAAAAATCAAGCAACGTCACCTATGAAAATTTATAAATATGAACAAATTCCTTAGTGATAATGTTAAGACAAAAAGTCTGAAAGTAGAAGTTTTAAGTTGAAACATTTATTGTACCATATGTCAAGAAGACTGAAATTTGTTCTCCCAACATAAATTGATTGGAAGAAACCAAAGTCATAGCCCTCTGGAGGGAGGATAAATTTCCTCGATCATATGGTATATGATATCCTTAACTTGTCCAAAAAATATTATTATTGAAAAAAATAGGTATGTGTAAGTGTTCGATTACAATTGCTCTCGGTAGCATACCTATGTGTCTGTAATTCTGTTAGTTTTACAGACACAGTAAAAAACACCGGAATTTAGCAAGAACTAGTTTTAGCTTCTGTGCTACAGCGCCATCTAGCACATCAATAAAAACTAAATTGCTCCGTGCGGAATATCCTCTTTATAACTTGAATCGATAAAACTACCATCCAGGAGAGGGCGCTCTAAATCAATGTAAAAGCTCGCTAAAAGTTTAAAAAAAGTAGACACAGCACTTGAAACACTAATAAAAATCATCGTAACGTAACGTAAACAAAAAAATAAAACTACGGATTATAATAATTTTTAAACATACACTTTTTAAGGCGATAAAATTGTTAAATACCGTTTAAAGAATTAAATTAATTAACGGTGCGAAAGAGCATTACTTGATACTCAGCTAACGGTCGGTATTTCAGTAGAGGGTTAAACCAAAAAATGTGGTTAATTATGATTATACAGGGTGTTTCAAGTTTTAGTGCCAGTCAAAAACTAAATACTTCTAATTTTTGTTACTGGGTTCAACTGTGAGAAGTCCATATTCAAGATAAAGGCTAGAAATTATTAGAATACTGACTTTCTTCAAATTTTTAATGATTAGACTAGTTTCAAAAGATAGTGTTTTTAACACGCTTCAATTTGCTTCAAGTTATTCATAATGCCAACTTTTCTTTACGTGTATAAGTTAATACGTTTTCTCTTATAACTTGTTGATTTCTTAGGGTGCAGTTAGACGTCGTTTTTTTAACGGTTTACCCGTACGGTTTTGACTTTGACACACTTGAGTGGTGGAAGGAAGACTTCTTCCTCTTGTTTATTTAAAACTTTTTTCATATTTTCTCTTATAGGTAGATTGATAAATTTTTGTTAAATTTTTTCATCAACAGAATAAAAAAAAATTACAATAGAATAAAAAAAATCGTCAAATGGCCACTTTTTAATTTTATCGAGTAAGATAAAAAAAATAACTAAATCAAATAACGTACCATAGTAACCACTTGTAGAATAAAGGTGTAATAAAGGTGGAATAAGCAACACCATTATTAATAGCTATAAACAAATTATTATATCATTTTAGTTCTAGGTTTTAGGCATATTTTAGCCAGAGTTCAGAATCGGAGTTTCAGAGTGGCCTAACCTAACTGCTTTGTTGTTTAAATATTCAATAAAACACCTGCCAAACCTGATTTAAATATTGGCTGGAATTACTTTTTTTAGGTCAACTCATAAACAATATCCATACTTTACAAACTTTTTTTTTCGTGATTCCATAAAACTTTATCATTTTCTTCGATTTCTTTTGCTATGCTTTTAAGAATTCGTAATTATTTTAGATGAAACATGAGTACACGCGCTACCTATTAGACGTGACACTTATTACGATAGATTAGTTACTTGAAAAAGAAAAAAGCCCAAACGATTACATTGATCTTGTGATCGCAGAATCAGGAAAAAAACGAAACTATAATAGTTATTTATTTAACGAGTTTGAGTGTAAATCGAACGCTTTATTTCACGAGTGGATTTTTAAACGTGTTAACATCCACGAGATGAAATAAATGAACCGGTTTACACGAAAAAGAGATGGATACAACATTTTATTCTTCGAATTAGACTCAACAAGGGTTAAAATTGCTTTAAATCTGCTAAAAATAATCTGACGTTTCGTATTGACAGTTGGAAAAACTTCCTTATATAGGAGAAAAACCGTAAATTTTGACAGTGTCGAAGAATAAAAATATTCTACAATGCTCGGATAGTCAAAATGTCATTTTCGGGAAAAAATTTAGAAAAAAAAAGTTTCTCGCTAATAAAACGAGCTAAATCTATAGACAAAAACAAAAACGTTAATTCAACCTTTTTTGGAAACTATTCACCTTATTAAAACAAAATTAAAAGTGTCCTTATTTTACGTAAAATTATCTGACGATTCCAAATGTCTTCATTAAAAGCTTTTATTTAATTCACAATGTTATCTTTCTGTCTGCTATTTTTTCGGAGCCAAATTTGGAAAGGTTCCTGTTGTCCCACTGAAGTGAAATTTAAAGGGGTTAAATGGGGTTTTGAAGTTTTAGGTTATGTTTACAAAGAGGTTCTCGATTTGTAAATTTGAGAGGGTTCCTGTAGTCGCAATGAAATAAAATTTAACATGCTTACGTAATCTGCGTGACAATGCAATTCTATATAGTTAATAACCCCCTAAAGGTGTTAAATGGGGTTTTCAAATTTTAGGTTATGTTTACAAAGGGGTCCTCGATTTGTACATACCGTAACTTATACCGACATAGACGGTATGTTGGTCATTTGGACGTCACGGTAGATGCACAGTGTAATAACAATAAATCTATGCAATAAATAAAGACTAAAAAGTAAAAAATAAAAATATATAAAAAAAATGTTTTTTAAAAAAAGCTTTTATTTAAAAGATGCACTAAAAAGTTAAAAATAATGTATTTCAATCACAAGAGAATATTTTTTCCTACAGGTTAAAATTCTAAAATTTATAAAAGCTTTGGGAGTTATAAAACTACGGCATTACAGAATTACTTTGTTCAGTTGACAACTGCCAAAGCTTTTATAAAATTTCGAATTTTAACCTGTAAGAAAAAATATTCTCCTGTAATTGAAATACATTATTTTCTACTTTTTAGTGCATCTTTTAAATAAAAGCTTTTTTTAAAAAACATTTTTTTATATATTTTTATTTTATGAAGAATTACACCAAATACGAATGTGATTTTTCTAACCTAGCTAAAATAAGCATTAAAAAAATAAGAAAAATGTTTAACACCCATAATAAAAGCACTGAAGCTAGCGTTTGTTTATCTTCAAATTGCTGACCTACCTCAATAACCACAACACACCAATAGCGCGTATTGTGGACGTCTATTTCATTATAGCAAACAATAAAAAATTCATCAAAAAAACGCAAAAAAAAACAAAAAAAATCGTAGTTTTCTTAATTTAACCGATACAAGCGAATTTAAAATTCTAACGCTCGGTGCCAGTGCTTCTAGGATACAACCCAATTTCTGCTAAACCAATCTCCGAATACTAACACTGGGTTAAAATGTTGGTTAAGATTTACCCTGGTTAAATAACTGAAATATCGCATACAATAAAATTCTAAATAAATTTTTTTCTAACTAAAATGTCTTCACGGTGTCCGTTTTTTGAGCTCCGCCATGGAGATCTCAGTTATTACTTATTATAAGAGATACGAGGTTAAATTAGGGCAAAGTTGCGCATTTTTATGCTAAACAATTAGCTAAAAAAATGTGATGCGTCATTTTGAGTTTTTGAATTATTGAAAAATATCTAAATTGTATCATTTTTGTTATTATTTTATTAAGCAAAAACTAAAAGAACTTGTTATGTTATCACCATACACGTGCCATGGATCAGCATAGAACCTTCCATAAAGATCCATTGACGACAAGCGCTTTCCAACACTATGATCATCAGAAACCTTGCAACTCTTGCAGGAATTATTATTATAAAATCAGATTAGGGAAATACGCATTAGAGTCTGTCTTAATCTCGAGTCGCGGTGTTGCCAGTCGTTATTTTCAAGCCATTCATAATTTCCATAATATTGTAAAAGTTATAATTAATGTAAAAAGTGAATTAATAAATAAAAAATGAAATAATTGTAAAGTGAAGTTATAATTATAAAATATCAAATGTAAATAAAATAAGTGAAAATAAATAATTTTTAAAAATACTTTTGTTAACGCTTCCACGTTAACTATAACTAGACGTTTTTAAGCAGGACATTCTTTAGGCACTTTTTTACAAGAAATATAAATCTGTCATCGCCATTTCCAAGGCGTTCTTGATGTCAGAGAGTTACAACACTCAAGTTTGGTTTTTCTTACGGACGCTATATTTAATAGTTGTATTTTTGAAAAGTCATTTTGTTCCTGATTACAACGATGTGTCACATAATATGAGCGAATATTGCATGCTGATTAATACTAAGACAAAAAGGGGGCAAATTACAAAAAATAGTATAAAAAAAATCGTTTCATAAAACCTTGAAGCACCCATTCAAACGAAGTTTTTGAAACTGAATTCGTGCTTCAAGAATGGTCTTATGAAACTTGTTTTTTAATATACCTACTATACTTCGCCGCAAAATTAAGGGATAGATTTCTATATTTTCATACTGGCATAAAAGATTTATATAAACTTACTTATTTTTAGAGAAAATAAATTATTTTTATTATTTCTTATCGTTGTGAATTTTACCCAGTAAAACTGGAAATTATAAAAAAAACATTAAGGTGTCAATTTAATTTTTTTTAATTTTTCAAATAAAAAACACGAAATCGTTACAAAAAATGCACGTCATGTATAAATGTAGAGAACATTGTCATTTATATGACACGAAAGTCGCCTATAGTGACCCTCATTGAAGAAGGATTCTCTCAAGAAGAAGTTGGTCAAAGATTGGATGTGCAACAATCCGGTAGTCAGTAGAGCTTGGCTACGTTATAGGAGGAATGGCAGCTCCCGTAGTAGACTAAAGCAAGGTATAAAACACAAAACAGCAAATGCAAACCGATTTTTACACATTACCAAAAAAAAAAGTTTTTGTTCTACAAAAAAATTAAAAAAATGACCTTTAGCATGCTACAAGTACCATAATTAGCTTAGATACCCTAAAGGGAAGGTCATGTAAGCCTGAACTAAAACCATATCACTCTGACACTGGTCCTGTGTTAACGGTAGCTGACAGAAGAACTCGGCAAGAATTTGCTGGAACGTGTTTTTTAGGGATGAGTCCAGATTCTGTTTTTATACCAATAATCGTCGTCTAAAGACATGAAGAAGACTAGGTGAACGTTTTTTTCAGTGTGCCATTTGAAAAGTAAACCAACTTGGTGCCGTATAACGAGGTATACCTTTTGAGGACCGCACGAAACTTGCAATTGTTAACAGAAGTTTAATTACTGTCTTAAGATATAGACATGTAACCACAATTTCCATTCGCAAATCATTTGCTGCTCTACGTGGTCCACAATTCATTTATATGCATGATAACCATTGATAACGCTCGACCAAACGTTGCAAATATTGTGACAGGAGAGCTTACCGCAACAGGAATTAATGTTATAGTGTGCCCACTTAAAAGTTTGAATCTCAACACAATTAAGCACATCTGAGACAACCCAGAAATAAAAATTAGAGCTTACAAAAATCCTCGGAGGATTTTACAAGAAGTCTTTGGCAGATTGCAAGAAATTTGGTCTACAGAACAAAAAGAGGAAATTGCTACTCTAATTCAGAGTATGTCTGCACAAATGAGAGCATTTGTAATATCAAGAGGTGGTCATGCACTTTATTAGTATCTGTTTTTAGTTAATTTTTGTTAAAAAAAATTAATGAAATTACAAGTTGTCCTGTTTTACGCCCATTTTGGAAAAATTAGATTGAGTATCAGTGAACAGGTTCTTAAAAAACCTATTTTATATTAGTGCCAAACAAAATAATTCCACATTCAAATATACTTTTCAAAAAATATTGAATTTTAGTTAATATCTATTGCTATTTCATAATAATAGAATAGAATAGAATAGAATGGAACTTTATTCACAAAAAAACCAAATGGCGTAGAACATGTCAATAAAAATTAAAACCTAAATACATAACTTATACCTACTTAAAAAAATACAGTTATAAAATACAGTTATAAAAATATAAAAACTAACTAAAACAAATTTAAATAATATGTTACAACACATCAATTAATTCTAGGTAAAATTCATTTAAGGTATAAAAGCATTTACTTAACAAATATAACTTTAGATTCTGTTTAAATTTTTTTAAGCTGAACAAATGACTAGACTTTGGTAGGTGGTTAAAAATTTTAATAATTTCATTTTTTGTGCTTTTTTGGACTAGTTTTAATTTTGTTTGATCTTGAAGCAAATGATGTTTATTACGGGTAGGGTACTTATGTAGAAATTGCTGTTGATCAAAAAAATTCGGATTTTTTTTTTTAATACTGCACATTCTAGAATGTATAATGATGTCACAGTTAAGATGTTATATTTTTTAAATAATGGTCTACAGGATGTTTGCGGGCTTACTTTAAACATTGTTCTTAAACATCTTTTCTGTAACACCATAACTCTGTTAATTTCTGTGGCGTTTCCCCAAAACGTAATGCCATATTTGATGGTAAATTAACGTAAGCATGATATGCATTTATAAGAGTCGGGATGTTAACATTGTTTCTTAAAACTCGTAATTGGTAGCATAGAGAGCTTAATTTAGCTACAATTTGCTCAATATGTGAACTCCAGGTCAGTTTTTTATCCAGATGTACAACTAAGAACTTTACTGTATCGCTAGCTTTTATGACATTATCATTTACTGTGTTTATATAAAATACATTGTTTAGAGTATGTGCAGAGTGAAACTCTACCAGCTCTGTTTTAGAAACGTTTAGAGTAAGTGCATTCATTTGAAACCATTGCTCCAACGTATGCAGTGCCACTTCTGTCTTATATTTTAAGGAGTCATATTCTTCACTACTAACTACTAAAGAGGTGTCGTCAGCATAAGAAATGACATCATAATTTATATCTATTGGAAGATCATTTGTATATAGAATAAACAATAAGGGACCCAGTATGGACCCTTGAGGTACTCCTCTTATAATTACATTTTGTTGGGATGTCACTTCGATGTTAAATTCATTTTTTATTTTTGTTTGCTGACGTCTATCCAACAGACAGGATTTTATTAGATCTAGCACAATGCCATGTACACCCAAAACAATGTAGTTTATGAAGTAAAACATTATGGTCAACAGCATCAAACGCCTTCGACAGATCCAAAAATAAAACGACTGTTTTTTGATTAGCATTAATTGAATCTTTTATATTGTCAATTAATTGGAAGATGGCTTTTCCAGTAGAACGACCACTCAGGAACCCATTTTGGTTATTTGAAAAAATATTATACTTTCTGAAAAATTGCGTCAGTCGTTGAGCTATTATAGTTTCTAAAATTTTTGAAATGCTGTTTAAAATTGAAATAGGTCTATAATTATTTAAAATACTTTTGTCTCCTTTTTTGTGTGCTAATATTAAAAAACTCTCTTTTAATTTTGAAGGAAAAATTCCTTGTGAAAAACATAAGTTACAAATATGTGCAAGTGGTTCTAAAATGAATTCGTTAACAATTTTTAAAAATTTAAAATTTAAATTTGATAATAATAATTAGAAAACAGTAAACCAACCACATGTGGGTGGATCTATGACATTATCCATTAATAAGATAACCCACTATATGCACACTTGATCTGCCGTCATGTCGACTTGACTCTTGACTCGTCCTGGAAGAGTGCATCGAAATCCTTTGATGTTGTTTAAAAGCCTATAGATTCTTTCATCAAGGTCTACATATAATTATGAGTAGTGTGTCCCAAAATCTTATCAGAAAAGAAGCAACAGTTTAATTTAACACGTAATGAAATACAATTCGTTCTCATTTTCATTTACATTCAAATAATATTATGTATTTAGTTTCTGTATTACAACTTCCATTCATTTGTTGATTATTTTGACTCCAACCTCAAAACTAACTTCAATTTTCGATATTCTACCAACATAAAAAAATCCCATCCACTGTAATTACTAGTACAAATAATAAATAATAAATTACAAAAAATAAATAAGAAAAACTATTTAAGTCAATCTTTTCACTAATTTTTCCTCATTCTCTTTACAGAAGTGCTTAGACCGAATAATTTGTACTACTCCAATAAAATTATCTAGATTCTCACAAAAGTGATATAAAACTGAAACAGGTCGAAAGATCTATTTATAGAAGTTGTAAAATATGCAATATTCACCCCTGTCAATCTCGAAGTATTTCTAAAACCTTCATTGGCCAATACAATTGTAATCAAGAGTTAGTACTGGTAATTGAATAAATTTCTAAAAAAATCTGGTCGGAAAGTGAACTCGTCTAACCACAAATCGATGAAGCATAGTGGTTCCGTTCAGTGGTTTGGTTAGAACCGAAAGCTCGTTACTATCTTCAGAAGATTCGCATATATAATAGTTGAGAAGCACATCAAAGGAGCATCCTCAGGCATACATGAACGCCGATTTCCAATTACAGACCGCGGAATCCATAATTCAGCCTTGAAATATAGGGCGAAGACATGAGGAACAGTAGTTAACTTGGGGTCGATAGCTGACGGCGGAGCGCTGACCTCGATTTGCCGTTTCAGAGTTGAAACCGTTTCGTATACTAAACGACACTAATCATCGAAAAGCACCCCAAATGTAATTTGCACAATAAATTAAATAAAAATAAAACAAGAAATTCAATCATATCATCAAAAGTTACTATTTACGAATCCATGAAATAAAAATAAAATAATAAAATTAAAAAAAGACACAAGAAAAAAACCCACAAGATAAATGCCCACACCGAAAACAACCCACACATGAATAAGCCCACATAGAAAAAAACGCACTGAGAAAATACCTCACTTGGAAACAACCCCACATAGAAAAAACTCACATGAATAAAAGCTTACAGAAAAATTAACGCACTAGAAAAAAAAACAAATCCTGCAATCCTATTTAAAAATTTATAATTACTACGATAGCAATCAATCAATGAGCAATACAATTATAATCACTAAAAAAGTAAAGCAGAATGATCAAAAGTGTAACCATGCAATATTTTTTTTAGCAAGACAACTCAGTTTTATTTGTTGAATTTTTTTTAGTGTTACTTAAAAATTTAAAATTTTGGAAAATTGATCAGGACTTTTCTACGTTTGCACTTTTGTCACTTCTTTTACACTGATTTGTTGAATTGTCATTCTGAATTTCTTCTCTCAAACTATGAAATTTAAAAAATTATACCGGGTGTATCTGAAATACGTGAGTTAATTTTAACAGGTAACAACAGAGCTCAACAAATAAAACATTTTTTCTATTTGTAATTTTTCTATAAGTTTGTTTAAAATTTGGAAAAAATAAGATATTGAAACGTGAACCCGCCTATGGGTACCAAAATAAAAGCGTGGAACTATATACGTTGTAATAGAAACGGATAATTTAAACAATTTAAGACAACAATAAAAATTGTTGCTATGAATACAAACTAATTATTATTAAACACTTACCGGCTCGTTTGGACAAAAAAAGGAGGAAAACAGTGAAAAGAATAAATAAGAATTTTGCAAAATGTTATACAGTGTGATTCTTAAATAGACCGACAAAACTCTACCCATAGTAGTCTGAAATGAGTACATGATGGGAAAAATTGTAAAAAAAATCCTTTCATAACCGTTTCTGAAATATTTTTTTTAAAGTTATGTTAGAGATAAAGCGTACGCCACTGATGTGTTCGTAAGAAGTATTAGCACACTTAGTGGCAAGCATGATAATCATCTGATGACAATGCTTGATCAATGCAAGAATGATCACTGTTTATTATCGATATTTATAATGAAAACGTGCACATTTTTTCTAATACAATTAATTTGAACTCATGAGCGTCGTAAATGGCACGGATTAAGAGGTTTTTAGCCCTACGAAATAAAAACGTAAATATGGTGCAGATCGTTTCTGCTTATCCATGGAAAGCTGTAATAAAATTTTGTCGGTCTATTTAAGAATCACCCTGTATAGTGAAGTTGTTGTACTTGATTACTTTTCTTGCGAGGTAAAATTAACACACGTATTTCTGATACATACAAAAACATGCCGAATAAAAATAATGTTAATTTTTGAGTATGTATTAAATAGATAAATGAAAGCGGTATCTTGTCTTAGCATTAATTAACTTCATTTTATTATAAAATATCATTTTCTTTGAGATCTTTGAAAGCCTAAAATTTTCTTGTTACCACACTGCACAAAAAAGCTGTTAAAAATGTTGTCGAGACCAAAAAATAATACAAATATTTGAAGCAGTAAAGAATAAAATGTTTTTGAACATTTAATAGACGTCCTTTATAAAAGACTTGAGTAGTAAAATGGCAGTGGTTCAGAGAAAATGTTTACCCGGAGAAGCAATAGCGGCAGAAGTGTTCTTGAATGCAAATAATGACTCCAATTAATATTATCATCCTTGCGATCTCGAGACTTGATCCACTCCTGTTTGTGGAAGACAAAATTATTTGCTGACTAAAGCCAATATTAATGTCTTGTATTTGAATTTCAACTGAAATGAATTACAATACTCTTGCCTAATTTTAAATACTTCATTAAAGAATAGATTCCATAAATAAGCAACTGTAAAATGTTAGTTATGTATTATACTTGACATCAAAAAAAAATTAAAGATCAGTTATTTAGCCTCCTTTAACAATTGTGTACTTTAAAAAAATAATAAAATATAGATTTAAATGCCTCATTATTACCACCAGTCGTTTGGTAGTGGGAATCCGTGCCGTAGTAAACATTGACGTGTGAAATTAAAGAAGGTAAGAGGAAATGCGCAGGCGACCTTGCAAGGACATAGCGACTGCGTCAGTGACCGCGCCAAATATGGTGTTTTCAATAGTGATGGGCATAATCGAATGAATTTAACGAATAATTCGATAGTTGTCTGTCATTCGAATTATTCGATAGTAGACAATTCATTCATTCGTTCAAAATCATTCATTAAGAAGAAATGAATATACGACCACACTATCGAATAAAATCATTCGATTCTTATCGTTTCTTTCTCACGTACAGTGAGTTTAATATGTTTATCTCGCTCTAATCATTCGATTGAATGAGCTAAATGAGTACCTACTGAATTTAGCCTAGTACATGCACATATGGCCCATGGTCCGTTTCTAACCTTTAGCAATAACTGTTAATTTTCATAATTATTTTCCTTTTTGAATTGATGGGTTTTCTTTGCTCAAAATTTGTCGCTGGAATTCACTTTAACATAGAATTCTTTTCTTGTATAGAAACCTTCAATTTGCAATGCAACGATTGATCACTCGCTACTCTACCACTAATCATTTGCTCAGACGAATGAAATGAATGAATGAATTTTAACGAATGATTCATTCGATAGTTGAAATCATTCGATAGTTTTCAATCGTTCAACCGAAAGTAGTATGTTATCCAAAATTTCATGATTGATGAAATTGATAAACTTTTACAACTTTTAAAAAATTTCAGAATGATTATTATTTGACGTGACGATACGAAACTACGAAACATGCACACCTGTTGATGAACAATTAAGCTAATAATAATTACTTAATCATTTCTTTCAATACCTATCCTTAAACGTAATAAACCTATTTCTAACCAAACAGATAATTTATATAAGGAGCTTTGTAATAAATATTAGAACTTTTGTTTATTTTCAACGAATCAAATTACATCAAATTACGGAAAGAAAACAATTATTTTTTTCTTACAGGTACAGTTTTTTAGGTACATTGTACCACTGTTTTCGGTGAGAGAAATCAATTTCTCTCACACGAGAGGTAAAGCTGTTTCTCGACTCACAAGTGAGTAAATCTGACAGCTTTATCTGTCTTGTGAGAGAAATTTGATTTTTCTCACCAAAAACAGTGGTACAATGTACAATGGTATGAGATAAAATAAGATAAGATAAGATAAAATGTTGTATATCACACGTGATCGAAATGTCATTATAAAGCTCGTGAAAAGTGTCCCACTCGAGCGCAAGCGCACTCGTGAGTCAAAATTCTCACTTGCATATAATGATGCATTTCTATCACTTATAATATAATATACTATTATTCTTCGACACTGTCAAAATTTACGGTTTTTCTCATGTGTAAGGAAGTTTTGACAACCTGTCAATACGAAACGTCAGATTATTTTTACAGATTTCAAGCAATTTTAAGCCTTGTTGAGTCTAATTCGAAGAATAAAATGTTGTATCCAACTCGTTTTCGTGTAAATCAGTTCATTTATTTCACCTCGTGAATGTTAAACGTCGCGTTAACACTAGACGTTTAAAAATCCACTCGTGAAATAAAAACCCGATTTACACTCAAACTCGTTAAATAAATAACTATTATCCACAATCACATTATAATTGGAGTTTAATCCATGTCGTAGGCTAATTGTAAAATTAGGCGTATTATAAAAAGCCTACGCATATTGTAAAGATTGGGCAAATTGTAAATGAATTACTAAATGTAGGGTTTTTAAAATGAGACTGAAAATTTTAGGCGTATTATAAAACGCCTAACCAGTTTTCGTCTAATTGTAAAATACCTATGGTTCATTTACAATACGACTTAAACGAACCTGTATTATTTAGGCGTGTTATAATGTGCAAGCCAGTACTATTGAAATTTATACTTTTAAATTTATATTATAAATTATCGTTTTAAAATGCTGGAGACACAGAAAGCAATGTTTTCATTAATAAAGGGTTGTATTATCAAGAACTACAAAAAAATACGGTGATAACTGATGAGTATAGAAAGAAAAATTAACCTCAAAATCAAAATACTACACGGCGAATAATAATAGTTGTACAAATAGGTATTTCAGAGGCTCACAGTAGTGATAGTAGAACTCGAAATAAGTGAAAATAACAACTTGCCTTATCAGAATGTTTGCAGTTATTGAGATATAAGAGGGATTTTGTCGACGAATAAATTTAAATTTGGGGTGCAATTTTACTGTTTTTTTTTATTAAACTACCTAACTGCAATAGAAGGTGGAATTTTATAAAATGTTTGATGGTATTTTTCATTCATTTACAAAACGACTGAATGTAACCAGTCATTTTCTAAGTGGACAGTATTAAAAACCATTTTACATTATGACAAAAACTTGTTAGGTGTTTTATAATACGCCTAAAATTTTCAGTCGCATTGTAAAAATCCTGTATTTATTCATTTATTTACAAGTTGCCCAGTCATTTACAATATGACTATGCGTTTTATAATATGCCCGACTTTACTATTACCCTACGACATCCACATTTATGAAGCATATAAAGAGACGTATTCTCCACTAGTGAGATAATGAAAAAATTAAAATTTAACTTCGATTAATTCCATTTTGTTAATGTGGTGATTGTGGATAAAACGTTGTATTGCATTCGTGTTTTAATCGCATTCTATCCACTTGAGAATGTTAAACACTCGGGTTGACGCCCTCGTGTTTACTCATTCTTGCGTGGATAAAATGCTTTCTAAAACACTTATGCAATAAATAATTATTATTCGATTTTGCCTTTTAAACTGACGTTTATTTGTGTGAAAACAACCCATTAAAGCTGTTGCGTATACGCAAAGCAGATTAATAGTTATTTATTTAACGAGTTTGAGTGTAAATCGGACGTTTTATTTCACGAGTGGATTATCAAACCACGAGTGAAAACGAGTGGTTTATCAACCACGAGGTGAAATAAATGAATCGATTTACACGAAAACGAGTTGGATACAACAATTTATTCTTCGAATTAGACTCATCAAGACTTAAAATTGTTTTAAATCGGTTAAAAATAATTTGACGTTTCGTATTGAGAAATGCCAAACAGTCGTCAAAACTGTTTTACATAGGAGAAAAATCAGAAATTTTGACAGTGTCGAAGAATAAAATTTTTAATTCGCTATTTTAAAGATACAACCCTATATTCACGCTCATTTCTATATACAAATTATTAATTGTTTCCGTAGAGAATGCCTCAACACACAAGAAATAAAAAAAATCCAACTTTGACGTTTGGCATTCACGTTTTTAAAAATAGAGTTCCACTATATTTGTATTTCATTATCCCAGTCTTCTGAAAACTTGCCAATAAAGCAACCAGAAGATTGCTCCCCAAATAATTCAGCACTTGTAATAGTACCTTTGCTCGCGGTATCTATCAATCCTGAATCAGTAGTGCAGAAATCCCTAAAAAGTAAGTACAGTCACCCGAAATGAAAATGACGCGTTCCTTGACCGCAACTACCCTTGTCATAAAAAAAATCAAAGATCGTAAGCTACTAGTTTTAGGAAATCCTCCACATCGTCTTTTGAAATAATTATTATTGGAAATGGTTGATTAGGACAAATGACACAACAATTTTCAAAGGCCGTGGTTAGCCGTCCGCACATTTGTGCGGATGACTATAACATTGTGTTAGCCGTCCGCACATTTGTGCGGACGGATATCATTCTGGCTATACGTCGGTACAAACACAATGTGTGTTAGAATGATTTTCAACTAGTCATCTGTGAATTTCTCATGTAAAATCAAAAAATTCCGCTTTATAGAACTAATGACAGGCATTTAGACATCGAATATTACCATTCTCCATTTATTAAGTCTCTAATTGGGAAATAAGCTTGGATAATAAAAGTGTTTTCTTGTATAGTGTAACAATAGTTGCATTTTAACGAAATTTTTAAAAGAAATTAATTGAATTTCACAACTGACAAATTAGACATTTATTGACAGAGGATTCAATTGAGCAGAGCGGCACAAATTTTTTTAATGTGAACAAATTTCAAAGTTAACTAGATGAGAATCATAAGAAAACACATTATATGTCCGGTTCCGTTTGAGAAAAGTTTTGGAAAATAATTTTCTAATTTATTCTCACTCTCGTGTGATATTCAAAAGACTAGTTTTTGATGTTTCGTTCGAATTTTCTGTTAAGTTGGTCGTTAGAATACCCGTTTTGTTTGAACATTGCGATTTTGTTCCACAGACATCAAATTAACAAAAAATCATTCAAAAAACCCATCAGACTTACAGCAAAAATTACTGGTGTATATTAAGTAGAAATTTACCAATAAATATAATAATGATTTAATTAGCTAAAAGCGGCTAAAAGTAAACCAAATTAAATTGAATTTTTTTTGGTTTTTATAATCATCGAAAAATAATCAGTTAAACGTGTACTTAAAATAATAATACTAATAATAATTCTAATGGCAAACTTAAAAGAAATTTCCAACGAAACGTCAAAAACTAGTCTTTCGAATATCACACGAAAATGAGAATAAATTAGAAAATAAATTTCCATAACTTTTCTCAGACGTAATGTCATTATCAATTTCCATTCAAGCCTTACACTTGAAACGGTCATATTTGTACGGACGGATAGCCAGAATGACGGCTAACCACAGCCATTTTCAAATTCGGTGCGAAAACAGTAAAATAAAGATCCTTATTTCATTTCATTTTGTTTATAATACTATTTCGAATTAATAAACACAATTAAAGTTTCATTCTTCCACAATTTTTTTGCTTATTTTTAACAATTTTTGCGAAATATTTACGTTTCTACATTAACAATGTGTTAATAAAACACAAAAATTAAAAAAATTAAACTTTCAACTTTAAGTTTGCTCTTGACGAAATTTCGTTCAAAAACAAACAAAATCGAGTAAAACCGACAAAGTAACATACTATATCCCATTTCAGTTCATAGTAGAATTTTGAAACAGCGCATTTGAATTTTCTGGAGTGAAATGGAGCTCAAATTGAGAGTTTCTGGTGGGTTTTTGTTAGCTCAAAACGTGTCGTTGGGATTTAGTTTAACACAGAATTCTTTTCTTATACAGAAACTGTCAATTTCTGCTTTATTTCTTACTCCAAAAAATTCAAATACGCTGTTGCAATTCTACTATGAACTGAAATGGGATATAAGAACCCTTTTGAACAAAATTTGTGTTGAAAAATGTCTATATACAATAAATTTCTTGTTCAAAATCGAGCTAAATCGATCAGATTTCATGTTTTTTCAGCCATGAGGCCCAAAAAATAACAATAATAACACCATCTACAGGCTGTTCCGTATAAACCTCACATTAAATGTATCGAAAGTTCTAATAAAAATATTTATTAGCTGTTTCAAAACTATAAAAACGCCAACATCGCATTTTACCGAATTGTTTTTTTTAAATAAGATTGATAAAATTGTAAAATAGTTATTAATGATTAGATCTCTCATTGAAAGTATAAATTACATTACCTATTATTTTTTTGAAGTTCACGAATAATTTATAACAGCTAATTTTGAGAGAAAATGCGACGTTGGCGTTTTTATAGTTTTGAAACAGCTAATATCTGAAAGTTGGTGCTCAGCCATAATCCGTTGAGTTCTGCTCAATAAAAATATTTTCAAGATGGCGGCACTTCCGGTTATACCGGAAGTCGCTATCAACGTTCTTATTTTAAATGGAAAGCTATGTTTTTCACTGTATTATCGGATTAGTTGAGTTATTTTAAGGGAGTTTTTATCGGCTTTGCCTATACTTAAGTTTAACCGTTTTCGAGATATTTAGAATTTTTTGAGAAAATTTTTAGATTTGCACCTGTCAAAAAATCCGTAACTCGCTTAGTTAGAGATTTCGAAATCATATTTAGGGAATTAAAAGAGAAAGCACATATCTGTTCTTCAGTGTATTAAAAATTGAAAAAAAAGTTAATAAACCCAAAAATTTTAAGGTTAAGTTTGGACAACTTCAAGTACCCATAACTTAATTTTTTCTAATAGGATGTCCCAATTTTTATTTTACTAGATGCAGGAGAATTTTTTTCTGCATCGATCTGTATTAGTATTCTCTATACTTATCTATGACAATGTTCAAGTTATGTTGATTTTTTGACATTGTGGGAAATTTCTCACTAACCCCAATTATTTTTGCATAGTTTGCCAAAGATTAAAAACACTTAAACAAACGACAAAATCTGGTCAAAATTTTGTTATCCATCACGTGAAAATAAAATAAATTCATTGACTGTTGGTTTGAAAATCTTTAATTTCTCACATTTTATTTCTCTCTTTTCCATGGCAACCTATGAATAATGAATTTCTCAATCCCAACAAAAAGTTATTGTAGCTTGAAAATTAATAAACATAAGTATAGGGAATGTTAATACAGATCGATGTAGAATTGAGTTCTCTACCGTTTAGTAAAATAAAACTTGTGTCATTTCATTTGAAAAAATTGAGTTATGAGTGCTCAAAGTTCTGCAGACTTAACTTTAAAAATTTGGGGTTTACTATTAATTCTTATTTAGAAATTTGAGAACACCAAAGGAAAGATCTAAGTTTCCTCTTTCAAATAAGCTAAAAAATATTTCCAAATTTTAAAAAATGGCAGAGTTATCGATTTATGAAATGGAAGGTGCAAAGCCAAAAAAAAATTAAAAACCCTAAATACAGCGTGTATCAAAACTGGTTCCTCACCGGAAAGATACATATAGTTTAGGCAAGCTGACGAAACTGTCTGTATAACAATAACAAAATTGTGATGGTTTTTTTTGGTTTATTTTCGATGCAATTTCGCAAAAAAATAAACTAAAGCGAGTAAAATAACACTAATTTCGACTTATTTTTGTAAATCTACACACCAACTTCAATCAAATTTAGTGAATTAAATTTGCAAACAAACAAATTTATTTTTTTAATCTTCTCTCAAAGAATCGAACGTGGCAACGAACTTAAAAATTGTTTTATTTGTCATTTGTGCTAACCAATCATTTCCAACAACACATTCTCAATCATTTCAAAGAACAATAAACGAAATGTCAAACTTCTCTCAAAACTAATTCACAATCTCTTATACCCACGTCATTTTCATTTTAGGTGACTGTACTATGTTTGCGGTTATAAAATAGTGTATTTTGACACTGCTGTTTAACAATGAATTGTGTTTTCTCAAACATAAACCTTTTCATACAATTATACGTTTGAAATATCAAACGAATAATTCATTTGCAACGATATTATTTTCCGGTGCTTTAATAGACCTAGTGCTCAGGATTAGTTCTAGAGAAAACACAAAATAGAAAAAAATTATTTAGTCGTATAAACTCTCTACACTGTACTATTCTTAATATCAAGCCTCATTATGTAAAAAAATTATATAAGAATATCCAATAAATCAAAATTTATGAAATGTGTATCTACTAAACTACGGTTTACGCACTCAACCGTTCATATGCATATTAAAAGTAAACCGATCATCAGGTATCCAGAACGTGTAAATCAAATGTTTACCGACACACAATTAGCTGAGCTTATCACTTTCGCAAGAGGTAAGATTTAGAATCCGCCACCAGTTGACTACAATCGATTCGGGCATTCTGAAGCTTATCCTGACTGAACTTGGTGGAAAAAACGGTGATTTAAGATTCTACTATCTACCATAAAAATAAACGTGATATCGACTGTTTCATGGGTTTCCAGTGTGTGGCACTAATTCAATATAAATCACACGTATCATATTGGATTAATCAATTTTCTCAATAAGTTAAGTTCCTAGTTATAAAACTATTCAAATTAAAATTCATTCGATGTAGGAAGCATCTATGTTTTACAGCATTCAGCACACCAAGCTCCTCATTACTATGCAGAAGTTAAACTCATCGTGTATCACAATTTATACGGCTTATCGGTGGGTGTCCAGATTGCTGTTGTATGTTCTGTGTGCAATTTACCAGTTATTCATCGTTAAATATGTATCGCATTCTAACCTAATTTCCTCTTATAATCTTACGAAGGAGGATGTTTGCTGCCAAGTTTAGTACCAACACATATCTTGGATATTCGTACATTTATAATTCATTTGAATTACTGAAGTCACTACGATTTAATAAATGTACTCGTAATGACCAACACAACAATAGCTAGCAGAAAAACAAGTTCTTGAAATTGTCAATTATTTACAGTTTAAAGTCATGACTGGTAATTTCTAAAACGACAAAGAAACCTGTTATTAACAATAACAAGCAAATCCAAAATACGAGTGAATTTGAATTTTTATTGCTTGTTTTCTTATTCACCCCCAAATCGATAAAACAGTAAACGAAACAGTTTTTTTTCGAATTGACTCTCACCACCTTAGGAAAGTGATAACAAATTTTCTCACTCTTCGTGAATATCTCCCTTATTTCACAATACTGCGAACAATTACACTTTATTTATAAAAATCGAATTTAAACAAACTTGAAAGAGAAACAACTAATATTATCTGAAATCATAATTCATTCATTCGAATAAAATGTGTTTTTTCTTTTGGGTTGGCATATACGAGTAAATATTAACCAAGCATTGTGCGTGACCCTATTAGAATAGCTGCCTTGCAGCTGATGCCATATTTTACTATGAGAATGGTTCTAAGATCATAATACAGATTGGTAAAAATTCGCTAAAGCAGAAGTCAAACTTTATCGAAAAATTCTTTCTTCAAAAACATAAAAAAAACATAAATATTTAAAATATTCTGTAAAGTTAAAGTAAACGAAAACATTATTTTCTAAACAATTAATTGATTAGTCATGCGAAAACCCGGCGATGACAAGTTGTGTTTAAATTAACTGCCTTCACAAAATAATAATTGGTGAAAGTAAACGTACTGTAAAAAATGTGATATTAAGAATGAAATTTTGTTCTAGTATTTCTGATTTTTTAGTTGAAAAATAATAAAACGTTACACTGCAATAATTAAATGATACAATCGTAGATCAACTATAGTATTCAATTAGTGTATAATTTTACATATTACACTCGAATAATTACAACACTCGCTCACTGCGCTCGATTGTGCTCTAAACAATTCTCGTATAATATGTTACACACTCACTTAATATACTATTTTTCCACAAAAACTAGATTTAATTTAGATAGCTTTAGTTGAAAATAGAAAAATTATACAGTGAGTGACAAAATTATGGAATAAATTTATCGAAACGGAAAATATTTTGTTTTGAGTTTTGAATTTATTGTGTAATAAGATCAAAATCTTTTTTTACTGGCAACCCCTAATTTTTTAGCAATTTTTACAAAAAGTTGATTGGAAAAATATATGAATTCATTTTTATGCTTAGCTGGATCTCTTTAATCATCATCATTCGAAAAATGAGCCGACACTTTTGAATCACCCTGTAGTATCTCGTTTTTTGTTTATTTATTTAAACAAATCTGTTTTCATTAAGATGTACATAACGAGGCAGCACCTCTAAAAGCCTTATTCGCCTTTTCAGTTTGTGTTAACAACTTCATTACATACTAAAAAAAACTTGGCAGATTTCACTTCACAAGTATACATGTCTTGTAAAATACAAAAAAGACAAATTCCAAAAATTTTCACAATTTTGGAATGGAATCATTCAGTAATTAGCATAACAAGTATCTAGACGGATCGTAAAACGAAATAATAAACTTTTTCCCGAATAAGCCACGAACGTAGCTAATTTCACTTAATTGCTAGCAATTTTCTATTTATAACGATAATAACCTAACATTTAAATCGTTAAAACACCAATTTTAGTTGTTTTAACCAATTTAGAGTGATCAAATGATACTTTGCCCCCACAGCATTAATAAATTAAAAACAATTTCATTTTGGTTTAAGAATGTCGACTCTAGACATAGATAGGACATGTCAAAATTATTTGAACAATTCCAAAATTATTTACTAAACAGAGTGTTGTACGAGTAGTTTCCCAGAGGATATTATAATACATTTTTTGTAATTTGCCGCCATTTTGATGCTTTAATAAACATATTAAAGCACGCAATCTATCAAGTGCGATGTCATAATAGTCATTGTTTGACGTAACATTTTACGAAAATTTTTAGGTTGGCAGGAAGCAAATTCGCGACCGCATTTTTGCCAATGTCGCAAAATTTCAAGGAGCGGTCTAGCAAGATCACCTTCATTATTATTCATACTCGTGTTTCTTGACAGAAATTAGATAAAACAAAAATTTTAAATTAATTTTTCACTTCAAATTTGAGACATTACCAATCGTCACAAAAATCCCTAAATCAATTAATAGTTATTTATTTAACGAGTTTGAGTGTAAATCGGGTTTTTATTTCACGAGTGGATTTTTAAACGTCGAGTGTTAACGAGACGTTTAACATCCACGAGATGAAATAAATGAACCGATTAACACGAAAACGAGTTGGATACAACATTTTATTCTTCGAATTAGACTCAACAAGGCTTAAAATTGCTTTAAATCTCCTAAAAATAATCTGACGTTTCGTAGTGACAGTTGGAAAAACTTCCTTACCCAGGAGAAAAATCGTAAATTTTGACAGTGTCGAAGAATAAAATAACAATTTTTGTTTAAAAACTACAAAAAGAGGACAAACTACAAAAAATATTATAAAAAAAATCGTTTCATAGGACCTTAAAGCACTCATTCTTTCAAAAAACTCGTGGTTTACGCCACTCGTTTTTGAAACTGAATTCGTGCTTCAAGACTGGTCTGATGAAACTTGTTTTTTAATATACTATTTCTACACACTGTTCAGAAATGGTTGTTCATCAAGTCATGTATGAAATTTGAAAAGAATGTGCCACTTAATTTAAATTGTGAATGCCGTCAAAGTGACAGATCCGTCAAAATAATGCAAAAAGGCTTGGAATCTAATATTGAAAAAAATACACAACAAAACTCACAAAAATATAAAACACAAATCAAAACAAAGCCTACACTTAAAGAACTTTGTTTAAAAAAATGCAAAAAAAGTGAGTAGAAAATAATTAAAAATTTAAACAGAGATGACAGTACACAGAAACTACAATAGTCATTTGGACAAAGCGGCACCATTTTTTAACGTACTGAACCTCAAAAAATCTTTAACAAATGTCAAATTAAAAAAGTCTATAATGTTTAAAATTTATTTCAGTTAGACCCCGTTAAATCTAATGTAGAGTTAAAAACAAGACCAGTTATACAATATTTTTTTTTAAACACAGAAGTATACGTAATGCCACAGACTGTAATGCCTACTTACTACTCAAGCTGACACAACTCAGAACTGTAATAAATAAAAATAAAAGAATTTAACACATACAAACTCTAAAATAACTGACATACGGAAAACAACTGTATTTATCGTCACTATCATTATTCGATATACTTAATTATTTTATTTAAAAACAAATATTTTCGCTATTTCATTGACAATGTCAACGCATATCGGTTGCCCATTTCTGCCAATAAAAAACGTGTTATTTTTTTTTTAATAAAACATGATTACTCCAGACTGCAAAAAAAACAATTAGCATTCTGTTAATCGAATAACACAAAAAACTGTGTGACTTTAGAGAAGTAACAAAAGAGTACTACTTCCAATTATTAAAATTCGAATACCTTGAAAATACTAATTGTCATGAATAAAATTTTGGATATAAATTAATAAATGATTAAAATTTCGTAACAAACACATACCATTTTAAAAAAGTAACATCTAAGTTCTTTTCGTGTTTTTTGCTTAAATTACCATAGGTCTGAAAACCAATATTGGCTTAATTTTGTTTAACTCTACTCTAAGATTAAATTACTACTATTTTTGAAGCAGTGAAAAAATACTATTATCAAAAATAATCACAAGTTTTAGAAGTTATTTAATAAAAATTTACCAGTATTTTTTTTAACAAAAAATTCCCGCAGTCATTATAATTTTGATTTGATGGGCTAAAAATATGCTACGTACATGAAATTGAAAGTTTTTATTGGTTTTCAAGAACTTACTGCTAATTTTTACATTCCAAGCCAAACACTACAAAATAAATATTAATTAGGACATGGTACAATTTTTTCTCAGAATAGAAAAACACACACAAGTCAATACCGCACATTTTCGTAATATTGTAGTCGAAAAAAGTGATTACGAAAAAGTAAGATCGATAGACAGAAATGGATTTCAAATCTGAAACCTATACAATTCGCCTTATTTTTAGTTTTATTTTTAAAATCGAGCTGCCTTGAATATCTTTTTAGATATTTTTAGGTAGATGGCATCACCCCCTTTGTGATACCTCAAATGAAAGGTATTTTGACTAGAAAATCGATTGTCTGTTACTTTTGGCTGTTTATACAATGTGTTCAAAAATGTCTGTTCATCAAATTTACTATGGAATTCAAATTCAGTGTGCCGCCTCGTCCACATGACGATTGTAGTTTCTCTGCCACATCTTTGAATTAGCTTTTTACTCACTTTTTTGCATTTTTCGCCAAAGTTGTTTCAAGTGTAGGGTTTGCCATGATTTGTGTTTTATATTTTCGTGATTTTTGTTGTTGTGTATTCTTTCGTTTTTGGATTTGAAGCTTTTTTGCATAATTTGACGGATCTGTCACTTTGACTTTATTCACAATTTAAATTAAGCGGCACATTACGTTCAAATTTTATAGGCGGCTTGATGAACAGCCATTTTTGAACACATTGTATAATGGTTTTTATTCACTGTTATACTTATTTAACCCCCTTGTGGGTGTAATTTCAAAAAATTCTGAAACACATGTTTCTTCATTTTTAACTGAAAACTCAAATACCAGTTCTCATAAATAGAACTTCAAAAATAATGGATTTTTGAATTTAAACCCCATTGAACAAAGCGGCACATTTGCCAATTTGAATTTCATAGTCGACTTATTGATGAAGAACCATTTTTGAACAATGGATTATCAAGTAATTGAGCAGTATGTAAACTTAGCAGTATTTATGGTCACAATACCTTTCATTGCATGCCATTTAAAATTTAGAAAGGGTTGTTTGAATTACAAAAGGGGATGGTGCTACAACTTTCAAAAATACACCAAAAGGTGTCCCCCTGAAAATAAATATTGACCTGTCTCGGAATTTTCAAATTTTTTGTTTACTTTCTGAGATATCCAAAGTGGCCCGTTTTTTAAAAAAATCACCCTGTATTATTACACTATGTGACACACAAAATGTTTATTTTAAAATTTTGGTGTTTTTACAATCTCTCAGAGCTGCAAATTACATACAGCGTTGGGCAAAAGTATGGAACCTTGCGTTTTGTAAACTATATACCTTACGAAAAAAATTATTAGTACATCATCAACTACTTTAAAAATCATTTTTTAAGAATAATTTTTTTCGAAATTCCTTCTAGTTTTCGAGTTATCAAAAAAAATAAAAATTTTTCAAATGGCACCCTACTACGGCGATTTTTTTGGTAAAAGATTAAACTCTAAAAATAACTTCTACTTTAATAAAATTAATTTTAAACCAGTGGTTTTTCTTAAATAAATTATTAAAGTTGCGTTCCGAGCTCATTACGAAGGTTTTTCGAACTTGGCCGAAGTGGTTGTATCCATGGATGTTTATAATTGCGAAAAATTTGACAAATCAAATTAGTGGATTAAAAACATCCATGGATACAATCACTTCGGCCAAATTCGAAACATCTTCGTAATGAGTTCGGAGTTAGTGAATGAGAGGGGTTCAGTGATAAGAGGACTCTGTGAGGAGAGGCGGTTGTGACGTCAGGACATCTTCCTTTCGAAGTGATTATCTCGTTTATTTTTCATGGCAGAAAATTTTGAAAAGGACATAAAAAAAAAAGGACATAAAATGAACCACATTTTCAATTTTCGTTAAATCATCAAATAGTAAAATAAGTTGCCAATGCCTTTAAGTGTCGATCCTTCAAATTTTATAGCAAATTATTTTTGATCCGTAAGAACCATTCAATAAGCAGGCATGGATGGCTGGATTTTTTAAACAAAATTTAGGAGCATTGCTAGTGCCATTAATTTGTTTGTTATAGTTGGAACCAACAATATTTGAGACTAATTATAGAATAAGCCGATTGCCCCTCACAATGGTTTATGTCCTTTGCGGTAAAGATGCCATAAACAAATTTACATTTCTTAGGGCAGGCACCTTTCAAACGTTTGTACGGAGTGATGGACCGTAACAGAAATTTGTGTATGGGCTTTCACCAAACAAATATTTAATACAATTTTATTAATAGTTAGGTATATTTTTAAAATGTTTGTTCACAAATAAAGTGATCTAAGAAACTAACTAATCTAATGAATTTTGAAACTTTAGTTTGGAATAAATGAAAAGTTTACTATGAAAATTACGGCTCATTTGTGAATCTTCAGGGTGGTGCCACCAGCTGTGAAGAATTGTTACGGTAACCGCAAAGCTGCTTAACCCTCAATAAAGCTTACATAAGTCAATCTCAAATATTTCTGGTTCTTACTATATTAGTAACTATTTTGTGTTTTTTCCGTTATATCAAGTTTGACGTTATTTGGTGGCTACTTATTAGCCTTTTTAATGAAAAACTTCACAATACCATTTTAAAATAGAGTAAATTGCCAGGGGTAAACCCAACTCAGCGGAATACAATAGAGCCACCCAACACCCAATAAATTTAAACCACACTCGTTGACTTAAAATATTAAGGATTGCTGTAAAAATTTTATGATAGCTAGAAATTTCGTAGATATACTATAAATTGTCAACCCCCATTTTTTTTCCTAGACCGATACTACAAATAAATTGTGACCAAAAATTTATTGAGAAAGACCTATACTTTCAATAAACACTAACATTTTAAAATTTTCATTTTTTGTTGCAGTGTTATCATCAGAACTTCCAGTACTTCCAATGTGGACGGAACATTCTGTAGATTCAAAGAAAAATTGTCCCAAACAAAACAAATTTTAAAAATATAACAAAAAAAAACAACAAAACCATTTTTTATTTCATTTTAGCAGTTGCCTGTTAATTTTATGTTAATCCTTACAAATGAAACAAAAAATGACCCAACAGGCGCTTATAAAGCTGATTATCACATCACTGTGAAAAAAACTAATTTACTGTCCGTCAAAGAAGCTTCCCATAGGACTACAGTAACTTCTTTCATTCAAAAATAATAAAATTAAGTCGTTTTTTAACTTGTGAATAATAAATGAATAGACTTTAAGTTAGTATCGGGCAACGTGTTGTGTCGAATGACTTTCATGTGGTAAGGAAGGTATGCACATGTGTGTAGATTTGTCCATTTGCCAACTTCCTCTTCCGGCAAGCAAGACCATTCATTCATTCATTGAATGATTGGTGTTCCATAAATAATAATAATTTCTAATCTGACCAAGTGCACTTAAAGGGCAATGTGATGGTAACCAAGGTTACAGCGACTCTACGACTGCGTTAAGCGTGGCTGTCGAAAAGACCATTAAGGGCGGAGTTATAGATCCCATCGCAATCGTTAATTCATAGATGCAGGGACACGGGATGGTCCAGTTTCCACAAACGCCGTACTATCACATAAAAACCGTCAAGGAAACGTCGAATTTCTTTATGAAAATGGCGTTTGAGGAAGGAGCTTTACCGGGAGGAATCGATAAAGCTCCAAATCGGTGGTGGGTGCATAGACCACGTCGTGCTCCAAACACGAGATGTCACTCACTCCTCTTACCTGTGGGAGATTGGCGGCGATCTGCCTCTGGAGCGAGTCGCGCTCCTTTTCCACGTCCGACAACTTCATTTCCGTCTCGCCTAGGCGCTCCTGCGTCTCCCTTAGGCTGTCCATCAGCTTGTCCCTCTCGTCCAGCATCGAGACCATCAGTTGCTCGAAATTGGCATCCTCACCGGAGAACTGGGAGCTCCTCTGGCTGATGCTGTCCTCCGAGATGGTCGGCATTACATCACACATCATGTTCCACATGCTGGCTGTTTACTATAACACACTGACCGCCGCTTAATATACCAAATACCCAATTACATGGATCGGTTCTAACCCCTCACGAAACGTCCACATTAACTGAACGGAACGCTCAAACCGACGCAAACCGAACACGTGCACATTGTCATATTGGAGATTATTCCATGTGTTAGCATTATCGGACCGTTTTCACTATGACACACCTACAAATTCCATCCCTCACGTCCTAACTACATACACAAACTTCGGATCTGACAGCCATTTTAAAACCAATGTCAAATAAGCCCCACTCGAGCCGGTATGACAGCACACTGTAACCGGGACGCTAGATGGCGCCACCCACAAATCACAAACTAATTAAATTATTTCAAACAAAACTACAATTAAAACAAATTATTCGAATAATAAATGGAATTAAAACCAATCGCCGTGTTATTACACACGTGGTCGATTATTATTTTATTTATTTGTTGAGGCATCTGACACTTGTCAGTTTGACAACTGTTCAGTCCATCATGGCTGGTGATAGCGATGGTCTCGTTGGTCATTATTTGAGTATATTTTCAATTCCCGTTCTAACATGTACTTTATTCACGATTTGACAACACTTACATCCAAAACTGCACCATGTCCAAGCATAAAAAATCCGGGAAAAAGCATACTTCAAGCAATTTAGCAGGTAATTCCTATTGTTTACAGTTACAGCATCATTTTTCATGTTTCTTCAATTACACAACATTTACAACGGTTGCTATTTAATCACAAGTGTTGTTTAATCTCTGTGATTTATTGTTAAGTAGGAATTTCCATGAGTAGGTGAAATCCACTGTTTCCTTGCAATTTTAGAAAATCCAACACACAAGGTCGCATACCTCATTGTTAAGTAATTTGACAACAGAAAAATACCTACATTAATAATCTAAAGGTGTTGAGTAAAATGCCATCAATGCCATGACGTGTTTGAGTCAAATCCGGCAATGACAAAACAATAGATTAGATAACAGTAAATAATAATGCATATACAAGGTGTCTCACCTAAAACTGCTCAGGTTGATATCGTGATTCGTGAGTAAATAAAGTCAGATCAAGAATGCTCTGAAAATTCTAATATGAGTTTTAGTTATCTGAAAGATTTACCAAATGAACACTTGCCTTAATTAATATCACAAAAAATTGCAATTTCATTTTTTTTCAGCCACATTTATCTGAAGAAAATAAAATAAAAAGTAACACGAGTAAATAACTCGCCACCGATATAGATAATAGTCGACTTTATCCGATCAAACAGGAACTTGATGGATTAATACAACCAAGGTTGCCGATTATGACAAAAAATTAACAATTTGGCAGATATTTATCAAAGTTAGTAAATTTTTAGCTATTTAAAGAAAGCACAAGGAAAGAAGTGTAGAGCTGTTCTCGTTGATAAAAAGCTTTGATTTAAGCCTACTAGTATCCATTTTAATTAGCAACACCGCATTTTCTCTCAAAGTTAGTTATTATAAATTATTCGTGCACTTCAAAAAAATGTAATTTATAGTTTCAATCACAGATTTAAGAATCAGCAACAATTTTATAATTTTAACAGCGTTATTTGAAAAAACAACTTGGTAAAATGCGGTAAAATGCAATTATTTAAATGTAAAATAATGATTAACGATTAAATCTCTGATTGAAACTATAAATTACATTAGCTATTTTTTTAAGAGTATAAGTAATTTTTTCGTTGACCGTTTATTAATTTCGATATTAATGAATTATGTTATTTAAAAAAGGATGCATTAATAGACCTCATTAATGCACTCTTTTTCATTAATACACTCTTTTTGGAATTTTGACGTTTTGATGATATTTTAATATAAACAACCAGCTATACTCATACAAATAAAAAACAATGACGACTAACATCATACATTTCAATGTTAACTATGTTTTTGTAGCAAACATGATTTTTACGTAAAATTGAAAATGTATGGAGTTAACGTTATTCTCTTCTGATAGTCTTTGTGGAAAAGTGAATGGAAAGTGTTGAAAAATTTTAAAATGGTCTTCCTCGAGGACAAACAACATTTTAGAAGGTCTCATCTTTATCGATGCGATGAAAAAGATTAAATTGGTTTTGATTTGTAATTAATTTCTAATTTTGTCAAAAAAAGAGCTTACGGTCAACGAAAAAATATTGTAATTAACTCGTTTGATAATGAGCGATTAATAAACTCAACTATTAAAGGAACTCACTCGCTATCGCTCGTTCGTGCTTTATACAGTTTCGTTTATTAACAAACTAGCAAACTAACAAACTAGTTTATTTATAACTATATAACAACTAATTTGGAAAGAAAATGCAACGTTGGCATTTCCACAGCTTTGAAACATCTACTATGTGCATTGACTTAACATTTTACCCCAATTGTTTTGTAACAACTTTCCCAGAAGCATCATGTTTTACATATCCTCTTTATAAAAATGAAACCATCAATACATACATCAATACATACAGGGTCATTCAAAGTGTCGGACACTTTCGGGTGGAGTAAAGGACATCAAACTGAATTAAAAGTTCGTATGGCAAAAATTGTTTGAGCATTTTATCACTCTTCAAAGTTAAATTTTTAATTTACATTTTTGATGCTTTCGATAATATTTTTTTGATTCTAGTTAATAAAAATGACAGCTTTTGCAACATTAAACAGATACCTGTTAAAAGAAATCACCAATTGATGTGCAAAATATATAAAAAACTTGCAAATTCCACATTAAATTACATTCGACATTATATGAAACGAACAAGCAGGAATCGATACCTTTCCTAAAAAATATATATTAAAAGTTAAGTTGCTTGAAAAAAAATCTAACTTCATTTTTATGCTTAATGGGCTCGTCCCGCAAATCGTAGATTTTGTTAATTTTATACCTAATGAAACTTCAAAGAGAAACAACACAATTTCTACGAGATCTATGCCCAAAAATTTGCAAGAATGCCTAAAAAATGAATTTTAAGTCATCATGACGTCACAGGCCGAGAACCGCCCACTAGCTTTTTGATTGGTTCACTAACCTGACTTAACAAAATAACGTGTATCCTAGATGCAAGCGTAAACGCAAGTGCAAACAGGTGCAAATCAAAAGTTAGGTTATGTTCATGTTCATATAACGTTTAGCGTGTTTTTACTGGTGCGTGTAAGCTGTTATGTGATGACAATAAGCAAACATAGCATTAACAACGTAAGAAATACAAAAACTAACCTAAATCAGTTTATACAAACATGAAAACCAGCGCCCAGGCGTTCTTTAATCAATCAATCGTTGAGGAAGGTCGAGATTCGTCGAAATACTCGAAATAGTCGAATGCGTTTACAGTGAGTGCGCATGCGCGCTTTGAAATGGGAGTAGCTCGGCCTACTACGTCACGCGATCAAAAATTGCTTTTTTCGGTCTTAATACTGAAAATCTATTAAAATAAAAAAATAAGAGTAACCTAATTTATTATGAATTTTCCAAAAATGCAGTTTAAAAAAATTGCGGGACGGGCCCATTGAACGTCTTTTATCACCTTTCGAGAGTTTGTTCGACACTTTTGAATCAGCCTGTATACGTTCATTAACTACAATAAAAATGCTAGTTTTTGGACACATTCATAAAATAAATATATTCTTTTGTAAACTGAAAACTTATTCACTTATTGAAAACGCTATTTTACACAATTTTTTAACTGTTAAATGACTGAAATTATATAATAGAACAGCTCCATCTAAGTGTTGGTCGTAACCATCACTATACTTAATTTATTTTTGAATTTACCTGTAATAAAAATCGTATACCAAAAATTAAAATAACTCAGCTACGCTTATTATATCACCTTTCATCTTGATTTATATTCCTAAACATTTAATGTTACTTTCAGCATGTCAATTCGTAATTTTATTCCTTGTTTTGATTTTTTTGTATGTGATTTAATCAGTTTACATCCGTTGTTATATGTGACATGCTAAATTATCTTAATCCCATGATTCCTATGTTATGTTCAAGATAACTAGAGAGCCTGGTAAACCAGTTTACACGATTTTCCGTTGAAGGGCGCGAACCAATTTGTGGCGCAAGTTTGGAGCTTTTCTTTTATCTAACAGATGGCGCCAGGGTAGATTGGGACTGTCAGAATGTTTACATAAAAAAGATTCTCGCATCAAGTTGTTAAAAATGCGGCATTTATGAAGAATGATTAATGCTTGAAGGATGCCCGCACCGAATGGTAGTCAAATCTCTCGCGGTCGAAAATGCGTCGGAACTACTCAGAAAAAAATTACTGTATCACGTTACAAAAAAAACTCGTTACTAGATGATTAACGCGGGCGCGAAGATAACATTTTTTTATTTTGCATCTTTTTTTATGAAAAAAAAGAATAAAAATTGTGACAGTCCCAGTCTACCGTGCTGCCATCTATCAACTTGCACCAACTTTTTTTCAAATATGGCGGCGACTTGGTTTACCTGTCTCTACAGTTACCTTGGTTATGTTATTTCACGGTATTTCCGTGCTTGGGTATTATAATCTTTGGTAACTAACCGATGGTAAATCTTAGCCAAGATTTTAACTCTGAAAGCGTATTACAGTGCTTTAGTGGAAGTTGGGTTAAATTCCCAGCTTTTTGGCAACACCGCGCGCTTTGTTGGCGTTGCAAAGTAGGAATCTGTATTTGATTTCTTCGTGATTTTTTTATTGTTCCTTAAAATGCAATAGACATCCACAGCACTCATGTTTTGTATAAAATAATTACCGTGCCATCAAAACACGGGCAAGGACAAGTCGCAGAAAGTGGCAAAACGGCGTGAAATCTCGGAAAAAAAATAGGTTAGAAAAACAAAGACACTGCGCATGAGAATGACTAACCCTGAAAAAAGTTGGTAACCGAACACTTTTCCTTCGGTAAAGATTTTAATCTTGGATAAATCCTAACCAAGCACTGAAATACGCCAAACCAAGAAATAAATTGATAACCAGAATCTTTTTAGTTTAACCATCAATTGATGTTTTTATTTAGACTCACTAAATTCAATTTCAAACCGTTATAAAAAAAAAACACGTATTTTTTGAGATCAAATAGGTCACAAATTCAAAGTTCCTGTATAAGAAAAGCAAGCTGTGTTGTACTGAAAAGAACAAAACTCACTAATTAATGGAGAGAAATTATTATGAAAATTGACGGTGTTTGCTAAAGGTGGTTATAATCATATATAGGATTTTTATACATTGAAAGTTTTTGTTTAAATGTAACTACCAAAGTCGTAATCCAAAGTTTATGGTCCGACTGTGTATATTATCACGTATTTTAATATTGTGTGTTGAATTTACTACTTTTCCTACCATTTTTGTCCACTAACTCAACTCAATTCACAAAGTGAATTTTTCAAAGTTTTTTTGCTTTTCCTTTGATTTTCTTTCCGAACAAAAAAATACAGAAAAATATTATTATCTATTCAGGTAACATACGCAAAGTAACACTGTGTGAGCAAACCTTAAAACTAGTTACTTTTAAAAACAGGAAAAATTTAAAACTGCCAATCTGCCAATGAAATTTTTCGAAGTTTATATATGACTTTTTTTAATAATGTCAAATAATAATAATATCTAATTAAATTACAATATCTGAGCTTCAAAAATCTGGTCGACATGTCAATTCAAAAAGGGTACAACGTTGGTTTGATCGCATTAATAATAGTATCTTCTCTAATAAGCATATATTTGTTGTACTACGAGTAGCTATTTTCAAAACTATGGAAATGCCAACGTCGTATTTTCTCTCAAAATTAGTTATAAATTATTTATGATCTTAATAGCTTAATAGCTAATGTAATTTCCTTGTAGTTCAAAAATCTGAAAACATATATTTACCAGATTTTGAAGTTCAATGTGTAACACATTGGGTGGTACGAATAAAATCTAACAAAAGCTATTAAAATACAGGGTGATTTTTTAATATCTTACATTCCTTCAAATGAGAATTTGCATAAAAAAAATTGGCATAACGTCAAAAACTATGACCCAACAACTTGGGTAAATTTTAATAAGTTTGAGAAGGTGAATACAAAAATGCAATAAAAATTTCAAACTTGGCGCCAATTTCTCATCGTTCCGGAAGTTCAGCCATTTTGAAAATAATTTAGTTGGTCGATTTGGATCGTATACAAAATTTTAAATCTCTAGCTATTCTAGAAGTTAAAAAGTTTCTAATGTAGGCCCTAAAAGAATCAGCCTGTACGAGGGTGGGATGATTAATTCGTGGCTTCACATAGAAAACAGTAATTTAGCCATACAATTTTTTGTTTACTTTTCAGTATAATCTGCCCTTGGTCAATCAGAGTTCCGAAGTCTTTAACCCATCCTTGTGGACCGATTCTTGTAACTCTTCAAAAAAGTTATTTTGTAGCTGTAATTTCTTCAAAATTATACAAATAGAATGCGACCAAGAAACTACAAAAATTATTATTAGTTTTAATCGAAACGCGAATATTCATTTTACTTTGACAATATTTGCCGCCGAGAATAACCCATAGTCAAGTGCAGGGTGAGAGGAAGCAAGGGCAAAATAAACCTCGCTCAACTAAGACTGAGAGATGTGAAAGATGATGTTTCTGTATCTGCTGGTGTTCATGTACAGAATTATCGTATTAAATCTTTGAACTGAATTTTTTTCTTCTTGAAGTAATGTTTAATTGTTACCTTTGTTAGTAATTTTTATGCATTCCTTTTTCATTGCTCAAAAATGGAAAAATGGATAAATGATCAAAAGTTTAGAATACGTCAAAATCTACTTTTTACTTTGCAAAACAACAGGCTAAAAAGCTATTTGTAATAAAGATTTTTAGTATTGGAGATTGAGAAAGCTGAGCAGACAGCAAGTAATGTTAAATAAAGTTGAATTCGTATTTTTGTGCAATTAAATTCTCTGAAATACATAAAATTATCTCAGAAGATGTCGGAACTATAAGCGAAACCCAAGTATCTGCTTCCAATTCCAAAAAAAAGCTTAACAAAAAAAAAACTGAAAGGGACTGAAAAATTTGACGAAACAAGTGGAAGCTACTCTTATCTTATAATAATCCAGAATTCAGCATTTGCTAGTAAATGCTTAATTTTTTTTCTGTATGCAGGTACTCGTACGTGAATTTCTTTCAAATTTTTTTGCACACAACATCATCTAAGCATCGTTTGTTTTAGAACGACAGTTTGGTTAATTATTGTTTTCAAATTTTTAATTTTATTTATACAACTATTAATATTTTCAATTAATTGATAATAATTACTATAAGGAATTGTAGAAAAAAATCGGGTACATAGATATACAGAAAAAAATACATAGTTCTAAAAATTTTGCATAGCATCTGAAGGGAAATGTATAGAAGACAAACAGGGACTAAAGTGGGTCATTTATTCCCTAGGGCCACTTTAGTCCCTGTAGACAGAAACTATAGTATCTATTTTAGTCTCGAAAGTGCAAAATAGTATATTATATTCAGGGTGAGTCATTGATATGGGCGATTGCACCTACACCGTCAATGATATCAAAATGAGTCAAAAGCCACTGCACTTGGGTGGCCGAAGTGCATCTTCTAAAATTATTTTGCTCTATACAGGTGGTTCCATTTTTACAGTACAGTCTATAACATAGTTTTTTTTAATGGCAGCGCCCCTGTATATTTGTACATATTTCAATTTGCACTTCTTTAAGCTTTAAAAATCCGTTTAGTTTTTTCAATTTGCTTTAACCGTCCAGAAGATACTTAATTTTTTCTACAATTTAGTGCGTCTGCAGGCACATTATTAAAAAATCGCAGTACGCTTGGTTTTCGTGATATCAAGTTGGGACTTTGTCCACATGTAAACAACTGCCTGAGGTATCTTTCCGTGGCAAGATCGTCCATTTTTATTGTAGCATCTCCTTGCTGTGACACATTAATTTTAGCAAACTTTGAACGACCGTAACTTGATTTTTTTTAAATAACACTCCCTGTATTTTATTACTAGATCCTATTCAGTGTCCCATTTTACCTCTTTTTTACCTCTTAAGTTTTTTCCTAAAAGTTGATAGTTTGGAAGATAATTCGGTTTTTCTGAAAAATACACACAAAATATCTTGAATGTTAACGTAGCGTGCCATGACTGTCATTAAAAACAATAACTTCTGACATACCAACATCAAACTGGTGTTTATTGTACGTCACGTTTTGATTTTGTTGTGAAAATGAATTTTTCATGTAAAATGCATACAAATCTCATCGAGATGTAGACCCTAATTTTGATTACTAAATACTACTACTACTAAATATGCAAGAAAGAATTATAAGACTTTTCATAGAATTGATCATGTCACATTAGAAACGGTGAATTTTCTAAAAAGAACAAACGAATGTAGTGCTTTATTGCTTAAGAAAACCGTCATTTTAAACAGTTTTGTAATTGCAAGTAAAATGTTATCGCTATTGATTTGTTATACCTCAGTAAATATTTTTTTTTATTTTTTTATTTCTCCATTATAAATTTCTTTCATTATTATTTAATAATTTCTTGCCAAAATTTTATTAAAGTTTATATCTCGACGAGATTTTGTAGGTATGCATTTTACGCAAAAACTTAATTTTCACAAGGAAATCAAAACTTGACATACTATAAATGCCATTTTGACATTACTATGTCAGAATTTTTGTTTTTCATAGCACGCTACATTAGTATCCAAGAGATTTTGTGTCCATTTTTCAGAAAAAACGATTTATTTCCCAAACTATCAACTTTTTGGAAAAAACCTAAGAGGTAAAAAAGATATAAAATCAGACACTAAAAAGGATCTAGTAATAAAATACAGGGGGTGCTATTTAAAAAAATCAAGTTACTACAGTTCAAAGTTTGCTAAAATGAATGTGTCACAGCAAGGAGATGCTACAATAAAAATGGACGATCTTGCCACCGAAAGATACCTCAGACAGTTGTTTACATATACACAAAGTCCCAACTTGATATCCCGAAAACCAAGCGTACTGCGATTTTTTAATAATATGCCTGCAGACGCACTAAACTGTAGAAAAAATTAAATAACTTCTGAACGGTTAAAGCAAATTGAAAAAACTAAACGGATTTTTAAAGCTGAAAGAAGTGCAAATTGAAATATGCACAAATATACAGGAGGTGCGATTTAAAAAAACTATGTTACAGGCTGTACTGTAAAAATGGAACACCCTGTATAGAGCAAAATAATTTTAGAAGATGCACTTCGGCCACCCAAGTGCAGTGGCTTTTGACTCATTTCGATATCATTGACGATGTAGCTGCAATCGAGCACGCCCATATCACCCTGTATAGAGGGACTAAAGTGCTGCATTTAATCCCGCGAGTGGAATCACTCAAGGGATTTAGGCACTTTAGTCCCAAGATATATATACTATTTTTTGCACTTCAAAAGTATTAATTTTTTTTTGCACTTCCGAGACGTACATAGATACTTTAGTCCCTGGTGAGTTCATTTATTCCCGAGGGAATAAATGACCCACTTATGTATCCACTTTAGTCCCGGAAGTGCAAAAAAATAAATACTTTTCAAGTGCAAAAAATAGTATATATACCTTGGGACTAAAGTGCATAAATCCCTTAAGTGGTTGTTGCCCTCGGGCTTCGCCCTCGGAGCAACAAACTCCACTCGCGGGATTAAATGCTGCACTTTGGTCCCTCTACATATAATATACTATAACGTCAAATGTTTTTACTATAAATTGTCGGTTTTGAGATTACTTGAAAATAAATAAAAATAACATAATATTTCACTAATAGCTTTTATTTCGATTGCTTGCAGATGTTACAATCAACGACTTCGCCAACTCTTCCGTGTGCAAAAACCGAATAAAAAAATCAACCGCAAACGTAAATAAAGTACTACTAAAGCAACTGGAAGACGACAAAAACTGGGACGAAAAAACCGACGACTTCGAAGGTAATTTCGTCGAACAAGAAAACGAAGATGGGACCATTTCATACGTTATACAGAAAACCGAACCACGACGAAGACGAAAAACCGTTTCAAGCAGCGAAGACCGTAAACATGAAAGCACCGGAAATGAATATCCCATAGACATTTGGTTCCTAATTTCCGAATATATTCGACCTGAAGATGTCGGTCGATTTGCTGGAATTTGCAAGGCATCCTACGAAGTTGTTTCCACAGCGAAATTTTGGTTCTCCATGTACAAACGGTACTACAAAAACGTGCCAAATCTACCGGAACGCCTTCACCCCGAATGTCTGTTCCGCAAATACGGCATACGCACGTCTGTAATAAGGGCCCTAAATTTCATGTACAAACCCTTTATTGCACGTTTGAAGTCTCTAGAAAGACTAGAGCAACAACATCCAGACATGCTGAAGAAAAGCCAGTGCGTTTTAATGTGGCATAAGAAAACTGAAAACCAGTGCCTGTACTTTTTCAAGATGAAAGTAAACGTCCAACACCACAGGACGCAAAAACCCGGACACAGACCGGACCTTCTGGAGATGTTGGACGATGTGTTTGCGAATCAAGACGAAAGTTGCCGAATTTTGCAAGTCACTTGCAAACATCTTATTCCGATAGCCCCAGTGTTGGGTTTAACCCTAACCCAGGCCCAGTTGAATCTCTCCTCAGAACTGCGATCGTACAAATTGCAGTTGTGGTTCGGTTCTGAAATACAGAGTTGCAAACCGCCGTCAACAGGTGGCAATACACTTATTGTCCTGGAACCTGTGATCAATGTTAAAGTGCTGGACTGGTGGCACCCTCTTTATCCACACAGCCATAATTTGGAATATCTGTGCAACCAGGAATAGGATCACGTTCGTTTACATGGATAATCAAAGCTAAACAAACCCCTCTACCAAAACCCCCGTTTCAATAGCTACGTGTTTAGATGGTGAACAGTTTGAATTTAAACTGTAATATTTCCGATGTATTTATTTTTACGAATAAATTTTTTATTTCGTTTCTAATTTCTATATTGTTTCCAATCTCAGTAATATTCTACCCAGAGAAAGTAAAAAAATTACCAACAAGAATGTTAAAATAACAAGTGAAATTGACCTTCCAGAACAAGGCTTTAATCAACATAATTTTACAGTAAAAATTTTAAAGACGTGACCTGGGAACCAGAAGGTTCTAACTGACAATTTATGGAAATTTTAAATAATATGTCACAGTAATGTACTAGGTACCGAAAAACAATAAATTACAATGAGGTGCCATTTACTTCAAAAGTAACGAAGATATGCGTGATAACTTTTGGTTCTATTTGCAAAAAGTGTAGTAATATTAGAACAAGAAGGTTCTAAGTGCAAATTTTGAAAATGACTTCAATGAGGTATACGGGGTGAATTTGATTGCTTTACATATAGTTTAAGGGGTGATAGTAGAGCTTAAAAGAAGTCAAAATAACTCAACTTGCCTTATCCGAATGTTTATAATTTCTGAAGTGAATGAAACCTCCACTAAAGTGTTGGAGCAGTGTTGGGAGCAGTGGTCAATTCATGAAAGTAATTCTGTAATGCCGTAGTGTTATGACCATTCCCAAAGCTTTTATCAATTTTAAAATACTATTTTGTAAGCAAAAATATTCTGTTGTGATAGAAAAAATTTTTTTTTACTTTTTAGTGCATCTTTTAAATAAAAGCTTTCTTTAAAAACAATTTTTTACTTTTTATGTTGTCTTTTCCGTTTACGAGTACCTAGACTGAATTTCTATTCTCAAAAGTATCGGACCATTGAAAGAAAAATTGAAGATGTGAAATTTGCTTTTAGATGGATGTCTTTGGAAGACAAGGAATTTATCTGAGACAGTAGCATTAATTTAAACACTTAATTGTCAAATGATAAATTGTTAAAATATTAAAAAAACGTGCTAATATTTATTTTTCATTAAAATGTTCAAAAGAACGCATTTTGATTAAGGTAAAACCATATGGATCTTTTCAGAATATGCTTTTACAAAGAACCATAGGGTTCTAAGTGCCTACACGACATAGTTACGCAAGCAAAATCTCCTTTATGCAGATGATTTTCTGATAACAAAGAAATAGCATCTGCACAACATAACTATGTGTCTATTTTAAGGTCATAGTTTAATTTGTAGTTTATAATAAACAACTTTTATTGAACTGCAAACATAAATTTTTGTGTTGTGTAAAATTTTATAAAAGTCAGTTAGAACCTTATGGTTCTCAGGTCACGATAGTGCCTAGAATAACACTTTTATAGAACCGGAACATAATGGTTGGCAATGAATTCCTAGCTGGCGCCATCTAGCCGCATCATCACGTACTAAAAATGGCGCGAATTTTAAATATTCTTGGTTGCTTTGTATTTTTTAAATTTTTGCTCATGTCAAAATGATGTCAAAACCTTTCCAAATACAATTATTATGAAATTTTTCAAATTGTCTTTGGAAAGGTGGATCCACAGGCAGCACAAATGCATGAATTTTACCCAACATTACACAATGTAAACACATTTAACATTAAAGATGTTTATTAAAATACATTAGGTTTATACTTAAAAATATATAAGTATAATATTACAATTTATAAATAAATAGTATTTACGGTGCCAATACATAATACAAACGAACAAAAATAAATGAAGTTTTGATTGAAAGTGTTTGTAATCCTAATCCACTTCAACTGTGGCGCAGTCTAATAACTTTCAAACTTTTACAGTTTGTGCTATGACACAATAAAATAAATTTTTCAATAAATAAATAAAAAAAAACAGAAAGTTGCCCTTTAAACGGAATTAAGTTTAATATGGGCGGTAATATCAATGTCAAAAATGTTCCAGCTGAAGCTCCCACTAGTGATATGAAGAATCTCAAAAATGGAATTACGTTTACGATTGCAACTGAAACAAAAATGGTATAATAATGTCGATGATTCTAAAAAGAACTTCTGTGAAAGCTAATTTTTTGCTCTACTTCGTAGTAATGCTTTCCAACGTTCTTTGGACTAATAATACGTCAATTATTTGAATTACAAAAAAAAGGTTGAAATACATTTTCTTGCGAGTACTCCAAAAAAAAGCAAACTTAAAAATGGTGGATGCGCCAAAAATTCTTAGATTGCAAAGTTACAGTTTTATACTTTAAAAATTAAAATGTAAAATGTTATTGTTGTAATAAACAATGTGTTTAAATAGTAACCATAATGTGAAAATGTCTCAATTTTAAAACCAAAATTATGAGCTTAACCTGAATTTGGAACAGTTTAGACAGCACAGGGCAACAACACCAACAGGAAATTCTCCAACTTACGTAACCTCGAGTTTGACCAAATTTACAATCAATGAGGGATGAGTAGGGGACCGAGGAAACGAGTTAAATTAAAACAAAAAACCAAATCAGTCTTACGACAATTTTACTCGAAGTAACAAGTAACGAGCGGTTACGGGGGTGCCTGTCTGTGCTCAATTTCTCTAAGTGTCACAAGTTCTTAGTGTGTTCAAATGTTCTAAGTGCCAATTGTTTTGTATTGTGCAAAAGCTATAAGTTTGGATTAAAGGCATTGGCAACTTATTTTACCTGTTTTATTTCTTAACGGAAATTGAAAAAATGTTTCGTTCTATACCAGCAGGTTCTTTTCAAAATTTCCTGCGATGAAAAATAAGCGAGATAATCGCTTCGAAACAAAGAAATCGTGACGTCGTAACCGCCTCTCATCATAGAATCCTCTTATTACTGAACCCTCTCAATCACCAAAAACGTGACAGATATTTGAACATTTTTCTCACATCTTTCACAAAATCAAAAATTAACCACTCTTTTCACTAATTTCTGTTCGAAATTTTGTCTTGAACTTGGCGAAAACATCTGAGGTCAAGTTTGTCAAGTTTTGATAAACTTTGTCAGTGTCACTTAAAAGTCAAAAACCATATGATCTTAATATTGGACCAAATGCTCGATAAGCGGTTGTGACGTCATAATTTCAAATTTAAATCGAAATAACTTGAGTTAGAGAGCAGATACAGAGAAACGGTTTTCACTACTGTAATAAGCGTTTTCAGTACCGTCATTTAAGACAAAGTTGTTTTTTAAGTTGGCAATGCCTTTAATTCGTCGAAGCGACATCGCATGATGCATTATTCGGTTTGAATTCTCTTTACTCCAAGCATGGATTGTTATCTGCTCTTTCTTATTTTGGTTTATGCTTTGTCGGACTTTGTTGCGATATTTTTCCGAGTTTATTAGACAGACCGAAGTATGCATATTTACAAGTTAGGAAGACACGGCGGCGTTATCTTCCTTCATGATCGGGGGTTGCAAAACGGTAGATGTGTAATGTAACGATAAGCAAATTTTTTTTTCTCGAGGTGGCCAGAGTTTCTCACGTTGTTCGACACGGACTTGGTTGTAAAAATTATCATAAGTACCCCGAGATTTTCGGGGTTGGAACCCCAATTATGTAATAAAAGCGGTTGACGACACCTGTTTATTTGACCGTTCACAAGACTGTTACGATTGATCAGTGGACGTCACTTTGTTGGCTTTTTAAATGTAAAAGAACTTTCATTACTGTACTTGTAAGACATAGAGTCAGAATAAAAGAAAAGCTTTCTGAAAAGTTTAAAGTTAAAGACAAGAAGACACCGTACCGCAAAAGGCACCTATTGGTAGCATTCGCGGATGACTTAGTAATTCTAACAAGAAATGCAGAGGAACTGAAAAAAGTAGTGTTGAGTCTAGAAAGGGAAGCAAGAAAAAGGGGATTAATTATAAACGAAAATAAAACAAAATACATGAAATGGTCAGAACAACAGTACACACCAGGAGGAAAATTAAGTATAACAACAGAAATAGGAAAAAGAAAAAGAATTTTGAAGAAGTTAAATGTTTTGTATACTTAGGAACTGTGATCTGAAGAAAACTAGAAATAAAAGAAGGAATATAAGCGAGAACACCATAATAAGGAACAAATGAGTATCACGAGCATTAAAACTGAGAGTCTATAAAGTGGTAATAAGGTCTATGGTGACGTACGGATGTGAAAGTTGGACCTTAACCAAGGCAGAGCAGAACTGGTTAGGAAGATGTGGAAGAAAGGTACTAAGAGCTATTTTTGGAGGAAAGAAAATAGATGAGGTGTAGAAGAACCAACGAAGAACTGAAGCAGCTTTATGATAGTCGCAGTGACAAGCGCAGAGAATTAGTTCAAAGAATGGATTTTGAAAGAATACCGAAGAAAATTCTCGAATCAACTATTGTAGGAAAAAAAGGAAGAGGTAGATCCCGCACAAGATGGAAGAAGGAACTGGAGGAAAGTTTGAGGCAAATAAAAATAACAAACAGGAAAAGAAAGATCGAAGACAGGGAATACTGGAAAAGAATAGTACATAAAGCCATGGGCTAACTAGGCCTGGATTGCTAATTTATGTACAGGGCTTTCATTTCAAAAGGAGCCAGTCTCAATAACTATTGACATTGAGCAAATCTGTTTTCAAGAAAAACAGGTCGATTAGGATCGCGAGGGGGAAGTTCAAAACAACATTTGTTACATTTTAGGTTTCATCCCTTAATCGCTAGCTACCCCTACTTTAAAATTTTAAATGGCACCCCGTACTTTTTCAACCATTTTCGGAAAGGGAAAAAATTGGCGGATCGAACTATCAAAGAAAAAAATTTTTTTGTCTATTCGTTTCTTAGTTAAGGCACGACCAACTGTATCAATCTCCGCTTGATTCGCTTCTCTTCGATACGGCCATCCCGCTCAGTTAAAAAACTGTTCCGATCTAGTAACCGAGATGGCGTTCGGCACGTGCTGCCCCCAAATTATTTGAACTTGTCAAATTTGAAGGTGTCAAATTAAAAAAAACAAAAATTTCGAATTATAATTTTAATTTGAATCAAAACGAGTGTTACCCCACCGTATAATGGGAAAAAAATGTGTGATTTGTGGAAAGGAGGCTTCTTTTCGTTTGTATCATCGTCTGCGACGATTTGTATGAATATTATTTTTCAAGAGATGAGTAGATGACACTAATGACACTAACAAGACAGGTAAATTATAACCTCGAAACACCACTCTGACTTCTGACCTGACGTCTGTGACATCATTTTAATTCACATACTTGTCACTTGGGTACTCTACCTGCCGAACTTTCGTTTCCAAGGTCAAGAATTTGGTATCTTATGGACAAATCGACAAGCGGTATGGCCGTATCGGAGAGAGAGATTGATACAGTTGGGTTTTATATTTAAAATTTTTAGTTATAGTGGCTTTTGATTTAAAGCCAATTTTATTTAAATAAAAAGTAGGTATGTTGTTTTGGATTGCACTGGGAGAGCTCTAAACCAACATAAAATACGTAAAATTTGTAATAGCACCCCCAACATTTTGAAACATTTTATGTTGGTTTTGAACTCAAAAACGAATCGAAAAAAATTTGCTGCTTTTACAGTTAGAAAGCTTTTTATCCCCTTTCCAAAAATATTTAAAAAGTTGGGGGTGCTATTTCAAATTCTAAAGTAAGGATGATTTTAAATTTGGGGATGAAATGTAAAATGTACTTTATCTTGAATTTGAACTATTTCATTATACCTCTTATTGGCAAATTTCTTATTTAAATTAAATTGGCTTCAAATCAATGGCTACTAGGACTATAAATTTCAAAAATAAAACCGCCCCTAACTAAAAAACGAATCAATAAAAAATTTATTTTGATAGTTAGAAACACTCATTTGTTCCCTTTCCGAAAATGTTTCAAAAAATAAGGGGTGCTATTTAAAATTTTAAATTAGGGGTGGCTAGCGACTAGGGGATGAAACCTAAAATGTAACTAATGTTGGATTTAAACTCTCTCATTGCATCTCTAATCGACAATTTTTTTATTTAAATTAAATTGGCTTCAAATCAATGGCTACTAGGACTATAAATTTCAAAAATAAAACCGCCCCTAACTAAAAAACGAATCAATAAAAAAATTATTTTGATAGTTAGAAACACTCATTTGTTCCCTTTCCGAAAATGTTTCAAAAAATAAGGGGTGCTATTTAAAATTTTAAATTAGGGGTGGCTAGCGACTAGGGGATGAAACCTAAAATGTAACTAATGTTGGATTTAAACTCTCTCATTGCATCTCTAATCGACAATTTTTTTATTTAAATTAAATTGGCTTCAAATCAAAAGGCTACTAGGATTAAAAATTTCAAAAATAAATTCACCCTTAACTAAAAAACGAATCAACAAAAAAATGTTTTTCTTTGACAGTTAGATACGCAAATTTTTTCTCTTTCCGAAAATGTTTGAAAAAGTAGGGGGTGCCATTTAAAATTTTAAAATAGGGGTAGCTAGCGATTAAGGGATGAAAGGTAAAATGTAACTAATGTTGGTTTCGAACTTCCCCCTCGCGGAAGTCCGGAAGTCGCTATCGACTTCCTTATTTTAAATGGAAAGCTATATTTTTATTGCGTTTTTGGATTACTAGAGTTATTCTAAGGTAGTTTTCATAAGCTTCCCTTATACCTAAATTCAGTTGTTTAGGAAATATTTAAAGTTTTAATTTTTTTCAGTTGCACCTTCCTGTTCAAAAATCGATAACTCTACGATTTCTAAAAATTTGAATAAAAATCCGGCATTTTAAAAGAAATGTTAAAGGTATATTCATGAAAATTGGTATTTAGACCTTACGTCTAATGACGAGCAATGAGTATCTAGCATTTGGCACCCAAGTCTCAACTTTACCACATCAGCAAATAAAAAAAACGGGTTAAATACTAAGTAAAAAATGTGTAGTTTTGTACGGAGCTCATTTCTTATCAATTTGCTGTTTGTTTGGTGTTGATCGGTGGACTATTTTTGGAGATTTGTATAAAAGTATGAACACATGTTTTTTTTGATCATTTTGACAGTTCTCAGGGGCCGCCTTAAATGTTATTTTGTAATAAAAATACGTAAAAAAAATTACTAGCATCAAAAAATAATTAATGAAAAATTAAAAATTTACATAAATTCATTTTGGTGGTAGCATAAATTTTTACGAGAATGTTTTGGTCGAATTCCGATTAATTAATATTTTCATATTTTTTACTTTATTGATTTTAATATTCTTAATTAATTAATGTTAATTATTATGAAGGAGGGTAGAAAAAATCTGAGAAAATTCACATACTTAGGAAACGCTGAATTCCGACCGACTATCAGTTTTTAAGATATAGATATAGATAGTATACAGGGTGATTCTTAAATAGACCGACAAAATTTTATCACAGCTCTCTAAGGATAAGCAGAAACGATCTGCATCATATTTACGTTTTTATTTCGTAGGGGTAGAAACCCCTTAATCCGTGCCACTTACGACGCTCATGAGTTCAAATTAATTGTATTGGAAAAAATGTGCTCGTTTTCATCATGAATATCGATAATAAACAGTGATCATTGTTGCATTGATCAACTACATTGTCATCAGATGATTATTATGCTTTCCAATAACTGTGTTAATACTTCTTACGAACACATCAGTGGCGTACGCTTTATCTCTAACATAACTTTAAAAAATTTTATTTCAAAAACGGTTATGAAAGGAATTTTTTTACTATTTTTCTCAGCATGTACTCCTTTCAGACTACCATGGGTAGAATTTTGTCGGTCTATTTAAGAATCACGCTGTATACTGTGACGAAATCTTAAAGGAACGACTTTATTTGTGAACGTTTCGGTTTCTCGTTGTTCGTAGTGTTCGTTTTTAGTCGAGTTTAGTTATGGTTTTCGGTTTTAAAGTGATTTTTAGTGATTCTTATTATTCGTTCCGGAGTTTTCTATTAGTTTCCATTTCCGTGTTCTATGAACTTCTAGCGTTTTCGATTCCTGAAATCCTATGTTAAGTTTCTTCTGGAAAACTGATTTCTAAATTTCGATTGGTGAACTGTGAAACAACTGAGAATCGAATGGGTATAAATAGGGTGCAAAGGTCGGTTCGGGAGACAGAAAATGAAGTGAAGAAGTGAACTGAAAGTGATTCAGAAGTAAACTTGAAGTTAGTTGGCAGTGATTGTCAAGTCAGTCAGTCTAAGTCGTAAGTGTTATTCTAGGCATAAGTCCAAAGGATTACGCAGTGTACCTTGTAACTGTTGTACTACTTGATTCTGAATATAGTGAATTGAACCACTCGGAAGTGTTTGAGTAACCCCAACCAACGTAACAATACTTTTTAGCAGGTTCACCCTGTATATCCTACATAAGTTGGTCAAACAGGATTTATCAACTAAAAATGGAAGTTATAATGTTGTAATGTAATAAAACAAATATTTATGTAATAGTAGTTTAGTTCTTGATAAATATTTAATCATCAACTTCACAATAATTGTTCTCATATGCAGCAGTCTTTTTTTCAATACTGTCATCCTCACAACACTGGAAAGCCCAAGGTTGTATCTCTCCTGATGCAAAGATTCCATACACAATACTTCCAAACACAAATAATCCACTAGCTATAAAGAACACTATTTGCCACTCATCTGCAGACTAAACACAACTTTAAAATTTCGACAGCACAATCTGTAAAAACTTACAGGTGTCGTAACTATATAACCCGTAACAATAGGAGTAAAAATTCCAGCCAATGTTCCAAAAGTATTACTCACACCCATTATAACACTTGCATGTTGAGGAGCAATGTCCAAATAATTTACACTAAAAATTAAAGGTTGATACTTTTCCTACTAGAAATTATACAATACGCACCCAAATCCTGACCAAGAAAATACTCCCAAGCCCACAGCTAGGACTAAGCAGGTGATTGTCGATACAGCAGTTTCACAAAACGCTGCACCAACCATAAACCCAGCATGAATTATGAAAGCTCCACAATTAAATAGTTTTCGAACTTGTGTCGTAGTAAAAATCTTTTTTTCCAAGAGGCGATCGGCTAAATGTCCGGAGAGTTGAATCGTGATGGCCATTGCGAGGTAAGGGATAGCAGAGAGGATACCGCTTGTATTCAGAGGGAAATTTAATACTTCTGTAAACAAGAGATTTGACTATAATTTTTATTAATTGCATAAAAATTTATAATAGTTATTAATGATTAGGTCTCTCGTTGAAACTATAAATTACATTAGCTATTAATTTTCTGAAGGGCATAAATAATTTATAACAACTATTTTTGAGAAACAATGCGACCTTGGCGTTTACATAGTTTTGAAACAGCTAATACCAATTAATAGTATTATGTGTGTTATGTACGATGGCTTTAAAGGGCCATGATCACAACTTTTTTTAAATTGCTAGATTAAAATCTTGCACTGCGAGATTTAAAGACGCACCTTTAATGGGATTTTTCGATTTCAACCAAATTTGCATCGTAAACACAAAATACACCCCTAATCTGTGCCCCCAAAAATTCAACTCCATATCAAGGACTAGTTTGTGGAAAGATAAAGGACTAAAAATATTGTTTTGCATAATTAATACAAAATTAAATATATTTATCGGCTATACCGATATATCTACAAAGAACGAGGAATGTGTGAATAAATAAAAATAATAATATACAGGCTGTTTTGTCTAAACCGCACATTAGAAGTATTGGGAGTTCTAATAATCATAGTCATCTGAAAATTTGTGTACAACCATAATCTTTTAGGTCCTGCTCAATGAAAATATTCTCAAGATAGCAGCACTTCCGGTTATACCGGAAGTCGCTAACAACTTCCTTATTTTAAATGGAATGCTATATTTTTTAGTGCGTTTTTGAATTATTAGAGTTATTTTAAGGTAGTTTTCATAAGCTGTTCCTATACCTAAATTTAGCCGTTTACGAAATATTTATGGTTTTAAAATTTTTTTGGATTTGCACCTTCCAGTTCAAAAATCGATAACTCTGCGATTTTTAAAAATTTGGAAATATTTTTGAGCTCATTTGAAAGAGGAAGCCTAGATCTTTCCTTTGGTGTTTTCAAATTTCTAAAAAAGAATAACACTCTCCAAATTTTTAAAATTAAGTTTGCAAAACTTTAAGCACCCATACCTCATTTTTTTCAAATGAAATGACAAAAGTTTTATTTCACTAGATGGTAGAGAATTTAATTCTGCTTCGATTTGTGTTAACATTTCCTATACTTATGTTTAATAGTTTTCAAGTTACAATCCTTTTTGTTGGGATTGAGAAATTCATTAGCCATAGGCCTTTTCTCATAGTTTGCCATGGAAACGAATGAAAAAAGGTGAGAAATAAAAGTTTTTCAAACCAACACCCAATGAATTTATTTTGTTTTCACAGTCTGATAACACAATTTTGAACAGAGTTTGTCGTTTAAGTTTAATCAGAAATGTTTTTATGGCAAACTATGCAAAAATAGCTGTGGTTTGTAAGAAATTTCGTACAATAACAAAAAAAACAACATAACTTAAAAATTATCACAGATAGGTATAGGGAATGCTAATACAGATCGATGCAGAAAAAAATTCTCGTCCATCTAGTAGAATAAAAATTGGGACATCCCATTTGAAAAAATTAAGTTTTGGGTACTTGAAGTTGTCCAAACTTAACCCTAAAATTTTTGGGTTTATTAACTTCAATTCCAATTTTGATCACACTGAACAACAGATACAGGCTTTCTCTTTCAATTCTCCAAATATGATTTCGAAATCTCTAAAACTAAGCGAGTTACCGATTTTTTAAGGGACAGGTGCAAATTCAAAAATTTTCAAAAATCCTAAATATCTCGAAAACGGTTAAACTTGGGTATAGGGAAAGCTAATAAAAGCTCCCTTAAAATAACTCAACTAATCCAAAAACGCAGTGAAAAATATAGCTTTCCATTTAAAATAAGAAAGGTAATAGCGACTTCCGGAATAACCGGAAGTGCTGCCATCTTGAAAATATTTTCATTGAGCATAACTCAACGGATTATGCCTGAGTACCAACTCTCAGATAAATATCTTTATTAGAACTTTCAATTCTTCTAATGTGGGGTTTAGCCGGAACATCCTGTATCATTAATAATGTTATATTCCATCCTAAACAATAAAATGGTATTTTATCTAGGTACTGTTTTGTTCATGATAAAATGAAAAATAAGTTTCACATTCATTGTTATTTTTCTGTTTTTGACGCTTAGGTATATTTGTCAATCATAATAACTCAGAAATTCAATCAAAACTATTATGTATTGAAGACGACGATAAACTTCACCATAATCTTCTCTTGAAAATAATCAAAGTTAAAATTTACAAATAATCTAACTTTGTCATTATTATTTTAAATGTATGGCTTTGAAGAGCATAAAATAAAAAATTTAAGAAAGTATTGTATTTGGGGTTTAAAATCGTTAATAAAATCTTCACTTCCACAAGCAACATATCCAGTGCATCAAAATGGCCTAGGTATTCAATAATATAATGATAGGTAGTAAGTATTTCTAGGTAAAGGTAATTCTCGGGTTGCCTTTTTTCAATTTTTAAATTGCGTATATTTTCTAAATAGAAGGTAAGATTTTTTTTAAATATTTTTTCAGCATGTCAACATATCCCTGAAATGCAGTACTTTCGGCACAAACTGTATTTATATAAATTATAAAAATTAAAACAAATTACTAGTAGCAAATTGAAATATATTCCAAAAAAATTCAACTCTTTACGAATTAGTTTACATCGTATTTCGATTTGACAAAGCAAATTGAATTATGCCAAAAAATTTCTTATTTTTTGTTGAATTGAACTGCTCAATCAGATTCTCTTGCAAAATCACCCTTTAACCGAATCACATCCCTCGTCTTAGAAACTGCCTTTTTTTAAGGAATTCATATCTGTCAAAGCAAAACGCTTTTATAATTCTTATGTCATCTAAACGTCGCATTATAGTATATTAGATATAGAAATATATACTGCGTGTCTCATCTAAGACTTTCAACCTTAATATCTAAGTTATTTGTCAACGGATTGTTATGAAATTTGGAATGCACATATTTTAGGAGGTGGTTTTTCAACTAGGAGGAAAAAAGATCCCAAGTTAAAAAATGTGATTTTAACACACGTTTCTTTTATTTTTATTTTAAATTATCATTGGGTCATTAAACCCGAAAAAATAGGTAACCTCACAAAAAATTAACCAAAACGCTCGTTTGATCCAAGAACAAACTTAGATTTTGTTCTTAAAAACTTGATCGAAATTATTTGAGCAGTCACCTTTTGAAACAACTGATGAAGCACTGCTAAGCAGCATTTTGTGTACCACTGAAAAAACTGTCAAAAGTGTGTGCATTTTAATCTTTATCTTCTGAATTATCTGCATTTTAAATTTCATAAAAATCCGTTGACAAATAACTGAGATATCAGGTTCGAAAGTCTGAGGTTGAGACACCCTGTAGAAATGCATCATTATATGCGAGTGAGAATTTTGACGAGCTTCATAACGGCATTTCGATCACGTGTGATATATGACATTTTATCTTATCTTATTTTATCTTATACCATTGTTTTCGGTGAGAGAAATTTGATTTCTCTCCCCGAAAACAATAGTATAATTTACACTTCAACAGAATAAAATAATTCTGTTTAAATTAAGATGTTTATGTTTTTATGTCATATTTTCAATTTGATGTAGTTTCTTGTGTCAATAATTCGGAAAAATATCTCTATTATATCTTATTAATCTTACTCTAGTTTATTTGCTAAAATAGGAAATCGACTAAATTTTCTTTAATTATTTCTTAATTTAATTTTAAGGTTGTAATGGATTTCCTTATAGAAATAATAAAGTTCCCACGTATTTAAATAAGGCCAAATTATTATTAAAATTAAAAACATTTACAAAGTATTGCGTTATTACTTATTAGTGCGTAATATCCGAAGTACGGCGTTCAATATCGAGGCTGTTTTAATTGTTGTAAAAGGTGACTTTTTAAGTTGTTGTTTATAATTTTCTTATCTAACGTAAAAGTGCAATTTACCAACAATAAATTAAATCGATATCGCTTTACTTGCTCAAAAAATTTGAATATCCAAATATATTTGCTTTGTTAGAGCAGAATACGATGAAAACTAATTCGTAAATGAATTTTTATGCAATATACCTACCTATTTCGATTTGCTACTAATATTTTGTTTTAATTTTTATAATTTTTGCAAATACAGTCTGTGCAGCATTTCAGGAATATGCTGACTTGCTGAAAAAATATTTTAACAAGTAAAAAAGGCAACGCTAATTATCTTAATTTATTCACACATTTAGATCCTTGTAGGCACATTAATATAGTCGATAAACATATTTAATTTTGTATTAATTATGCAAAACAATGTTTTTAGTCCTTTATCTTTCCACAAACTAGTCCTTGATATGGAGTTGAATTGTTGAGGGCACAGATTAGGGGTGTATTTTGTGTTTACGATGCAACTTTAGTTGAGATCGAAAAATCCCATTAAAGGTGCGTCTTTAAATCTCGCACTGCGTGTTTAAATCTCGCACTGCGAGATTAAATCTTACACTGCGCGTTTGAAACTCGCAGTTTAAAAAAGTTGTGGTAATGGCCCTTTAAAGCCATCGTAGTTATAAATAAATAGCCATTTATTTTCAACAGGCACCTGCCCAATTACAGGAAATGTAAAGCAAAACGAAACAACATTAAATACCAAACGTAGACATAACTAAGTACAAAACTAAATTCTTATTACAATATACGAAATCCCGTTCAACTGGTAATAAATTAAAGTGACTGCACATTACCGATATCGGCGACTTCATTAGTGCGTTTCTTCGATTTGGTGCACAATAGAATGATAAGTTGTGTCGAGCGTTAGGTCTGGGTACTAAAAAATTAAGTTTTTGCAGAAGTATAGGACAGTCAATCTTATTATTCACTAACTTGATGAGAAAATTAATAACTAAAAGAATGCGTCTCGTGTTTAGAGAATTAATATTAAAACGACTTAATAAGATTGACTGACCTATACCTCTTTCTGGGTACAGACCATCGCAAAGGTAACAGACATACTTCAAAAACTTTCTTTGTATAGACTCTAGAGTAGTTACATGAATAAATAAGTAATAAATAAGTAAAGACAATAAACAATTTCTGAATCCGATACTTTGTAATTTATTCAATAGAATATAGTGATCCAGCTGGTCAAAGGCCTTTTGTAGATCCGTATAAATCACATCAACCTGGCCTCTATCATCAATTACTTGAGTAAATACTGCAAGATTTGTAATGGTAGACCTTTTGGCAACAAAACCGTGTTGATTACTTGATATTAATGGTTGTATAGAAAAGTATAACTGTTTGTATACTACAGATTCAAAAACCTTCGAAAAGTTACATAAGATTGTTGTAGGGCGATAATTTGCGATAATACACGCATTTTTTCACATTAGAAGAAACGTTTCTGTTTTTATTATTAAGTTAAATAAGTAATACAATGGTTTACATAGAATACCTGCACAATCCTTAAATCCTAGGTATTGCATCTAGACCACTAGTCATGCTATCCTTGCATTGTTTTGAAGCACAAGCTATATCTTCTTCTGGAATGTAAGTAATGTTTGTAGTTTGATTAAATATTTGATTACTCGTATAGTCAGTAGAGTTAGAAGAAGAAGGGTTGGGGGGTACGTGTACATTAGCAAAATAATCGCTAAATACGTTGACTATATTGACGGGATTAGTGTATGTAACGCCATTATATTTAATTACACCAGGTATTCTTGTTTTACCAGCTTTTTTATGAATGAAAGCCCAGAACTTTTTGGGATCATCAGTTACATCATCCTCAATCTTTGAAATATATATTTTATATGCATTGTCTATTAAATATTTTAGTTGTTTTCTAAGTGTACAAAATAAATCATAATAGTAACGACTTCCATATGACCTATATTTTGATAATATAGCAGACTTTTTACGAATCCATTGTATAATTTCATGGTTGAACCAGGGCGGATATTCACGGTTACAAGTTCTTTTAGAATGATAGAATGGAACCGATTGTTTAAAAATATTGTGAAGTGTTTTATAAAACGTATCACAAGCGTGATTAACATTAGTCATATTTTCTAAAAATGCCCAATCAACTTGCGTAATAAGTTCATACATAAGAGGGTAGTTAGCTTTCCGAAAATTAAATTGTTGGACATCACCATTAATAGCAAAGTTTTTAAAAGGTTTACCAGTTATGTCATGTTCAGCGAAATAAACTCTTTCCCATAAAATAAAGAAGATCTAAAAACTCTAGTAACAGGGATCAGAGAGGGAAACGGCCATAAGTCTCCTATGTAAAAAAACGACCCCTAATTTAAATTTAATGAACACCTGACTCACCAGAGGCGCAGTAATGACTTGAATGAAAAAAAAAACCGCCAAATTCAAAAACACTGGGGGAATGTTGAATCGCTTGTTACTGAATTGTATTTTTTTTATTATAATGAATTTATTAGTGAGAAATACACATTAATCAAAAAAATTTATTTAATATAATGAACAAATCATTGGTGTAAAATGTTTTTCAATTTTTGATTGCCACTTGAAACTTTAACTTCTTTAATTTTATTTTCGAATCTGCTCGGCGCCCACAAGTTTCGCATTATTAAAAACATTTTTAAAAACAAATCTTCATTACATAAATTTATAATGGCCCTATCAACATCTGTTTCCTTTTGACATACGGGCAAGTAAAGACAATGTCTTTTACAGTACTGAATTGGACACTGAATTTATTATTTTTTCTTACAGATTAGAGTGCTAGCGTATGATTTTGCTAAGAAGCTGAATAAAAAGATATGCGAGGAGAAATGGGACCCAAAAAACAAGCCGGAGTTGATTGGTTGAAGAATTTTATGAGAAGAAATCCAATATTGGCATTGAGAAAGCAGGAAAACACCAGTTTGAATCGAGCAACAAGTTTTACAAAAAACAATGTTGAAGAATTTTTTGCAAATTATGAACGACTGCTTGCAACTAATAAGTTTACACCAGATCGCATATATAACCTTGGTGAAACTGCTATATGAGCAACAGAAACAACAAAATAATATTTTAGTAAAATCTGTAGATACAGATGTATTATTTCTTTTGGTTTATTACTATAACCGTTGTGTTTTTAAAACAGATTTAGAACAAACATCACTTTTTATTGATTTGGGACATGGATTTAGAACAAAATTTATTTCGATATCAAACATAGTATATCATTTTCGAGACAAAATTTCGAGACTTTATTAAAAAATGTTGACCATTTCGGTAATTTGCAAGATATTGCTAGCCTCCCTACAAAAGAAAGCTTTCAAGTAGCCACAAAATTTGTATTAACTTTGTACAAAAATAAAATCAGAAAAATAAAAATTGTAACTAATCTGAGATACCATATAAGCCTCAAATCGCACAAATCGGCTTCAGAATTGCCACCAACTGACGATTCTTTCCAACAACATGTTTTAAGGTAGGTTACACGTTTTTATACCACAAAAAGTTTTACTGGGTTTTTAATTTTTCAGAAGTAATTAATTAATTAAAAATTTGGATGGCAATTCATATGTCAAACATGCCTGTATATTATACAGGGTGCTCAAAAAGTGGCGCACCAACTCAATGGTGTGTGGTAGAGAACTGCTTACATACAGGCTGTTCCGTCTAAATACCACATTAGAAGTATTGGGAGTTCTAATAATCATAGTCATCTGAAAATTTGTATACAACCATAATCTGTTACGTCCTGCTCAATGAAAATATTCTCCAGATGGCAGCACTTCCGGTTATACCGGAAGTCGCTATCAACTTCCTTATTTTAAATGGAATGGTATATTTTTTAATTCGTTTTTGAATTAATTAGAGTTATTTTAAGGTAGTTTTCATAAGCTGTCCCTATACCTAAATTTAGCCGTTTAGGAAATATTTAGGGTTTTTAAAATTTCTTTGGATTTGCACCTTCCAGTTCAAAAATCGATAACTCTGCAATTTTTAAAAATTTGGAAATATTTTTGGGCTCATTTGAAAGAGGAAGCCTAGATCATTCCCCTGGTGTTTTCAAATTTCTAAAAAAGAATAACAAACTCTAAATTTTTAAAGTTAAGTTTGCAGAACTTTAAGCATCCATAACTCATTTTTTTCAAATGAAATGCCGAAAGTTTTATTTCACTAGATGATAGAGAAATTAATTCTGTTTCGATCTGTACTAACATTCCCTATACTTATGTTTAATAGTTTTCAAGTTACAATACCTTTTTGTTTGGATTGAGAAATTCATTAGCCATAGGCCTTTTCTTATAGGTTACCATGGAAACGAATGAAAAAAGGTGAGAAATTAAAGATTTTCAAACCAACACCCAATGAATTTATTTTGTTTTCACGGTCTGATAACACAATTTTGAACTGAGTTTGTCGTTTAAGTTTAACCAGAAATGTTTTTATAGCAAACTATGCAAAAATAGCTGTGGTTAGTAAGAAATTTCCTACAACGACAAAAAAACCAACATAACTTGAAAATTATCACAGATAGGTATAGGGAATGCTAATACAGATAGATGCAGAAAAAAATTTTCCTCCATCTAGTAGAATAAAAATTGGGACATCCTATTTGAAAAAATTAAGTTATCGGTACTTGAAGTTGTCCAAACTTAATCTTAAAATTTTTGGGTTTATTAACTTCCAATTCCAATTTTGAACACATCGAACAACAGATATGGGCTTTCTCTTTTAATTCTCCAAATATGATTTCGAAATCTCTAAAACTAGGCGAGTTACCGATTTTTTAAGTGGCAGGTGCAAATCCAAAAATTTTCAAAAAATCCTAAATATCTCGAAAACGGTTAAACTTGGGTATAAGGAAAGCTCATAAAAACTCCCTTAAAATAACTCAAATAATCCAAAAACGCAGTAAAAAACATAGCTTTCTATTTAAAATAAGAAAGTTAATAGCGACTTCCGGTATAACCGGAAGTGCTGCCATCTTAGAAATATTTTCATTGAGCAGAACTCAACGGATTATGCCTGAATAACAACTTTCAGATAAACATCTTTATTAGAACTTTCAATACTTCTAATGTGGGGTTTAGACGGAACACCCTGTATAAAGGTAAAAATAGTAAAAAAAATTCTTTGTATTAAAATTATTAATAAATAACAAATTTTAAATAAATGAAATGTGGCAACGTTGTCTAACAGTCGTGATCACAATAGAATTTGATCAACAATAAAAATAAATTAATTTTGAAACGGTTTCCTAGGAAATAATTCCCAATGTTGGCACATCTACAAATTGTGATTTTTTTGATGAATTTTAATTTTTTTTAATTCAAAAAACTGCTAAAGTCTGATAGTAAATTTAAAAATAATTATTCATCGTTTTGTTAGTTAACGATTACTTAGTGTGACACATAAAAACATTAAAAAATAATGAAAACTGAAGAAGTTAACAAAATAAGTTTAAAGCTCCAGATTTTTTAAAATATGACTAGGAATTTTTTCAAGATTTTTCCCCATGAGGATTCAAATCGATTTAAATACGGATCCAATTCATGAAAACCCTTTGACTTGAACGTATTGAGTTCGATTTGAGTCCAAGGTCGTTTCACCAAAATTTGGGATCGTATCGAGATCGAATCGAACTTTTTTCATGAAAACGGAGAGTTTCTAAAAAATCTTGGCTTGTTGGATATTAAACTTTGTGCTATCACTAACTAAACCACTGAATGGGTTAATCCTTAAAACATTTCTTCCAGAAAGTGTTCACAGTTGAATTTAAGTTGTACTTCCAGTGACAAGTGACAATAAAATTGTCAAAATTTTAAATCCAGATTTAAAACTTGCCATGAAAACACCAAACTCGTTTTAGAATATGCAAGTTGGCAAAAATTTCGTTGTAAATGACTTAAAAAACCGTTATTATTCGAAAAAGTAAAACCGATAAAAACAAATTACAAAAACAATGAATGGAGACTTTTCTTCTTTTTTTTTTTGAACAAAAAAGTTTCAAATGCGATGTTTTCAAAACTCTTTCCATAAAAATTAGAATCGGTTTCAAATTTGCATTCAACACTTTTTCTTTACCAAGTGGAAATACATCGATACCTACGTAGGTACTCCGAAAAATCAATGATTCGGAAATAGTTATTTGCCGAACGTGTTTGGAAAATATGGGAAATTGGTTTCCAAACAAGTTAGGTATAATATTTTTTGTAACGAATATCTCAAAAAAAAATCAAAAATATTTTTTTTTGATAATTTAGTTCTTTTTGCTGATGGGTTGGTGACATGTCAAACAATCAAAAAATTGACATGAACTGTCACTTATCATAAAACAAAAATAATCGTTCCATCTCAACGGTAGCGATACCAACCTAATAAATGTTCCTAGCCATTGTTGCAAAGTTAAAAACACCGCAGTGTGGGAAAGTCCGTTTGCCACACGCTGGGGATAACCGGGAAATAGCTATCTAAAAGCTATGAATACGAAAAGTCTGTTTTCTTTACTAACCTTTCATAAACTTTGGCAGTTGTGTCAGCAACGTATAAAATCCCCAATTATCCGTAAAATGTGCAACAACGATAGCCCAGACCGGTGCAGACGTAAAAATACTCTTCCACGGATACACAATGTTTCGTTTTGCATCAACATTTCCCAAAGACTGTTCAATATATTCAAGTTCTTCTTTCGAAATTCGAGAATCTTCAGCCGGTGACTCGGCAACAACAACCCACCAAATCACGAACCAAATCAGTCCAATACTACCAAAAAAATAGAAAATGCTGGGCCAACCTAAAGCTGTTGCCAAATAGGCACTAACTGGCATTGACACGACTGTGCCTATATGACTTCCTGCATAGGCCAAAGTTGCCAATCTGGTCCTTTCTAAAGGTGGTGCCCATCTGGACCACACAGCGTGGATGCATGGGTATGTCACCCCTTCGAAAATTCCTTCTATTACTCTCAAAGCTAGGAGCAATGAAAGGTTTATTCTAGCCAAGACTGGTGTTATTAATGTTAGGAAAGCCGTTACGGCAATTCCTCCTCCGAACACTCTCTTGCCTCCAATTTTTGCAGACAGCCAGCCACCGAGTAATTGGGTTGTAATGTAACCGTAGAAGAAGGAACTAAGCACGTAACCTTGGACTTTTGAGTCCCAGTCGAATTCCGGAGGTTCCTAGATATGTATTGTGTTATGTTTGGAACTGTAATGGGAATGGTTAAAGAGAAACGAGTGTTTAAATGGATTTTCGTAATACTTGCATTACTTGTAGTGCAGTCAAAAGTTATTAAATCTAGTTTATCAGATCAGTAATAATAGTTTTTAATAGTATTTTCATCTAGTTAACTTTGAAATTGGTTTAGGTGTAAAGAAATTTCCGAATTGGAGAGTTAATAAATAGAAAATGGTTTCTAAATGCCTCTCATTAATTCTATAAAGCGGCATTTCTGATCTTACATGGAAAATTCACAGTCGACTAGATGAGAATCATTTAAAAACACATCGTGTTAAGAAATATAGGTGTTCATTATTAAAAAAACTCGCAGCATGCTCTGAGATTGTTACGGAAGTCGTAGAACAATTTTGATCATTGTATTGTTGGTTGCCTACTAAACTATCTCACAAGAATTCATAACCTAAGATTGATAAATAGTGCTCAAAGGCGATGTGTTATGTGTGTTGAACAACAAGGAAGACATTTCCAACAGTTTTTATACATAATAAATAAATATTTTTATGAAAATCTGTTATCTTTTTAATTGTCAAAAAGTAAGGTTATGAGAGAACGAATTAATCACAGACATGCAAAATAATTGTTTTTTAATTTCAAAGCACTCTAGAGTTTTTTTTTAAATGAACACTTGTTAGTATATTATACAGCGTGTCCCAGCTCAGCTCCCATCTTCTGTAGCTCAGTTATTAGTAAAGTTGGACTTTTGCTATTTTGTAGACGATATTCATACTTTAGGACGTATTTCCGGAAAATATTTTTGATTATACGAAGTGTCCCAAAAAAGAATGACATCAACATAATAAAATTTTTTCATGGCATGATAATATTTTTTTGTGCTCATTAGGATACCTTTTTAGTTGTCCCTAAAGATTTTTTAAATTAAAAAAATAAAAACCAAAAAAAATCGATTTCACATCTTCAGTTTTAAAAATTAATAAAAAATAGAAGCAGTGTCTTTGTGACGACACTAATACGAGGTGCGTGTTGAACAAGGTCTAGCAGACTTGCTAATTAAGCTTCATTGATTTAAATTACTACAGGTTGTTTACAATTTATTTCCAAACTTTTAAAAGTTTAGAACCCTTTATTTTGATTATTTTAAACGGCAACCCCTATTTATTTTTATATTGATGCAGAATTAAAAAACGAACAACTTTTTGTATTACAACCCTAATGTAAATCCTAATACATTGATAAAAACTTGTTTTGTCAAGTATTTTAATGACAAATTTAATGAATAAAAGTCGATCATGCCTCCAATCCTGTTTATTTTTAGATCATTCAATGCGGAATTAAAAAAGGTAATTTTTTTTGTTATCACAACCCTATTGCAAATCTTAATACATTCGGAGTTATTTGCTGAAAATTTGTTTGGTGAAGTATTTTAATGACAATTTTAATGAATACATATCGATGATTTGAAGACCGTTCCTTTTTATATCGATCGATGCAGAATTAAAAAACATTTTTTTTGTTATTACATCCATATTGCAAATCCTAACACATTCGGAGTTATAATCAAAATAAAAGGCCCCAAAATTTTAAAAGGAAATAAATTGGTTTTAATTTTTTTTAACAGTAATCCCTGAACCGATTTGCAAACAAAATTTAGGAACGTGTAAGAAACTAAAAAGGTATCATAATGAGCACAAAAAAATATTAGCATGCCGTTCAAAAAATTTATTATTATGACGTCATACCTTTTTTGAGACACTCTGTATAATCAAAAATATTTTCTTGAAATGTGTCCTAGAGTATAAATAACATCTACAAAATATCAAAACTCCAACTTTAATAATAACTGAGCTACAGAAGACGGGAGTTGGGATGGACCACCCTGTATATCACTGAGTTGGTGTGCCAGTTATTGAGCATCCTGTATTATGGTTTATTTTGAAACAAACATTTGTACTTAGACATTGCTTTTAAATAATAACTTTGCAAAATGGTATAATCAATCTACTGGCAAATTTTTGGGTACAGAATTACATACAGCGTTGGGCAAAAGTACGGAATCAAGCGTTTTGTTCCTAAACTATATACCTTACGAAAAAAGTAATTAGTACATCATCAACTACTTTAAAAATGTGATCATTTTTCAAGAATAAATTTTTTCCAAATTCTTTTTAGTTTTCGAGTTATTCAAAAAAATTGAAATTTCAAATGGCTCCCTATTATGGCGAAATTTTGTGGTAAAAGATTATGCCCTAAGAATTTCTTCTAAGTTAATAATATCGTTTTTGAACCAGTGGTTATTTTTTAAAAATTATTAAAGTTGCGGTCCGAACTCAATACGAAGTTTTTTAGAATTTGTCCATCCATGCATGTTCTTCATACACTAATTTGATTCGTCAAATTTTTCGCAATTATAAACATTCATGGATACAACCACTTCGGCCGAGTTCGAACAACCTTCGCAATGAGCTCGGAACACAAGTTTAATAATTTATTTAAGAAAAAACATTGGTTTAAAATTAATTTTATTAAAGTAGAAGTTGTTTTTAGAGCTTAGTCTTTTACCAAAAAAATCGCCGTAGTAGGGTGCCATTTGAAAAAAAAATATTTTTTTGAATAACTCGAAAACTAAAAGGAATTTCGAAAACATTTATTCTTGAAAATTGATTACATTTTTAAAGTAGTTGATGATGTACTAATTAGTTTTTTATTAAGGTACATAGTTTAGGCATAAAACACTTGGATCCGTACTTTTGCCAAACGCGGTATAATTCAGACACAGGATCTTTCCATAATCCGTATAAAAACAAAAGTTGAAATAAAGGTCCAGGATTTTACGATTTTACATGTCAACAGTCTTTTTTTATTACAAAAGAAAAAAAATATACAGCGCAGTACAAGACAGAAAATTAAAGTTAAAAGAAAAACATGTATCAAATAATGTAAGGGCAAATAACAATAGCTAAGTTATTACAAAGAAAGGATATAATTATTTTATAAGCTACAAAAGCTATAAAAGGAAACAAATTAAGAATTTGCGTAAAGATGGTAGAGAAACTCACCAAATTTTATTGGAGGTTAAGAAACTTATCCATATACTTCGTACTTGAAGAAATTTTTATAAATTATTGTTTGGATTGTTCTCTATTTGAAAAAAATGTTAATTTACAATAAAACATTACAATACCTACAATACACCGACATAAAGAGTCATTTGTGACATTGTTAATAGTGTCAGGGGATCGAGAATTCAATGAATTAGAGCAAAGTGTAACATTATTTTAGCAACATCATAATACCTGTAAAACTCGCATAAAACAACATAACCCCAAAAGTACGGCGTACATAAACGGTTAAAATGTGGCCAAAGTTTTGCAGGCACAGCTTGCTCTAATTCAATTCATTTTCAGTCTCATGTTATATTTAAACAAGTATACAATATTATGGTTTTTGGCTAGTGTAAGCCCTCTTATAAATATTAAAATATTTATGTTTTAAATATTGCTGTGAAATCTAAAAATGAGAATTTTGGTTTGATAAGAAAAGGTGAAATAGAACAGTTTTGTTTCTTTTTAAATACAGGTGATTCAAAAGTATTGGACTACCTACCGGATGGTGATCAATGATATTAAACCGTGCATCAAAAATAGAAAGTTTTATGACACAAAATGGTTTGAGCCTTTTTTTTAATCATAAAATAACCAACAGTTTGGACAGTTTACAAACTAACTAGCTAGTTTATAAAGTATAAAGTTTATATAAGTATAACCTAGGCAAGTTTATCTGTAACAGGTATACAAAAGTTTCATATTCACACCTTAAAAGTGCAAAAGACTTTTACCCTTAACTTTTAAATCACATGAAAAAAGTATCGTAATTTTGTAATAACTTTGTTTTTTTTTAATTAAACACTCGTTTGAACCTGTGTAGTTAAACCATCATACCTAACTAATAATGGTAAATAAACTCACCTGAATAGTTGTTCCATTACTTAAAACAGTTGTTTTGTTTTCTGTCATGGCCACAATGGCAATACTTAGGTTTGCTCTTAGGGCATAAGCATTGAAGAACCCGAAAAATGCAAGTACTGCTACAACATATCTTCGTTTCTTCCAAAACATCCATTTCGGATGACTTGTTGTAGCACTTAATCTACAAAAAAAGAACATGGAAAATGCAACAATTTTTTTATCCACGTAATCTACTTACGTTACATCATACGAGGAGGTAATACAAGTTGGAGACTTCTTCTCATATGTCATTTTACGCAGATCTAAAAAATACTTTATAATCAAAATGATCAAACATTGCTTTTTAACAGGACTGGGTATTCAGAGATATTCAAATAATTTAAAATTTTAGGTGTGGACATGTGTTAATCATGAAAGTACACGTACCAACTTATTTGCAGGAAAATTTACATAATCTAATATTTTTTGAGAAGCTATTATTTAACATAATCTATTTAGTGTTTCTTTTTAATTATTCATTGTTAAGTGAAATATCCTTTTATTACCATCAGCTCTACGTATTTACGATCGTGAAGTGGTTTTATCAGAGACGTAACGAGAAAGGGACAAAGTGTAAGCAGAGATTAATGCGCAAATGAATGATCATTGTCAAAAAAAGAGTTATAGACGAATAGACGACAATTTTTTCCAACTGAGACAATTTTACGTATAACATATCTGATGTCACAAAGTTCAAGTTTTTGTGACAATAATGTCAAAATAAATAAAATATAATATACAGGGTGGTCCAGCCAAGCTTCCGTCTTCTGAAGCTCAGTTATTATTAAAGTTGAAGTTTTGATATTTTGTAGATGTTATTTATACAAGGTGAGTCTATAGTGGGTTATTTCTGACATGTCGTAAGATGCAACCAAAAATACTAATTGCACTTACCACTTGATACTTCGTCTGATTTTTAAAAACATTAATTGAATCAACACTGGTTTTTTATCTTTTAAATAATAATAGTCGATTATGAAATTTTAGCTAAACTATCAAGATAAACTTGACAATACTCAGAACAATGTAATTGTGGATTAATTTTGAAATTTTTTAACGATTACCGATCTGGACAGCTGGAACCAGTATTATTCTAGTATTATTGGTTGCATATTAAAAAAACGTCAGAAATAACCCACTATTGACTCACCTTGTACTCTAGAACACACTTCAGAATAGTGTTAAGATTTGCAATAAGGTTGTAATGACAAAAAGTGTTGTTTTTTTAATACCGCATCGAATGATCTAAAAATAAACAGGGTTGGAGCTTCGACACTTATTCAATAAAGTCAATAAAATAGCAGACAAAACAAGTTTTTCGTAAATAACTCCGAATCTGTTAAGATTTACTTTAGGGTTGTAATAAGAAAGAATGTTCGTTTTTTAATTCTGCATCGAATGATATAATCACGGGTTGCTATTTAAAATAAGCAAAATAAAAAGTTTTAAAAGTTTGGAAATAAATTGTAAACACCCTGTCTGTAGTAATTCAAATCTATCAAACTTACTTAATAATAAGTCTGTTAGACCTTGTTCAATTCGTATCTATTAATAATGTTATCAACAAGGCACTGTTTCTATTTTTTAGAAAATTTTAAAACTAAAGGTGTAAAACCAATTTTTTTGTTTTTTTTACACTAATCCCTGAACCGATTTGAAAAAAACTTTAGTGACATATAAGAAGCTAAAAAGGTTTCACAATGAGTACAAAAAATAATAGCATGCCATTCAAAAAATTTATTTTTTGAGACACGCTGTATAATCAAAAATATTTTCCTGAAAGGTGTCCTAGGGTTTAAATAACATCTACAAAATATCAAAACTCCAACTTTAATAATAACTGAGTTACAGAAAACGGGAGCTGGGCTGGACCACCCTGTATAAATAATAAAAAATAAAATATAATTTTAATGTATTAAGATGGGTAGTATAAACCTTTATAAAATTACGTCAATAATTTTTTAATAGTCTAAGAGGTCTTTAAATTATTATTGTTATTATTATTTACTTTTTCGGTATTTCAAACATTTTCTATAACAGAAATAAAAACTTAATTAGATAACACATTTCGGTAAACCAGATCAAAATTACTAATAAGATTGATAAAATGTTACATTGTTTTGATTTTTTCGAGTGTCTAGTACATGTTTTTGTTAGAAGTGTAATTGTTAGTGCAGTTTTATTAAAAATAAACCAAGTTAGTTTAGGTTTAGGACGTACAGGAATTTTTTGAAAATGTTATTAAAACAGGCTCATAAATAACTAAGTTTTATAAAAAATTACATTAATTTGCAATTTTTTTGCATTTTACTGCTACACAGAAGCGCAAGTATGTCGTCAAAAAATAAGTCAACAATGTTCTGACCAAAAATATATATAGAGTGAGTCTACTAAAATTATATGTTTACTATATTTCATTGCCTGACTTGTAAAAAATTTTTCTACAATTCTTTATAATTAAACGTAATTAATTAATTGATTAATTAATTACTTCTAAAAATAGCTAAAAAATAGTGATTGAAATGCATCATTATATGTGAGTGAGAATCTTGACCCACGAGTGCGCTTGCGCTCGAGTGGGACACTTCTCACGAGCTTTATAATGGCATTTCGAACACGTGTGATATACGACATTTTATCTTATCTTATCTTAAGCCATTGTACATTATACCATTGTTTACGGTGAGAGAAATTTGATTTCTCTCACCGAAAACAATGGTATAATGTACACTCACCCAAAATGAAAATGACGCGTCCATAAACGAACGCCTACCGTGCAACCCCGATCCACATGGCAACCGACCCCTGCCATAAATCATTAGACATTGTAAACTGGTTTTGAGTCGTGTTGCACATTTCATTTATCGGCTTTTGAAATGTTTAAGGATTTCTTGTTGGAAATTGTTGGTTGGCCGCGTCATTTTCATTTTGGGTGAGTGTACCTAAAAAACTGCACCTGTAAGATAAATGTTATTACTTATGTCACCTTTGTTTTGTTGCTTTGTGTAAAAAATCAGAAAAAAATGTTACTAGCCCCAGAAAATAATTAATTAACTTAAAACTAAAAATTCATATGAAAGTAATTTTGATGTGTAAACGACCCCTTTTTCAATTAATCAAAACTCACAGTTTCACTTTTCAGCAGGGACCCGGACCGAACCGAAATAGAACCGAAAACCGGACCGGAACCTAAATTTTGTTGGGAACCGGAACCGAAACCGGAAACGTTATTTTGGCTACCGGGCAGAAATAAAAAAAATTTCAATAATCTAGAACCTGAACCAGAACCGTTACGGCAGAACCTTTATTTTATTTGGATCATTCTTTCAATTAAGAGAAGTAAAATTTGGCTACATTATTTTTAGGAAATACAATAATTAGAAAAATTTAGACTAAATAATTAAAGTTAAATATATTTATAACCGAATTGGAAATCAGACCGGAACCAGAATCGGAACTCGTATTCTTTTTTATTTTTTTTACTATCGGAAGGGCATCACAATTTTCTTGCTCATCTAGAACCGAAACCGTAACAGAACCCAAAATTTTTTATTCATCTGGAACCGTAACGGAGCCGAAAATTTTTCTTAATTTAGAACCGGAACTGTAACGGAATCCAAAATTAATTTCACAACGTTAACGCCCTTGCGGCTGCCGAGCTTCAACTGACATTATCGTGCCCGTTTTCTGATAAAACGGCACGATCTGCACAAAATAATGTTTCGTAACGCTTCCGTTCTCGAACTCCTTTGTTCTGGCGAGAATGTTTCCCGCCAATCCATATGTCATCGAAATCTCTAAAAGCAAAACCCTTCACCTAATTTTGAGGCGTTTACAAGTGCTAGCTAAAATTTTATTAAGAACAATTTGCTTGAAAACATCATTAAGTCTCGTTGTTTGGAATAACAGTGAAAAATTAATTAATATTTTCATATTTTTTATTTTGTTGAAAAGAGAAGGTTCCCACCTTATGGAAATCTAATGACCACTCAAATCCGGATATTTTTACACCAATCGACAGCTCTTGATATAAGGATCAATTCGTATCATTGCGCCAACTCTGTATTTCTTCAAATAAAGGCGGAATTAAAGATTGAAAAATTAAAAACGACGAATAAAAAAATTAAATATTAAAGCAATAACAAAATAATAAAATAAATCACAGGGCATGGTTAGTAGAGACATGAGGTAAATTCTAACGACCCATACTCAGACATACGCAGACATACACAGACATACTCAGGTTGTGACGTCATGTGTATGTATTGCCAACAGAAACGGAACTGTCAAAAATTATTAGAGGGAAAACTGTCAATTAATAATCAGGAAAAATTACAAAACACGACACGAATTCGAATTGAAGTCTTTCCAGTTACCGGTCGGGTGCTTTGCACTACAATTGTCATTATTTTATATTTTTTATTTAGAATAATATACGTTAATCATTAATAATAAAAAATCCAAAATCTAGTAGTAAAGAACTCATATTACACAAATTTGGAAATAATTTGTTTCTTTTAAGACAGCGGGAAGTCTGATGTTGAAATAGACTCTCTTCTGCAGCCCCTCAGTGAAGAAGGTTTTCATTCTATCGGCACCATTTATAAATCAAATCCCACAATATGGGCAGTTTCCGTTCATAATAATGTTCTTGATTTTTACATTGCAATTAATTGCTATTTGCGACTTCTCATTTTAATTGTTTACGTTTTTTACACTTTTTCTTATTATTTCTTCACCAGAACATTTTATATTTATTTTGGTAAAATAGTAATATGATTATGCAAATTAATGTGAATTTGCAATTATTATTAGGTAACAAATTGAACTTTCAGTTCAATATTTTGGGGCGTAATGGTAATTTAAATAAGATGACATATTGGCGCCATTGCTGATGGTGAGAAACTTGAGAAAGACAACAACAGATTAAAATAAGAGAGCGAATAATATGACAAAGAAAAACTGCGTTTTAAGTGAGAGATAACCCACTTATCCAAGTCGGACTTGGGTTAGCTTGCGTATGTTGGTGTATGACTAAAATTACTATTAGGGATTTCTGTACACTGCATTTGGTAACAACATACATATGACGTCATAGTTGTCGCTAGAACTCGTTTGAGTATGTGCGTATGTCTGCTTATGGCACACTAGATCTGTGTCTATCATCCAAAAATAGAGAAATTAATAAAAATTGCGACATTTGTTTGTAACAAAATGTAATAAAAATGATTAGGTATTAATGTATTTCTATAATAAGTGAGTGAACAGTGAAAAATTTTGCCTACTGAAACATTTCACATAATAATAATGAATTTATTCACATCCCGTTTTCGTTTGATTTTGGAATGTTTATTGTCTAAATAAAAGTTTAAAAGTTATCGTTGGATTCGTTGGGGAAATTTCAATGGCAAGAAGCGGGAGATATGACCAACCAAAGACAACACAAACATCGATAAATTCCCTAGGTTTTAAATTTAGTGCTTATGTACAGGGTGAGTCACTAGTGGGTTATTTCTGATTTTGTTTTAATATGCAACCAGTAATACCAGAATAATACTGATTCCAGCTGACCAGATCCGTAATCGTTAAAAAAATTCAAAATTAATCAATGATCACTTTGTTATGAGTATTGTCAAGTTGTCTTGACAGTTTTGCTAAAGTTTCATTATAGACCATTATTATTTAAAAGATAAAAACCAATGTTGATTCAATTAATGTTTTTAGAAATCAAACGATGTATCAAGTGGTAAGTGCAATTAGTATTTTTGGTTGCATGTTAGGACATGTCAGAAGTAACCCACTATTGACTCACTCTGTATATACCGTGACGTCATCATTCTCAAGTATGTTGTGCAACCGGGCATAATTATATTGAATTTTATGACTTCCAGTCTTTGAGTCCACTACTCGGCCAAAAGTATTTTATTTTATCACTCTTTGTTAATGAGAAATAATGTTCAAAAAGCTCCAACTTTTTTTTCAGTTTTCAAATTTTTTTTTGAATTAATAAAGCACTGATCCCATTTAACACTTTATTAGCACATTAATTTCCGATTTTGTGTTACGTTTCACTAATAATAAATAAGAAAATTAAAAGTATTCACCTTTTACAACAAACTCACCTCTGCTCCACAAATCACATTATTCACACGTTAGAAGTAGAAACAACTCGTAGATATATACTCGTACTAGCTTTAGCAATACTTTTATTTATGCTATATTAACAAAACACATAAAGGATAAAAGAAGGGATAATCCTATGGACTAATACATTATTTAGGTCACGTTTGTATTATTAGTTTCACCAATACACATAAAAACAATGTAGAAATACATTATTGTTATCTTTCTCAAGTATAATTTATCGAACTTTATAGCGGACTTTGTGCACTTTAAAATAGCTTTGTTCGCGGTAGCGATCCTGAACTAGTTTAGGCATTAATCGCATGCGCAGTACGTCTGAGAGCGTTCGCGGAACCAGTCCTCGGACTCGACTAAGGATTTTTAGTTCTAAACTTGCGCAGTTGACGAAAGCGGTTTTGTCTTTGTTACTCTCGTGTCTCGGAAGATTTTTGAGGTTGCAAATGAGTTAGAATCACTATTAAGAAACTGTCTGTTTTGGTTACCGAGATTTATTTAATACTTTACTAAATTGAAAGTATTTGTAAAATAACGTTTATAAATTTGAAAATGGGTTGTTTTCTACAATGTATACCTTTCCATATTTGGTCTTTCGAATAACTCATTTCTAACTTTGTGATAATTTTTTGTGGCTTGTTAGTTTTTAAGCATTTATTGTGCACTCGACAAGGATAAATTATCGTTCGCGGTGGACAAAAATCCGTAACTGGTTTAGAATCGCACATGCACTTTAAATAAATCCTGGACTAGTTCAGAATTAGTTCTAAAAGTCCTCCGCGAACAAAGCTATTGTTCGCGGTGGACAAAAATCCGTGACCGGTCCTCCGCGTACAAAGCTATAAATAATATTTCTGTGCAGTATTTATAAAATATGGCAACTTTTAAGATTTCAAATTTTTCACCATATTACTAACAAATCTCTTCTGTTTCCTGAATTCTTGGCTCAGGGGGTTTTCGCGATTTTGCTAATTTTATAACAAAGGAAATAAATATGACGCACAATGTAGATAGACCATATGGTTCTAGTTTATGAAAATTATAAACATATTTACAATTTATTTTATATATAGAAATCCATAGATAACATTTTTATCAATACGTTAAATAGACAGGTTTGAGCATTTTGTTTAAAAACATTGTTTCACAATTCTAAATAAAACACAATTTACTACATAATTTAAATCGTTATTTAAGTGTAGGCAAAGCAATAAAAAATTGAAACAAAAATTATTCAACCAAAATATTCATTAATGACGTAATTTCGAATTACGAATAAAAAAATCGTTTTGTGTAATGGTCACAAGCTTTTCTACTTTCATAAATAAATTTTCGAATTTCATTTTTAACGTTTGAAGAAAATGAATTAAAAATGTTCTCGATTTGCATTAAATCAAACTATAGTTCATTTGTTGTCTCATCATAAGTATTTATACAAAAAAGCTAAAACTGAGCTAAAAATTTCTATGACAGAAAATTAATTGAGCCTTGTTTAGGAGATACAGTCCGGGACTTTTCAAAAAACTCACTTTTACAGAAATTTATACGTGATGCAATAAAAACGGAAAATTGAAATTTCTTCAGATTGAAATAGATCTTGATTGGCAGTTTGACAGCTGTCACATTCAAACAATTATTGCTCTATGGCACAGTAAAATGCACTGGATTAGGCTGAAATGGTTTAATAATAATGTTACCTTAGGACACTGAAAACTACCGGTTCAGATAATTTGATGACTGCATTGAATTTGTCAAGTTTTAATTAATTGTCAGTTCCAATAACTTAACCTTTTAGAAAAAAAGCCATGTTCAAACTAGGGAAGAATATAAAAATCTGACATTTTTATGCTATGACATTTTCCGTTTTCATTGAAATAGAAAGAGATAGAACGCTGACGCACATATAAAACGTCCAATAAAAGTGACAATCAAACATAAACCTAACTTTATCACTTCTACTATATCCCATTTCAGTTCATTGTAGAATTTTGCAACAACGTATTTGCATTTTTTGGAGTTTCTGGTGGGTATTTTTGGCTTAAAATTTGTCGCTTGGATTTAGCTTAACACAGAGTTCTTTTCTTATAGAGAAACTCAATTTGTACTTTATTTCACTCCACAAAATTCAAATGCGTTGTCAAAAAATTCTACTATGAAATGAAACGGGATATAGTTACAAAACGTAAGGGTCGTTTTACACAGTCATGGCCTACCGCGATATCTTTTATTTTGAAAACGATTATAATTAAATCTAAGTTTTCCTTCTTATATTTATTTCATGGAAGTTTCAACCCAAAAAGGTTTTCTCGATTTTAATCGATTTTCGGGGGCAATTAGATCAGACCATATTGGATAATCTTGGGGATGTCTGCTATATTTGATCCACAGTTTCTTGACTGAAAGTTTTCTTCTTAGTATCGGTGGAGCAATATTAGACAATACTGGAAGCCATTCAGTGGGGGTTGATTTCAAAGTGCCAGTTATGACTCGCATAGCAGTGTTTAATTGTGCATCAATTTTGCTTGTATGTGAACTGTTCATCCAAACAGCACTGCAATATTCTGCCGTTGAAAAGACTAATGCAAGAGCCGAGACACGAAAAGTTTTAGCATTAGCACCCCAAGTCGAACCGGCCAACTTTAGTAGAATGTTATTTCTTGTTTTCAGTTTTTGCCTTAAGAGTCCATTTGCCTAGTAGTTTTTTCCTACGTTGTAAGCCTTTGCCCCGAACGTATTTTTTCGGAAACTATTGAACTTAGAAACTTCAAAAAAATATATTTCTGAAGAAGAAAGATGGCTCTAGGTTTCTCTTGTAATGGATTTTTGATTTTTGACCTAATGTTAATTACAAAAAATACGAAAAAGTCGAAAATAATGTTTTACTTTACGTCATCACTAACATTTATTGAAACAAAAAATCAAAAATTTGACACAAGAGGGAGGTGCATTAGAGTATTTTCTATAGATGTGTTACATTTATTTTAGTAAAAAATGATTCTTTTTAAAAAATCTATGCTCAAAGAAAAAGGTCTGTATCAAGTCTTGAACACTACTATAACTACTATAAGGTGCTGCCTCTAGCGGTCAAAGATGACTCTAGCCAAATTATCATTCTTCGTCTCACTCTACACGTACAGGGGTGGACTGAATTTTTTTAATTTTGGTTTACGTCAATTGATTTTTCGATGTATCTAGAAGTAAGGTCGCTACCTTAAAAACAAAGTTAGCTTATCAACTTGACATTTTCAGTCATAATAAGGCCGATTTTTCAAATGTAAAGAGGCTCTCAATAAAAGAAAATCCAATTAATACATTGACAACCTACTGAATTATCGGACTTTCTTTTGATTACATCGTCATTTGTTTTAAAAAATCAGACTTCTGGAGATTCAAAATCCTAGTTCAAAATGTCAAGCTGGTAATTGGAAACATTGTTTTGAAAACAGCGGCCTTAGTTATTAATACACATCTGCTTTTTAATTCTAAGTGGGTAATAGCTGTAATTATGCAATGCCAACGTCGCATTTTACCGAATTTTTTTTTTTTAATAAAGTTGATAAAAATGTAAAATAGTTATTAATGATTAGTTCTCCCATTGAAACTATAAATTTCCATAATCAGCGTCAAACCAAACGCGCTTGCCTGCTTCTTTTGTTGTGGAAATCGAGGGTTTTCGATACCTGCCAAATATGTCTAGCCTTGTTTTTCCATATCAGTGTATGGTGTCGGAGTAAGAGAGAGATAGCGACGTAAAACTTTCAGATGAGTAACATGTTTTAGATCAGGGGTAACAAAAAAATCCAAAGTAATCAAAACGATCGTGGTCCACGTTAGCAATTTGCTTAAAATGGAAATAATTTTTAAAGCTGAAGACAATAAGGCGCATGGTTCTCTGCTAAAATATTGCTAAAAATTCCGTCTTCAATATTGTTCCATTTCATTTTGTCCACATCTGTATCTCTTACTATTTTTCATTTTATATTATCCCCAATGTGGGTTCTCTAACGTAATGTTATAATCCGCTTAATTTTTGCTAATGCGTCTAAGAGTATTATTTTGACCACTTGTGACTATGATTTCTCTGAGGGCAACCCGAACCGCCCAATAAAGGGAAGCACATCTGGATGACATGGAATCGGCTAAAAAATATCGGTGCCGACCACATTGTTGTCAGTTCCTCAAGAAATCCCTACTCTTTGTATTTCTTGTGAAACTACACCGAAATTTTTTAACTGTGTTGTCACGATATTGAAATTTAAATTGAAAACAAAAATTTATAATTGTGCCATTATTGCATTATCTCGAAAATTAGTAAACAAAACAAAAAATCATAGAGATATAGTTAAACTTGTGACACTTATTGAAGCTACTGTATATGATATTTTATTTATTATTCTACCATAAAACAGGATTGTGTTGATTTTTGATTTGTGACAGTCATTGAGTGGGGGTGCGACAAGCATTTTGTTCTAAACAGAAAACCACAAAATGTACATATATCCTCTTTCAGTTCATAGTAGAATTATGCAACAGCGCATTTGCATTTTTTTAAATGAAATGGAGCACAAATTGAGAGTTTCTGGTGGGTTTTCTTAGCTCAAAGTATGTTACTGGGATTTAGTTTAACACAGAATTCTTTTTTTATACAGAAACTATAAATTTGTGCTTTATTTTTCACTCCAAAAAATTCCAATGCGCTGTTGCAATTCTACTATGAACTGAAATAGGAATCATTATTATTATATTATTATCAATAAACTCAATGATTTAATGTTAAACGATTTTAAACTCAGTTAGGGTCCTATTCTAGGCCATACGGAATAGTGTGATGTGAGATGAGATTTCGAAATTTCATCTCACAACTCACCATTCCGTAAGAATGCGCCCTCAGCAAGGCCTGACCAGTGTGAGGCAAATCCACTCTTAATTTTTCAAGATGAAACTTGTAGGTGAGCGAACAGTCAAGAGAGACACCGAGGTAGACTGGATGAAAGTTGTATTTAAGTAGTGTTCCATTTAAAGAGACGTTCAATTTTCTTTCTTTTTGAGAATTTGATAAATGGAAGCAGGAAACTTCTGTTTTTGATGGGTTTACACATAGATGCCAGTGTTTGAAGTAATCACACAAAACAGAAGCATCTTGGGAAAGTTGTTTCTCTAGTCGATAAAATTCTTTATGAAAAGTCAGTACAATATATCGTCAGCATAGACAAACTTTCCTGAAAGGGTTTCAGGGAGATCACTCGTATATCCAAAAGAACAACACCAGTTTTCAAACGTTTCTCGAAACCAGTTTTAATGTGGGTCGTTAAAGCTAAGACTTGGTCACAGCAACTCCTTTGTGGTCGAAATCCAGCTTGTTCAGAGGGAAGAACATCTTCAACAAGAGGAGAAATGCGCTGATAAATCATCTTCTACAAAATCTTACAACAAACTGGACGCTTCTTGAGGAGGTTTTCCCTTTTTGTGAATTGCGATCACCTTGGTCTTTTTAAACTCCGGGGGCAGACGGGCTGAAATAAAAATAATCATTAAAAAGAGAAGTAAGCCATTTCAGTGCAAAACTTCCGAGATTTTTGATGAATTCCGGATAGATTCCATCAAAACCAGCCGATTTGTTGCTTTTAGTCGATGAAATGGCTGCTTTCAACTCACCTACGTTGAAACATCTCGACAGTTCTTCTGAAACGTTCATCCTCTTTCTTTGTTTTTGAACCTGTCGTTTCATCTCCTTCTTCTCTTTTTTCTAGCTTAATGAAGTTTGAAACGTTTACTAACCGGTTAGCTACAGCATTCGGACTGATAGCAGACTCTGATTTAGGTGGTGCAATTGTGATGGGCTATTTGAGATTTTGAATTATTTTAATTCAACAATGAACCTGGTCGAGCGGTGCCTCACTCACAGAGAAAATTATTTTTTTGTGCATAGGAAATCCTCGGCTATGTTGCGAGGTCAACCAATTTCAGGAGAGGAGTTGCAGTCAGAAAAACTCTGAGAATTTACTAAACTATTTTAATAAATGAACAAATAAAAGTTACATAGTTAAAACTGTTAAAGATAACATAAAGAAAAGATATACACTGACATTTTCTGAACAGTTCCAATTTACAGTACAATACCTTGCAATACTGGGTGTTCCAAGTTTTATGGCCGAGGCAAAAATAAATATTTCTAATCGAGTAAAAAAATAATTGTATAGTCTAAAGGATGGAGAATTATTTGCGCTATCATTTGATACTTTGATATTGTTCAAAATTTTTAAGGTATGACTGTGAGACATTAAAAACCACGTTTGTGAAATATTTTTTTTAAGTTATTGGCGTATTTTCTATATGGGAAAATTTCTTTAATTTTTTGAACCTTAATTGCTGAAATAGAATTAGGCGGAAGTTGATAGCTTTTGAATAATTAACATTTTAATATTGAAGATCTAAAAGCCGGAATAATTTATGGCAGGCTTTGCGGTAATTGGTAATCAGGTCAGAATTTCTTGACAATGGAAAAAGGTTCGCAATGATGTTTACAACCTTTCCGGGGTGAAGCGGTCGTCGGCTCCCTAGAACGAAATCTTGCAGAGACCCATCTGTTGGAGAGACGTCATAAATCCATCACGCCTCAGCTCCATTGTGAACAAGAGACCACGGGGTTGACAGTCCATCATCCCTAACTTGGCAATAAATAACCAAATTTCTTACATGTTCAATATTAAACTGTTAATTACTCAAAAGCTATCAGCTTCCGCCTAATTCTATTTCGGCAATTAGGCTCAAAAAATTAAAGGAATTTTCCCATATAGAAAATACCCCCAAAAACTTAAAAAAAAAATGACAAACGTGGTTTTTAATGTCTCACAGCCCTACCTTAAAAATTTTGAAAAATATCAAAGCACCAAATGGTAGCGTAAATAATTCTCTATCGTTTAAACTATACAATTATTTTTTTACTCGATTAGAAATATTTATTTTTGCCTCGGCCATAAAACTTGGAACACCCAGTACAAATCCCATAAAACTCCAGGGTTTACTTAAAATGGGCATCTGTCACAATAACAACAGTAAATTGCAATACTCAACAATCTTATGACAATCTCAAAGGTATAGTTATCCCAAAACAAGTATAATAAGTCACTAGGACAGAAAAACTCATCACTTTAAAACTACCAAGAACAAATTATAAAATAGGCTTAAAACTAAAGTTTATTCAGGGAGTAGCTGAGAGTACTTAAGACAAAGAGGCACAAGCTTAATCATTACTTTGCTTAATATTGTTTAAATTAAATTAGCTTTAAATTGGATTAAGTTTCAAGTCCACTATTCAAAATCCAAGCTCATCCCAAACGAGTTTGTTAGTTTCTTAAATTCATCTTCTAGTAAATCAAACTAATTCGACGATTAACAAACATCACAATTTTATCGTAATACAATAACCGGAAGAAAGTGTATGTCTTCATGATCCGTTGTTGGAGGAGCGAGCAAGTTAACACAAATCAAAACTTACTGACTGTTCTGGCCTGAGAGTGGACTTGGCTTGACCTGACTTGACTGGACTTGGACTCGGACAGACGACACTTCACTAACTTCGTACTTGTGGTTTCATTACTTTCTAACCACAGTCTGATGCGATCTGATATCATCTAACACAGTCTGATCTCATCTGACACAATCTGATACAGTCTGATCTGGAGCTAGTCGAGCTTTTAGCAAAAGCTTTTAGCGATGTTTACATTAGTGAATATAAATGATAAACTTTATAACCCTAAATGGGTTTCTTCCTCATGAAATGAGATCATCTTGAACACGTGCAAAACTCCGTATTTCCGATCTTGGTTTATCTCTTAATCTTATTTAACAATTTCAAAAATGAATCTGTTAACAAATTAAAAAGATGGACTCAATTTAGCCCACCACACAATGTTCGAAGATCCAAGTTTTTGCAAAAGCTTCCAACTACTGCGACTGCTGTGTGTGAAATTCAGATCTTCCTATAAGTTGTTCAATTTTTCTTTCTTCGCCTTATTTAACGAATTTAATTAATACAGCATCGGCATTTTCTGTGTTCGGATTAGAAACGTATGCATTGTAATAGTATATTAAAAAACAAGTTTCATAAGACCACTCTTGAAGCACGAATTCAGTTTCAACAACGAGTGGCGTTAGACACGAGTTTTTTGAAAGAATGAGTGCTTCAAGGTCTTATGAAACGAGTTTTTTTATACTATTTTTTGTAATTTGCCCCCTTTCTGCCGATTTTAAACAAAAATTGTTATTTTAATCGACTTAGGGATTTTTGTGACGGTTGGTAATGTCTCAATTTTAAAAGTGAAAAATTGATTTAAAATTTTTTTCTGAATCCACGGGGAATTAATTTTTTGGCAGCATTCTTGATGGTTCCAACAAATCTGTGGTAATTCATTGCAGTTGATGGAATCCAAGATCACTATCCACTTGTTTAGCAAACTCATTCCATTTTGCTTTTTGAACATTCCATCTAGGTTTTTGAAGAGAAGGAAATCTGAACTATTTTTTACTTTTTATAAATTTTTGATTTTATTTATTTTCTCCACTTACGGCTATACTATATTCGAAACAGTGGAACTATTTGGACGTTTGCCGATGCAAAATGATCCGGGCAATCGATTGAAGTCAAAAAAATCGCAGTATTCCTAATAGTTTTTGAATTATGAACTATTTTTTACTTTTTATAAATTTTTGATTTTATTTATTTTTTCCACTTACGGCTATACTATATTCGAAAGAGTGGAACTATTTGGACGTTTGCCGATGCAAAATGATCCGGGCAATCGATTGATGTCAAAAAAATCGCAGTATTCCTAATAGTTTTTGAATTATGAACTATTTTTTACTTTTTATAAATTTTTGATTTTATATATTTTCTCCACTTACGGCTATACTATTCGAAACAGTGGAACTGTTTGGACACTTGCCGATGTAAAATGATTCAGGTAATCGATTGAAGTCAAAAAAATCTCAGTATTCCTAATAGTTTTTGAATTATAAACTATTTTTTACTTTTTATAAATTTTTGATTTTATTTATTTTTTCCACTTACGGCTATACTATATTCGAAACAGTGGAACTGTTTCGACCCTTGCCGATGCAAAATGATCCAGGCAATCGATTGAAGTCAAAAACATCGCAGTATTCCTAATAGTTTTTGAATTATGAAGTATTTTTTACTTTTTATACATTTTTTATTTTATTTATTTTCTCCACTTACGGCTATACTATTCGAAACAATGGAACTGTTTCGACCCTTGCCGATGCAAAATGATCCAGGCAATCGATTGAAGTCAAAAAATTCTCAGTATTCCTAATAGTTTTTGAATTATGAACTATTTTTTACTTTTTACAAATTTTTTATTTTATTTATTTTCTCGACTTATTCTTCATCAAAAACACGACTAATGTCTAAGTTTGGATAAAAACGCTTTACTTGTAGCCATATTTTGCTTAACGAACCGAATATAATTTAGTAAATCAGACTGAGAATGCTTTAGTCTGGATCAAAAGAACGATTTTTATTAAAATTTAAAAGAAAACGACTAATTTCGAAATATTATTTACACAGAAACGAGTCAAACACGAGTTAAACTTAAACAAAACAGACTGTAAACGTTTTATGTCGCTTCAAAAGAACGATTCATATTATAATTTGGAAGAAACCTGCTTATTTCGGCAGCTATTTTACTTAGAAACGAGTAAAACCTTACCAAACCAAACTAAAAACATCTTATTTCGCCTCAAAAACACCATTAATGTTACAGTTTAAAAAAAACACCTTATTTGGGTCTGCTTTTGCATAAAGAAACGAGTATAATTTAATAAAACAGACTGAGAACTTTCTAGATTAGTTTGAAGGAACGATTAAATTTATAATTTTGAAGAAAAGAACTCAATTCGAAGGATTCGTCTTCTTCTTCTTCTTCTTCTTCTTCTTATTATTATTATCATTATTACTATTGTTATTATTATTATTATTATTATTATTATTATTATTATTATTATTATTATTATTATTATTATTATTATTATTACAATTTCATTATTATTATTATTATTATATATATTTTTTTTATTATTATTTTAATAATTTAAAACCAACTATAACTTCGAATAGTGAACGGTTTATGCACCAGTTTGTAAGAACATGGTTAATTTTTGACAAATATTTGCTTAAAAACCTGAAGACTTACACAAAGCAAATTGAAAACATCTTATTCTAGTTCAAAATAACAAATTACGTTTACAAGACATACTGAAAACGCTTTAGTCAGGCTCAAAAGAACGAATTATGATATAGTTTGAACAAAAAGGGCTTATTCCGTACGATTGATTACCTAAATAAACGAGTATATTTAATAAAACAGACTGAAAACGTTATATTCTGGCTCAAAAGAACGATTGATGCAATAATTTGGAAGCAAATGGCTTATTTCGAAAGATTTTTTGCTTAGAATCCAGTAAACGTTTACAAAGCATACTGAAAAGGCTTTATTCATTGCAAAGCTTAACAATTACAGGACGATGTTGGCTATGAGGAAAACCAGATGGTACATCTCGTGATGCTTGTACTGGTACTTCATTATTCATTGCAGGGCCGGCTCTAGGGGCGGACAAATCGGACCCCTGTCCGGGGCGGCAAATTGGCTAAAATTTGTAAAATATATTTTTGAAAACATTATTTTTTAATAAAATACCATAATTAAATAAAAATAGAATAAATACTAAAATACTACTACACAGCTATTTAAAAAATAACTTTCGAAATAAAATACTAATTACTTAGAACGTTCTTGGAAGTAACTAAATAGTTAATTTCAGTATTTCTTGTTACATTTTTCCGAAATTCCTTTTAGTTTTCGAGTTATTCATAAAAAGATTTTTGTACTGGCATCCTACTACGGCGATTTTTTTGATACGTATTAGCTGTTTCAAAACTATAAAAACACCAACATTGCATTTTACCAAATTATTTTTTTAAATAAAATTGTTAAAATTGTAAAATACTTATTAATTATTATTGAAACTATAAATTGCATTAGCTGTTATTTTTTTGAAGTGCATAAATTATTTATAACAGCCAATTTTGAGAGAAAATGCGACGTTAGCGTTTTTATAGTAGTTTTGAAACAGCTAATATGAAAGATTATGCTCTAAAAATGATTTGTAATTCAATATTGTTGCTTTAAACCAGAGTGTATTTTTTTACCTATTTTATGTTTTAAAGGAAATTGAAAATATCCTTCGTTCTATACTAGTAGGTTCTTTTCAAAATTTCCTGCGATGAAAAAGAAGGGAGATAATCGCTTCGAAAGAAAGATATCGTGACCTCGTCATAACCGCTTTCAATCACCAAAAACGTGACAGATACTGAACATTTTTCATCTTTTACAAAATCAAAAATTAACTATTTTTTCGACTAATTTCTGTTCGAAATTTTCGTCTGAACTTCGTGAAAACATCTTAGGAATTTTGCCAAGTTTTGATAAACTTTAGCAGTGTCACTTAAAAGTCAAAAACCATTTGATCTTAATATTGGACCAAATGTTTGATAATCGGTTATGACGTCATAATTTCAACTTTAAATCGAAATAATTTGAGTTAGACAGCAGATACAGAGAATCGGTTTTCACTACTGTAATAAGCGTTTACTATTATCTAAGACAAAGTTGTTTTTTAAGTTGCCAATGCCTTTAAATTTACGTTCCGAACTCATTACAAAGGTTTTTCGAACTTGGCCAAAGTTTCAAATTTTTTGCGAATGAAAAAACATCCATGAATTTGGTTTTAGTTGTGGTTTAGTTTCACTTACTGTTTTTAATTTATATTATGTTTAATATTTATTATTATTACAAGTTTGTTCGTTTTTCTAAGATTTTTATAACGAATAAAATTGAAAGACAATCAAATTTTTTTTATTTGACTTTCACAATCACCACTGGAAATAATAATTTATTAATAAACTCACTTCTAAATAAAAAATATTTCTTATAGTAATTTTTATTCTGTGAGGGCGGCATTTTACAGTTTTATCCGGGGCAGCAAATCCGTTAAAGCCGGCGCTGTTCATTGTAACAAAGTATAAATCGAGGTTGTACTCCTTCTTCCATCTGGCCGAATAAAAACATCTCAACACAAAAATCCAAGACTGACGTTTGCTTATAAGCATTGTTATGGTAATGATGATAATGATAAAAGGTACAGTGTTTCAACACTGTTTTGTTTAAACAAAATAAAAAAAACGGTATAAATATAGGACTGTTACTATATACACAACCTTTTGGCATTTTAATGTATGACAATTATAAAACATATTTTTTAAATGAAGATTTTCGATTTGTTTTTGTATTTGTAGTGGCGGCATCTATCATTTCAACTGTCGTATATCAAAAAACGTTTTAATTAAAAATATGTCCATAAAATTGTATGTGAATAGCATTTTTATAAATAAATCGGTCATTAAAATACAAAATTCCAAATTCTTAGCATATGAAATAAAGGTGCGATAGAAAATTTAAGAAACATCAAATAACTCAAAAAATACTTAAAAGTAGTTGCGACGTTTTTGCTTAGCCAGGACAGAATAGGACATTTTTCCTTTAAAATTTCCTCTAATAAAAATGAATAAGTACCAAGCGATTTTTTAAAATTTTGATCTAGTTATCCATGACAGTTCCGTCAGCAGTGAAACGTATTGCGTAAATAACTTCAGCATAGCCTTTATCTGTTAATATGTCCAAAATGTCCACCAAAGAACATAAAAAAATTATGTTGGAATCTTAACGTAACTGTCATGGATAACTAGATCAAAACTTTAGAATATCGCACTGTATATTTTGACTTTCTTGTGCCTCACACGTTTTTTCATTTGCCAACGTTTGATCTGCGGCATAAAACAATTCTCAAAATTTTCTATGCGAAACGGTTACAATTACCAAAATTTTGGATCCGGATAATTGATGTTTAACTGTATTATTCATTTTTGATAAAAAGTTGATAGATACTTTTAACAGACTCACCCTGTGGATTGTTTTATTATAATATACTTTTTAAAGGAATTCACAGTTTTCAGTAAGCAGTTGTTTTAATTAAAAAAGTTATTCCTACTTCCAACAATATTAATTAGTCCGTATTATTGGGACTCTACTGTAATAATGTAAAAATGCATAAACGCCTAGCGATCGCTTGTTTTTATTTCCAACAGCTGACTTGACAAAATAAATCGTTACAATCCCTACAAAATGTAGAAAACTTCTACAAATATGGTTCTCATCCATGTTTAAGCAGTGCCACTGTTTTGGAAACTTGCGATCAATGAGTGTCTGATTAGTGGCACCCTCTTTCGCCCATACTTCGAATATAAAATATTTGAACAGCCAGGAATAGAAGTTGGTTCGCATGAATGATCAAAGGTAAAGTTACTGCAAACATACTTTTCCAATAACTACACGATTATTTTATAAAAAAATATTTTTCATATGAACTGGTTTGCGTCAACCTGACTTTGATACCGATACTACAATTATTAGGTTGATGCATAAATTTTGCAATATTTAATTTTTAACCACTGACGATTTGTAAAACTTCATTTTAGAAGAATTGTTTTTTTTTAAATAGATAGCCCAATTGCTTTAACCTTTCGGAAAAATAATTATAGGAACTGACAACTTTGCAGTCGTATAATACTGAAATAGCTAACTCGGGATGTGTTATTATTAACCAATTGATCCAATGGGAGTAATCAGTTATAGATTTATTGCTGCAATGTAACAGCGTTATGTCAGGCACAATTCAGTCGTTTTCAATTGAGTGTTGTATAAACTGATTTACAGAAATTGAAACTACCTATAATTTGATAAGGGCGTATTGAGTTTTTATAGTTATAAAAAAGTTTGTGACTTAATATAAGTATCTACATTATTAAAGGCCATAAAGTCTGAGACCGAATTTTTTACATATCGTACGTACACACAAATTATTTTCTAGTCGATTTATTGAAGGAGATTTCTGATTCCAACGTTGAGACACCATTATACAGGGTGTGTCGTCCAAACTCCCCATTAGAAATATTGGAAGTTCGAATTATTACCATTACTTCTTAGGACTGTTCTTATCTCTTTGGAAAGATACTTGTAATCGAGGTTTAGCGAGTCACTCGAAATAAAGTCAATAGTTTTAATGTTTTTATAGTAGCATTTTACAATAAACCCAAAAAAATTGAAAATGTGTGTGCGATTTTTTAATTAAAAAAATAAAATGCCAAAAAACAGAGGTTCTTTTCATTTTATCTTTATATGGCACACAATTTATTCTTCAAATTAATATAATAATTATGCGGTTGCTAAAGCTATCCACAAAGTTGCGATATTTTTTTTATGCGATTTGAACATTTAGAAAATTAAAACAATTCAGGTTTTTATCCCATTTAAGCTCGGTTACAAATATTTGAAATTAGAAACGAATTGAGTTTAGAACATAATTCATTTATAAAGAAACTATATTGTGTTAAATAGTTTTCTTAATAGGCCAGTCAAATTAAACATATCGGTGGAAAAAATTCCTAGAATGTTGGAATTTTTTTTAAACGCTTTCTTTACACTTGGGTAGTCATATATCAAAAGTCCTCAAGGATGGGGGGCGAGCTCGAGGAATGGGAGGGGGTTATAGCTGTCTTTTTTTGGTTTTTTGCTTATATCTCGGAAACTGTTACTCTAATCAATTTTTATCTTCTTACCAAAATTAAAGTTGATAAAATTTCCTACAAAATGGTCCTTACAGGACTAACCAACCATAAGCGAGTTATAGGTCTGGAAAAAAATAATCCTCTAAAAAAATGTGCTTTAAAACAGAATGTTTTGTGATTTGAAAAGCTGACAATAAATTGAATGTATTGGATCTAATACTTTATTAGAGAAGAAGAGGGAAGGCATAAAGGTCAATGAAGTCATCAGAGTCGTCCTTATACAGGCTGTTCCGTCTAAACCCCACATTAGAAGTGTTGGGAGTTCTAATAATCATAGTCATCTGAAAATTTGTGTACAACCATAATCTTTTAGGTCCTGCTCAATGAAAATATTCTCAAGATAGCAGCACTTCCGGTTATACCGGAAGTCGCTTTCAACTTCCTTATTTTAAATGGAATGCTATATTTTTTAATGCGTTTTTGAATTACTAGAGTTATTTTAAGGTAGTTTTCATAAGCTGTTCCTATACCTAAATTTAGCCGTTTACGAAATATTTATGGATTTAAAATTTTTTTGGATTTGCACCTTCCAGTTCAAAAATCGATAACTCTGCCATTTTAAAAAATTTGGAAATATTTTTGAGCTCATTTGAAAGACGAAGCCTAGATATTTCCTTTGGTGTTGTCAAATTTCTAAAAAAGACTAACAAACTCCAAATTTTTAAAATTAAGTTTGCAAAATTTTAAGCACCCATAACTTATTTTTTTCAAATGAAATGACAAAAGTTTTATTTCAATAGATGGTAGAGAATTTAATTTGAAAAAATTAAGTTTTGGGTACTTGAAGTTGTCCAAACTTAACCTTAAAATTTTTGGGTTTATTAACTTCAATTCCAATTTTGATCACACTGAACAACAGATATAGGCTTTCTCTTTCAATTCTCCAAACATAATTTCGAAATCTCTAAAACTAAGCGAGTTACCGATTTTTTAAGGGACAGGTGCAAATTCAAAAATATTCAAAAATCCTAAATATCTCGAAAACGGTTAAACTTGGGTATAGGGAAAGCTAATAAAAACTCCCTTAAAATAACTCAACTAACCCAAAAACGCAGTGAAAGATATAACTTTCCGGTATAACCGGAAGTGCTGCCATCTTGAAAATATTTTCATTGAACATAACTCAACGGATTATGCCTGAGTACCAACTCTCAGATAAATATCTTTATTAGAACTTTCAATACTTCTAATGTGGGGTTTAGACGGAACAGCCTGTATGCTGCATTTTCGTCTTCAACCCAAACATTGGAAACCGAATTACAGTCTTGTTCAGTACAATACTAATAGATAGATGATTTAATATAGATGTTTTGAATAAAACTTACAATAAACTGAATGTATTGAGTTCAACATTTCATTCTATCATATCTTCTGGTTCATCCTCACATACTGAATTGTCGTCTTCAATTGGAGAGCCCGAGGAAAGAAAGTATTTTCCTCCCTTATTTCCCTCTTAGTTTAGTTGGGGACGCTTTACACACACTATTTCCATATAAATACTTATGATATACTAATGTTTAATAATGCAGTGTCATGTAAACACCAAACTTCAAAAGCTAGTAGCTCGCTTACGGTTAGTCCTACAACAAAAATGCGTATAACTTTATAAATTTATTATAATAAATAAATAAATATAAAAATAAATTTATTAAATTAATTTTTTTTAAACTATTATTTTTGCAATCGTATTTTGGGCATTTGGCTTTGGTGTTTTCAATTTTCTAAAAAAGCAAACCCCAATGATGCAGAATTCCAAATACTCGTAACCCAATTTTTATTTCATTAGATAGAAAACCATTTAATTCTTTAATTTAATTTAATTTAAATCGAAAAGAATTTATTTATGAGCCAAATACGATTTCAAAATATTTAAAAGTGGCATTTTTCAAGTGAAATGCCCTCCCCCCCTGAACATGCCCTTGGAGGCGAAGAGTTTTTTTTTTGTGACAAAACAATTGGATATTTGTTCAGCTTTTCTATTAAATAGACCACCAAAAGAAAATTTAAAAAGTATTAATCCGGAAGTTATTATTTCTGGACTGTACAAAAAAGTTTGTCCTCAGGTGTGTTCATTGTCAAGAGGTTGGTCGATGGCACTTTGAAAATTGTATTTAAATGAAGAATATTTAACTTTGTTTGTTGTTTGCTAATCCTAAAATTTACATTTTTCACTCTTTGATTTTTTTTTTCGAAAACATTGTTATGTAGATAAGCATTAATTTTTTTATCCACAATCACATTATAATTGGAGTTTTATCCACACTTATGAGGCATATAAAGAGACCTATTATCCAATAAAGTAACTTTATTCCACTCTTGAAATAATGAAAAAAACAAAATTTAACTTCGATTAATTCCATTTTGTTAATGTGGTGATTGTGGATAAAACGTTGTATTGCATTCGTGTTTTAGTTACATTCTATCCACTTGCATGGATAAAATGCTTTCTAAAACACTTATACAATAAATAACTATTGTTATTGCCATGTTAACGATTAAAAGATCTATCGCAATGGTAAAAAATTTGAAAAACACTGATGTTATTACTCGAAAAACAAAATATAAAATATTTCAAACTTAATTAAGAAAACACCATTATTAAGAAAATTGATCTGTTTGAGCATTTTTGCCACAAAAAAATATTTTTCGTTTTCATAAGATTATTTCATAATTTTGCCAACACACAACCCAAATATATTACTCATTCAAATATATGAGTACCTGAATGTATTCTCTGGCAAAAAATAATTAAAGCCATTATTAAAGCTGATACAGAAAAGAGAATACAACTGGGAATAAGCAAATGTATACATTATCCCTTACTGCACTCGTATAAATAATGTGTCGAGTTAGCAAATTACGATGATCTACATACATAACATACGTTGTACGAGTGTTAGCAGGAATGATTTTATAATTTATATCATATGCTTTTAATTATTGTAATAAAAATTAAATTTATATTGGCCATCAGTTACATCAATTTTATTGTTCAATTAAATAAAAATAAAAATTTAAATGATGGATGTTGGTGTGTCTATACATATTGAAAGTTATGATTTTTAGTTAAGTAAAATCAAGGTAAGTTGCATTATTTTGCATAATTTGTTTTGCCGTTTATAAACAGTATAGCACGTTTTTCAGCCAGAGTACAATTGTGTATGTGTATCAACAAGTATTCTGCAAAAATTATTAAAATTAAGTAAAAAAACAGAAAATTACCTATATTAAAATTTGGGTAAGTTTTCACAGGTTTAAAAACATTGATTTAGTGAAGCTTTAATAAAGTGCAGTGAAAAATTAAATTGGATCGAAAAATTTATTTAAAAAAAAACAATAACATTTGGTTTTATGCATATAATTTAATTTTTTAATTCCTTTTTCTCTTGGGAATAATAAAATTTAGTAGAAAATAATTTAATAAACCGTCGAAAAACATAAAATTGGGTGAGTGTATACTATAGAGTAAACAAGGCATTTGTCTTGTTAATCTCGAAAGAGAATAAATATTGACAAAAGGTCCAACGTCAATATTAACTTCTCTGGCAGAAATACGCATCTTCACATATGTCTGATTAATAAATATTAAGTCCATAAGTGACGATTACGGATTTATATTAAATATTGACTCTAGCTCTGCGGGGAAAAGTTCCATGCGTTATATTTGTATTTAATTTCATGTCGCAACAAACTTTTAATTAAAAACCCTGCAAATAAAAACGAATAAAGCTCGATCAGTTGCGCGAAATTTAATAATCGATTAATAATAATTTATTGTCGATCTTAGGGAGATTACAGCTCGAAATTATATCAAACCTATTCAGAATTTACTCAATGGAATGGAACACGACATATGTTGTTATTAGAAAATAATGAAATAATTTCACTCTCATGCAGAGTTCTTGCAATCAGTTGCTTTTTGATTCTTTTTCAACTTTCACAATTATCTACTTCCCTTGTCGAGACTGATTACTTAAAAAATCATTAACTTGTGCACCAACCTACCAGCAATTTAAGATTTATTACGTCAACGGTTTTGATTTTGAATAAAAACTCCATTCAAAAAAATAAAAACGTTTTTTATGTAGACAAACAAGCTTCAATTCAATTCTGTTATTCACAGAGAAAAGTAGTAATTATTTAAACTAATCATTTACAGGGTGAGTCTGCTAAATTTTTTACTAGGCAAATAATCTTTAGTAGTACTTACGGTTTTTATTACATAGCGGTTATAATTTTTACCTAACGATTATTATTTAATTACCACTTACGATTTTTTACCTAGCATATTTTAAGGTAATAAATGTAAGTGATAGTTTTGAATGATTTGTTTGAGTTAGCTCATCTTGTATTTCCAGAGAAAAAAATAATTGCTACTAAAAACAAAAATACAAATTTGAAGTGGTTCGATGCAGAATTAAAAAACATGAGAATTAAACAAACTTTATTATCTAAATAACATTTACAAAAGTTTAAACAATGTAAACTTTAGAAATGCTAGAAATGAATTCAGAAACATCTATCGTAACAAACTAAAATAAAAAAAATTGAATGCAAGGAAGATTTAATTTTAACAAAGCAAAAGCAATGTGGAAAATTATTATTAAAAATAATACCAAAAAAATTATAAAACAAAATATTAAAACCGAGGGGTAAACCGCAGGGCAAATCGGTGAACAAAATAGACGAAATCAGGGGAATACAGGGGAAATCATCTCCTCTTAATTTTGTTAATTATTCGGGATTTATCAATAGAAGACATGAGGCTGTTGACAGATTACACACTAAATTACAGTGATGACACCCAGCCCGGCACTGCCAATACAACTTCTAAAAATTTACTAAAAAGAGTTGTACAGAAGTTCTCTTTGTGAAACTACTTTCGGTTTTACAATGAACAATTTATGAAACCAAAGTAGAAAAAAGAATTTTTTTCAATTAATAAAATCTATATGACGAAAGACGTCTTTTGTAAATTGAGACAGTTGAAAATAATGTTCACGCCCTTTTTGGTGTAAAAATGCTTATGATCTGTCTCATCCTTATGAGCTTATGATTCCCTAGCTGAAATGAACAACCAACAATCGATTGTGTACCCTAACTTTTTTGGCTTTAGTTTTTTGACACTTTTAGGCCCGGTTGCTCAGTTCGAGTTTAAACCGAGTTTAACTAAGCTTAAGCTTAAGCCGGCACCGAGTGTTGCTCAGTTACGAAATATCGACTAAGCCAAAGCTTAGCATTGGTTTAACTAAGCGGTCGATGTTGGCCGCTTAAGCATTGGCTTATCTCTAAATACTTTTAATATTAACTTTATTAATATACGTAACTTTATAATTTTATTGAAATCGTTAACAGATGAATAAAAGAATCCGAAGGAGCAATTTTACGCGCAAAGAAAATATTATAAAACTAACACTGTGTGTAAAAAAGTTACTTGCATTTGTTCGGTGAAAAAAATAGACTATGGCCCAAATTGCACTAAGATTTAATGCAACAGTAGACACCTACATTACGAAAAATATGCGACAATTAAAAAAATCATAAAATATGCAGACCAACAATGTTATAAAAAATAGACTGGTGGAGGGCCATCAAGCCCATATACTACTTACTTTCACAATGGAAAAAAATTGCTTTTAATGATAGTTAGTGATAAGGAACCAATAAATTACTAGATTCGACAGTGAGTTTGCTGAAGATACACAGAAACAGCTTTTTTTAATAAATTTTAGTTCAGTTTGAGTTAAATTTGTGTTAAACCAATAAACTTGAACAATAACAGTAATGAGTGGAGGGCCATGGCAACAACATGTTGTAAGTTAGAATATTAAAAAAAAAAACTAAAAAAGTATAATGATAATAATTTACTTACTTATTCTTATTCTAGTATTAAACATAATTTTTTTAATTGCTGCAGCAGAATCCGGCAGTCAAAGAAAGAATGATATGTAAATCTTATGTGATTTTAATTAGAGCACAAATTTTTAAACAGTTAAATTATGCTTCAAAACTGAGGACGCACAAGTCTTTAAATGCACAAAGGCAACAAATAAACTGTGCAAATCAATTTATTGCTGTGCTCTGAAAGGAAACGATGAATTGAATTTTTTCAGAAGGAAGCACAATTTGAATATGCCGCGCATGAAAGAGCTCCATGAAATAAGAAAAAAACCTTCTAGTAATTAATAATTATATTGAGATACATTTTTAAACATAAGATTCATATTATAGCGATATTGTTCCTCCAATGTACTAAAATAATGATAAATGATGATATTATTTCATCTGAACCTAACTTTTCAAAATCAGAACTGTCAAAACAAGTTGAAGTGCGCAAGCGTACAGTACTACCAACCGCATAAGTGACAAGTTCAGCGCGGCTTAGCTAAACTTTCCACTGAGCAACACAACTGTGGTTTAAACTTAGTTTACATTTAAGCCGAGTTTACGTAAGCCAAAGCTTAAGCTGGAACTGAGCAACCGGCCCTTAGCAACAAAATCTTAAGTTTTATAATTTTTTACACAAAAATAGTCTCTTGTGTTGTTTCGATGCACTTTACCGTTTTTGAGTAAAATCGATTTAAATTTTATGTTACAATACACAAACAGCACGAAAATTAGGAAGGACGACTAGAACCAAATTGAAATCTAGGTCTTTTGGGTTTAGACCGAATGAGTTTGTAAGAAAATGTCGACATTTCGCCCGTTTTTGTAAGGGGCATCGCATCTTCAGAACAAATTCCTGTATAATATTAAATTATAAAATAAAAAAAGAGTATATTAATTGGGGCGTTTGGAATTACAGCCTTATCCACAAAATTTATAAATTAAACTTTATTACTCTCAAATGTTTATCGTTCAAATTTTCAGTAAAACACTGGCTTAAGGTTTTAAACGATAAATATGAACGGTGAAGTATCTGCAACAAAATAATTTTAAAACTCCTTTATTCACCTATTTGAAAATAAAAACACTTTGGTTGCAGCGCAGTAAAGAATGTCTTATGAAAAATTTGCTTATTGGCAGCCAATGCTTATTACGCTACAGCTTAATAAGGCTACGATGTACCGTAGTAAAGAATGCCAAAGCAAAAGCCGGTGTAAATTTCGCCAATGCTTACTACGGTACAACTTGATGTTACCCGGGACGCCTAAAGGCATTGTTTACTACAGTAGGGGAGACCGAAGTCAATTGTAACAATTTTTAAATTTTTGTTTCTATATTCGAATGAAATCATGCTTTTGGGACGAAAATTGGCAGGTATATAGAATGAGCTTTCCTCATTCTATACATACGTATTACCGCAAGAATTTCTTAAACATCAATTAAAAAAAATAAAAATAGGCAGAATGTTCTTCTTACAATTGGACCTGTTCTCGGGTACAATTGTACCATATGCCGGGTCAATTGTAACATTGCTGATTAAAGGCAGACATTGAAAGAACGTGTGATAAAATTATGGATATATTGTAAATAAACACAGTAAATAAAATAAAACAGTAAATTCTTAACAAAAACTAAAATCAAAAATATAAAATAAAGTTACATGTTTTAATCATCTTCTTCACAGTTGAGACAGAAAAAGTATATGTTATCCAGTTCGTGGGCCCAGTTTTTGCACGTTTCCTACCTTTTCTCTTCAAATATTTGTTAAAAGTCGCCTTTGGTAATGAACGTATAACTTCGAGTATTTCTTCCGCTGAGCTGTTTAAATCTGGCTTGCATTTGCTGGATGTTGAAGGAATTGGTTCCTGTTCGTTAGTTGAGATGTTTTCGTCTACCACAGAGTTTTGGGTTTTAGCAACTGGATTGAGTTCTACTTCGTTAGTAGCAATAAAAAAATGTTGTGTCGCCATTTCCTGGTTAATTTCTTGAGTATCATTATTTCTGGGCAAAGCTCGATCTGTGACTGTTACAGGAGCGAATTCGAATTCTTGAAAAATATTTCTGTTGAACGGGTAAATGCCAGTAACCTCAAATTCCTTCATTATATTATACCGGGGAGATCGTAAATAGTCATCGTCTGTCCAGCATGATTTTTCATCCAGGCGTCCATAAATGAGTTGATGTAGGTTTTAAAGGGCCCAAAAACAGTTTGGTCTAATGGTTGCAGTTTATGAGATGTATGTGGCGGAAATGATAAAAGTATTATCCCATTGCTCCTGCAAAAGTCTATAGTTGGAATGTATAGATGAGATTCATGATTGTCCAAAATTAGAAGCACTTTGTTATCAACTGTTGGTTTGGCATACTTGGTTTTTGTACAGTTGTAACGTCTGTCTCATCGACGTTATATATATTTTGAGGTTCTAACTTGTTTTGTTCTAAAACTCGGGAAAAATTGTCGAAAAACTTGTCAACATTCACTTTATTAAAATTAGTAGCGCGCGCATGACTTTTGGCAATTCTGGATGCCTTTTTATGAAATTTGTAAACCAATCTTCTCCAGCCATATTTGATTCATTCCATTTTGCAGGAAACTTCAACTTTTGTTTCATAGCAAACTGATAGACAATACTGCGTATTTCTTTTGGAGTTAAACCAAAATACAAATCTGAAGATTTACGGATATATTCACAAAATGCTTCTTCATCAGCACCGGTCAAAACTTTGTTATGGGGTTTGTGACCCATAACCATTTCCCTTCCCTCCTTAAGGCTTTTTATATACCTATTTAATGTTACGTACATGACAAATATTAAAATCCTTAGCAACAGCTCTTTCACTTCGGTTTTCATTCATTAATATGGCCGCTGCACGTTTCATGGTGTCCGCAGAGGGACTTCTATTTGAAACCCTTACTCGTACAAGGGGCATTTTAAAAAAATGATTCTGTAAGAAAATGAAACATGTTATATTATTTTTTGCTTGTGAATGTACGATAGGGGTCAAATGTAACATGTTACATTTGTACCCGACCAAATTGTTACAATATGTTTTTAAAAAGCTCCCACATTTTCCACGATTTGGTTTCATCATAACCTCACATAATTTATACACAGTAGAAACAACATTATTTGCGATGTTATGACGTGATTCGATCAATCGGAAATTGGAAATCGGAAAGATCAAACCAATGAAAATATTACTCACCTATGCAGTATGTTAACTTTTTAGAATTACGATCTTGTTAGTAGTTTTTCTACCTTACAAATGCACTGAAACATGTAAGGCGTTAGTTTAAAAGTTTCTAGAGTAGTGGCGCGATTTTTAAACCGTAACATAAAACGTTACATTTGCCCCGTGTTACAATTGACCTCGGTCTCCCCTACAGCGTAGCCTCAAGTAATAAGCACTGGCTGCCAATAAACAAATTTTTCATAAGGCATTGTTTACTGCCCTGCAACCAAAGTGTTTTTATTTTCAAATAGGTACGAGTGGTGAATAAAGAAACAATTATTATTGCAATATTATTATAAAAAACAACACTTAACTGAGGGGGTGAGAAAAAGTGACGTAACCCCCATTTGGCAAAATTTATGCAAGAGTTAACGTGGGAGCGTTAACAAGAGTTTTTTAAAAAAATATTTATTTTCACTTATTTATATTATTATAACTTCACTTTTACAATTATTTCTCTTTTATTTATAAATCACTTTTTACATTAATTATAACTTTTACAATTTTATGAATGGCTTGAAAATAACAACTGGCAGAACCACGACCAAGATTAAGACTACAACAGACTCTAAACACAGACTGAAATGCGTATTTTCCTAATCTGAATTTATAATAATAATATATATATATATATATATATATATATAATATATAATATAATAATTCCTGCAAGAGTTGCAAGGATTTTGATGATCGCAGTGTTGGAAAGCACGTGTCGTCAATGGATCCTTATGGAAGGTTCTATGCTGATCCATGTCACGTGTATGGTGATAACATAACAAGTGAAAGTTTTCACTTTTAAAATTATTTTGTTGCAGGTACTTTACCGTTAATATTTTTCGTTTGAAACCTTAAGCCAGTGTTTTACTGAAAATTTGAACGATAAACATTTGAGAGTAAAGTTTAAAAAAAAACTATAAAACTTAAGATGTTGTGCTAAAAGTGTCAAAAAACTACAGCCAAAAAAATTAGAGTATATTTTATCAAACGCCCCGAGACCCCCCACCCCCCCCCCCCCCTCCCACTTTGGGACGCTCCTGTTTAAAAATTTCAACATTTGATCTTCGAACTCCATTAGGCGGACAAACAACTGTACTAAATTTTGTAATTTTATCTGCAATGGTTTCTGAATTATTTGGGAAAATCCCCTAAAAGAAGGAACCTTTTCAGGGGGTGTAGCTCCTTTACCAAATATTTTTCGATACATGTTTATAGGAAACTTTTGTCTTAAAATTGAATGTTTAATTGTTTAACTACCCTTCAGTATTGTCATTGTTTTCAGTTTAGCCTCTTTGTCTTTCTTTGTCAAATCGACTAATTGATATTTTAGGTTAATTTTTATGTCAATAAATTGTGACAACATGTGACACTGACACTAAAACTTTCAAATCTTGACACTTTTTTGGCATTTTTTCAAGGTCAAAAAGCCACTGTCATTGTCAAAATCATATGATGGCAGTACCTCTGTCCGTGACAGCATCCAGTACCTTAGCTGTACCGTAGTAAAAAATGCTAAAGCAAAAGCCGGTGTAAATTTTGCCAATCCTTACTACCATACAACTTGATGCTGCGTTGTACCGTAGTAAACAATGCCTTTACGCGTCCCGGGCGCAAATGTCCCTACTTCATGGTGTCTATGGAACAAAAGTGGATTCCAACAATAATTTAATTTGCTTAATTTTTTGACATTTTTCCTTTGACATTAGGCTTGCGTTCCGCAGACATATAGTCGATTTTTTTTTATAATCAACTGTCAAAGAGTCGTCAGGTTGGCAACCACTAATGAGAGAGGCATCTAGAACAACTGAAACTTCTTTTAGCTGCATAGATAATATATTTTCAAATATTAACATAGAAGAAATCTTCTCAAAAGAGACAAAAAGTTGGTGCATGTCTGATCACTACTGTCAAGTCCTGAAGATTAAGAACCCAGTGCAAGAACCTAGAAAACCAGAAAAACATATATACAGAAGAATAAATGAACAGAATACTTACTACTTTAAGGAGTACTTAACCGGAATTGAGTGGGCTCGTGTCTTCAAACACCGTAATGCAAAAGAGGCCTACACTGTCTTCCATACAACTCTGACAGCTGCGTTTGGCAAATTCTTCCCTAGAAAAGAAAAAATTAATAAACCAAAATTCAATAAGAGACCTACGTGGATTAGTAAAAAAATCATGAGTATGAAAAATACACTAGAAGCTCTACAAACAATAGCAAGAGTTGAGAAAAGCCAACAATCAGCTGAGGTCTTCAAGTCATATAAACGCAGCTACTTCCAAGAAATTGAAGAAAACCACAGAAACTACAACGCTTATATCCTAAACAATGCTGATAATAAGCAAAAAGCCATTTGGAAAATCATCAATATAAAAACGAAGACAAGCAATACCAAAGAATGCAAATTGAATGCCGACGACTTCAATCTCTACTTTGCCACGATAGGAGAGAAAACGTCAGACAGTATAAAAAAAATCGCCAAAGATCCTTGTGATTTCCTCAAGGCGTGTAAAAGCAATGCAAAATCGTTTTGGTTAGCGCCTGTTAGTGAGGAAGAGGTCACAAGACTGATAAGATCCTTAAAATGCAAAAACTCCAAAGATGTCTACGATATGTCTACGTCATTTTTGAAAGAAATACTCCTAGAAATTACAAATCCACTTACTGTGCTCATAAACAAAAGTTTTATTGAAGGATACTTTCCTGACGAGTTAAAGGTGGCAAAAATTATTCCGGTTCCAAAAGAAAAAGGCGAAGTAGAAAACATCAACAAATTTAGACCAATCTCTATTCTACCTACAATTTCAAAAGTCTTCGAGGCTGCTCTGAAGAATCGTTTAATGAAGTATCTTGAGCAAAATGACTTATTTAGTGAGTCACAACATAGCTATAGAAGTGGTAGATCAACCATTACTGCAGCATTGGATCTATACAAGAAAATAACAAGAGCCCTAGATAACCGAGAAATGGTAGAAGTAGCGATGTGCGATCTAAGCAAAGCGTTTGACACCCTGCCACACAAGTTGATTCTACAAAAATTACAACACTATGGGATACGAGGGATCACGCAAGAAATTATTAAGTCCTACCTTGAAAATAGAACCCAGATAGTAAAATGGAATGAAAAATGGTCAAAGCCTCTGCCAACAAGGTGTGGAGTGCCCCAGGGATCAATCCTCGGTCCACTGCTATTTATAATCTATGTAAATGACTTGCCTATCAATATGAGAGTGGATGGACAGTGTCTATATGCGGACGACACTTCCTTCTGCATCAAAGAAGAAACAGAGGATACCCTAAAACCAAAAATGAGAAAAATCCTTGAAGATGCCAATGAATGGTTCACAGCAAATAAACTGAAACTCAATGGAGACAAGACTCAGGAATTATTTATATCTTCAAAACCCACCAACATCACATCGGTAAAATTCTTGGGATTTTACCTAAATAGCAAAGCATCTTGGAAGGACCACATTCAGGAAACCTGCAAAAACCTAGCATCAGCTTTATTCAGTATCAGAAGAATCAAGAATATCTCAACTCCCCAAGCTGCAAGGGTGACATACTTTGCTAACTTCCACAGCAAAGCCACCTATGGTATACTTCTATGGGGTACTTCATCAGATGCTGACAAGATCTTCGTCCTGCAAAAGAAAGCAATCAGAATCCTGTGCCAAATGAACTATCGGGAAAGCTGCCGCTCAGCCTTCAAACAACAACAAATTCTTACCATCCCTTCCGCGTACATATTGAGCTGTCTGAGGTACGTCCACAACAACCTCCACGAGTTCATCAAGAATGGCTCATATCACGAGCATAACACAAGACACGCTGACGCGCTCTCAACACCGTACCATCGGCTTAAAGTGTCACAGCACAGCATTGACCATTGGGGCCCGAAGTTTTATAACAAGCTTCAGGACCCGATGAAGATGAAGAGACTAGCTCCGGCTCTGTTTGAGAAGAAGGTAAAGGACGCACTATTAGAAATGAGTTATTATTCTATCCAAGAGTTCCTGGATAACCCTCCAGATTTAAAATAAATGTACGTATTGTCCCATATACACTTACATGTACATAATTATATGACGCGCCATGTATTATTTATTGATGGCAATAAACTATTATTATTATTATTATTATTATTATTAAAATTACCATAAATAGTAAATTTTTTGAGTTAAAGTTGGTACGCTTGTTTACCTATAAAATTCAATTTAAAAATCTTTACAAATTTTTAAAGTTGTCTTTAAGCTTTAAGTTACAACACGTATAACACATGGATTTAATTCAGCGATTTACGAATCCAAATTTCAGTGACTGCGTAACCCAACCTAAAACTTACGTCTTGATTGTCAAATCTGGTGTGCAAAATGTCATATACCGTATACAGCTAGTTTCGAAAGTAGTTGAACATGAACTTTTAGGGTAATACAGTCTGGTCTTTATCAGAATTTTGACACTAACAGTTGATTATTTAAAAAAATGAACTGTACGTCCTTTAATTTCTATGCCTATTTGATAGAATGACTTTTTGATCGCTTTGTATAATCGCGTACACCTTATTTTCGCTGGATTGAGTAGGTATTAGCATGACCATTGAGTGATATTTGCTAATACTCGTAGTAGAAGCAAATGTTCCAAATCTACATAAAGTAAATGCTTCTGAAAAGAAGCATTTACTTTGGACACGGAGCACTTGCTACAGACACGAAGCATTTACTTCAAATGTGAAGTTTTTTGGATCTGGGTAGCAGATCCTACTATCCTAGTATCATGGACAGACCCTGGCCACGAAGCATCCACACTTGTAAATTGTTCTGTGAAAGAACACGTAGCTTGTACATTTATCGAACAAAATCCCTTTCTATTAAAATACTCCTCTCCTTGAATCACAGGTTTTATGTACGCAATCAACAGCACTAATTATATTCGGTATAACACAGTGTTCTTGTGCTTTTTGATAGAAAGTTTCTGGAAATCGAATCCATAAATGTTGCTTCTCTACAATTTTTCCAATAACACCATTGATACGGTTGATTCTGATGAACACCTATATCACTTCCAACTCCTATTTGAAAACCAGGATCTCCAAGACTTCTAAGGAAAACTTCCATTTTTTGCACAGGTGATAGAGCACCACCACACCTTTCTACTGATTCATCCAAGAAGTGATCAGCCAACCATTCTACATTTTCCCTCTCAAAACTTAAAGAAATTCAAAATTATTTTCCCTTATTTCTTTAAAATTGTTATCAGTACCGAAATAATTTCCTGTATTCGCGAGCATTAAATGTTCTTCTTTCTTTATAATACTTTATTGACCTCTATTGTATCAATAATTCCGCCATATTATACAAACATTTGAGAAAAAACAAACCGCGAAGTTTGTCTGACCTTAGCTTTGGTAAAAGTGAAGTATTTGTTTCAGCTGATAGCATTTGCTTTATGTACTATAGTAATAACTTTGGTATATAAAGCAAATACTACGGATTTGTAGTATCTCCCTGTACCGAGGCTAACTTATGGAGTAAATACTTCATAATGAAAGAATTTACTTCATTTGTGAAGCATTTACTTAAAGACTGAAGTAATTACTAGTAGTATTAGCAAATACTTCGTTTTATTCATACCACCCATTTTCGTCAGTGTCAAATATTAAAATTGTCAAAACTTACTGAACACGACAAAGTTCTTATACTGTCGAAACTGGAAGAGGGTCAGCATCAGAGCAGTTGAGGACCATTACAACAACAAAAGTACAATTTTAAGAGTAAGGAACTGATGAGAACAAAAAAAATGTTGGTTCGGGACGACCATGACCATCAAATCCTGAATAAGGTGAAACACTTGTTAAATAATTATTAAGGAACTTTAGACCTGAGAACGAAAATGAACTGTGGGCTGGTATTCAAAACGTTGAAGTTGGTTGAAGGTAATTAACAAAAATTATTGTCGAGACCTTACTGCATCCATTTCTAACAGAACAAACAAAGTATCAGCTGCAAATGGAGCCATGAAAAAATATTAGTTTTGGAATCGTTATTGTATTAATTTTTGTAAATAAAGATTCATTCTTACATTACTGTTAAATTAGAGTGACAATTTGACAATTTCTAATTGCAACGTAAAACCTCTTTTCTAAAAATACCTTTAAACTTAAAAAAAAACATGACTACACATTAATAAATTAGAAAAAATGTTACTTGATTTTTCGTAGTGTACGCGATTAATTTGTCCACCACTGTACTTCGGAGCTTAGTAGTTATAAAACAAAAAATTAATCATCTTGAAACACACAAAGATATTCACTCCCACGATACGCGAAATAATGCAAACCTTTGCTTAAAGAAATTAAGATTGTCAAAATCAATGAATAGTGAATATCGTGGTGTTAAATTTTACAATGCACTGCCTGATAAGGTTAAATATTTAGATATAAAAAAATTTAAAATTAGGTTAAAATCTTATTTAGTGTGCAGTCTTTTACAACTTTGACGATTTTATTAATAATTGTAAAACATGTAATATCTCGTAATGTCCAATTTCATTAACTTTGTTTTTATTATTTATTGTTCATTGTTTTAACTATCTTGTTTTTATATTGATGTTTGTAAGACCTATATGTATACAGGCTGACCCAGGGGTGTGTAATCTATAACTTTTTTGCTATTTGAAATATTGCCATGTCGTTTTCATTATAGTTACATTTTTTAAATAGAAAACTCTATATATTTTTGCATAATTAGATTCTACGCAAAAAAATAGTGTAACTTTATAAAAACTATTATGGGTCTATCTCTTTTAGTTTCGGAATTATTCAACTTTTCGATATATAAAAGACCAATTTTTCAATATTCACTGCGAAGTCGCTTATCAATAATTTCCTATAAATATGCACCAGAAAAACCTAGAATACCCTGTAGTTTTAGCAGTAGTCGACTTTTATTTGAAACACGCAGATAATGTACAGAGTGTACCAAAACGCAAAAAGTTGAATAACTATATTTTTTTTCAAATGGAACACCATGTATTTCTTTACACGTATGGACAGCATTTTTCATAACCTTTCTAATGATATGCGGTTTGTATAGCAAATTTGAAATATTTCTTAAAGAATTCAAAAAGAAATTTTTCTCTTTTTATTTATTTTATTATTAATTCTTGATGAGTGAAATTTATTTATGTATCAAGTAATAAGTAGATTACTAATGTAATTAGTCACTTTAGTACATATCAAAATATAAATTATCATTTGACTTATTAGACACTAGAGTAACAAATTTTCTTGTATTAAAATTATTTTTTTTTAAATCTTGAAAAACATTTTAAATTTGTTATACAAACCCCATACCAGTAGAAAGCTTATCAAAAATGCTATCGATACATGAAAAAAAATACATGGTGTTCAATTTAAAAAAAATGAGTTATTCAACTTTTTGCGTTTTGACACACTCTGTATATTATCTGCGTGCTTTAACTAAAAGTCGACTATCTGCTAAAACTATAAAGTATTCTAAGTTTTTCTGTTGCAAATTTATCGGAAAATATTCATAAGCGACCTCGCAGTGATTTCTTAAATGTTGGTCTTTTTTAGAACGAAAAGTTGAATAATTTCGAAATAAAAAGAGATAGACCCATAATAGTTTACATAAAATTACATTATTTTTTTGCATAGAATCCAATTGTGTAAAAATATATAGGGTATTTCATTACAAAAATATAACTTTGGTTCACCACCCTGTATACAACACCCCGTGTGTAATAAAAATATTTTCATAGCAATATTTCAAATAGCAAATAGTTATGCTTTAGCTGTAGTTGTTAACAATAAAGATTATTATTATTATTATTATTATTATTATTATTATTATTATTATTATTATTATTATTATTATTATTATTATTATTATTATTATTACGTAGAATTTATTATTTTACTTAGAGTTTACGATTTAAAGGGGTGACATTCTTTATGATCGTGACTGTACTTAGCGTTTAATAAAAATAACTTTCCAAAACTTTTCCAAAAAATAATTGAGAGTAAAGTCTATTAATGCCGAATTTTTAAAAACTTTTGATCAGATCCACGTGTTTGCTATTTAGAAACAAGTCACATAATTTCTGCTCCTTTTGAATGAATAGTATGTCAAAGGTGATTAAATCCACAGGTTTACGAGTCCATTTAGTTACTTACATGTGTGTTGATTTGCTGGTTGTGCAATTATTGCAATTATTCTAATGGTGTTTATCAATTCCGTCAATGTTGTCATTTCCAAATTCACAATGCAAACATAAAGCTATATTAATTTTAGAATGACAATAAAGCAGAATTTATTTTGATGGTTTGGTATAGAGTAGGTTTGGTCCCGGATGATGATAAATGTTACGTTGGCTTCAATTAGATCGATGACAATTCAATTTCCAATATTTTTAATTCTATTTACCAATTTTCTGGATCTTGTATAAAAGTGGTCTTGGCAAAATATTTAACTCAAGGCTGTTACGGTCTCCACAGCTTAGAAAAATATATTTTTTTAACTATTTCTAATGACAATCTAAAACAAATGTGTGATTAATCTGATGTTTGAAAAGTAAACAACTTTTTAATTCAAATTAGTTGAATTAGTAATTAATCAATTCGTAGTGTTCAATTAAATTTACTTTCTATTTTCAAAATCAAATTAATCACGGACTGACCCTGTATTTTAAAAAGAGTAAGTGTTTTATCCTTGTTTTCAAATGAAAAATTTTTGTCTATGGAATATCATTTATAATTTTATATTTCTTCGTGTAATTTGCCGCCATTTTGATGCTTTAATAGACATATTAAAGCACGCAACGTCATCAAGCGCCATGTCATTATAGTCATAATTTCACGGAACATTTTACGGAAATTTTTAGGTTGGCAGGAAGCAAATTTGTGACCGTGTTTTTACCAATTACATAAATTTCAGGGGGCGTTCATTCAATTTTACCTTCATTAAAAATTTTAAATCAATTTTTCACTTTTAAAATTGAGACATTACCAACCGTCACAAAAATCCCTAAGTCAATTAAAATAACAATTTTTGTTTAAAATCGGCAGAAAGGGGGAAAATTACAAAAAATAGTATAAAAAACTTGTTTCATAAGACCTTGAAGCACTCATTCTTTCAAAAAACTCGTGGCTAACGCCACTCGTTATTGAAATTGAATTTGTGCTTCAAGATTGGTCTTATGAAACTTGTTTTTTAACATACTATTAGATTATCTCATTCTTAGAACAAAATTCTAAATTCAAAATCAAGTAATTTACAATCTAAGTTGTGTTTAAAAAAATATATAAAAAAATGTTTTTTAAAAAAAGGTTTCATTTAAAAAATGCACTAAAAAGTAAAAAATAATGTATTTCAATCACAGGAGAATATTTTTTTTTACAGGTTAAAATTCTAAAGTTTATAAAAGCTTTGGGAGTTGTCAAGTCAACTGAACAAAGTAATTCTGTAATGCCGTAGTTTTATAACTCCCAAAACTTTATAAATTTTAGAATTTTAACCTGTAAGAAAAAATATTCTCCTGTGATTGAAATACATATTATTTTTTACTTTTTAGTGCATTTTTTAAATAAAAGCTTTTTTTTTAAACATTTTTTTATATATTTTTATTTTTTGCTTTTTCGTCTTTATTTATTGCTTAGATTTATTGTTATTACACTGTGCATCTACCTTGACGTCCAAATGACCAACATACCCGCTATGTCGGTATACGTTACGGTATGTAACAAATCGAGAACCCCTTTGTAAACATAACACTCGACATAACCTAAAACTTCAAAACCCCATTTAACCCCTTTAGGGGGTAATTAACTATATAGAATTGCATTGTCACGCAGATTAAGTAAGTATGCAAAATTTCAATTCAGTGGGACAACGGGAACCCTTTCAAATTTGGCTCCGAAAAAATAACCGACAGACAGATAACATTGTGAGCTAAATAAAAGCTTTTAATGATTAGAAATTACCAATTACTACACATTACACATTTTTTTTAACTTAAATTTCCCATTTCCAGATTCAAAACTTTGATTATGTAATCTGAAATTTTTTATATTTCTCTGGTATCTATCTAGACTTTTTAATTTATTTAAATCTTTAATTGAAGAACTTCATTCTTCTGTCTAGATTCAAAAATTAATCGATTAATGTTTAACTGTATTTATAATATTTCCTACAGACAGAGTTTTATATTTCTTAAATTATCTCAAAAGAAATAAAATAGAAATTAGATTCAAGAAATTTTTACGATCTAAATCAAGTAATAAGTATTTTTTTGTTTTGTTTAAAAATGATAAATTTGGATTCTTTTTGAAATATTATCTCAACAGAAATAAAACTTCAGAATTCCGATCAAGAAATTTATTGTTTAAACAACAACTTTTTTGTAGTGTTAAAAACGATTTGAAATTGCTAGTTTTTATAACCTTTTATTCTTACTCATTAATAAGTTGGATTCTTCTCGATTCTAAAAACTTAAACAGTTTTTTAAATTCCTTATTCCAGAGAATAGTATTCTTGTTCTTAGATTCTTTTGTAATATTGCTCTAGAATCTAAATTGTAATTTAAAAATTGCAGTTTTTAATTTTCTAAGGATCGGTTTTACCAACGATAAATAAATCGTCAATTATTTATTTGCCCAATAATTTTTATTTATTAGTTAAATAATAGTATATTATATTATAAGTGATAGAAATGCATCATTATATGCGAGTGAGAATTTTGACCCACGAGTGCGCTTGCACTTATCACGAGCTTTATATGACATTTTATCTTATCTTATCTTATTGTACATTATACCATTGTTTTCGGTGAGAGAAATCAAATTTCGCTCACAAGAGAGATAAAGCTATCAAACAATGGTATAATGTAGGTACCTAAAAACTGCACCTGTAAGATAAAAAATTGTTTCACCAAATTTCTGTTCCTTATTATCCAGTTAGTTAGCTGAATACGATGTTTTTAGTAGTGACAGTACAAAAAGTGTTAAATTTGGGATTTGAGCTCTTTAATTTGAATAATTCAGTTGAGCTACAACAGCAAAAGAGAAAGAGTAAGAGGAGTCTAGCTTTTTTTGGAAGAAGCAGAGATATTCTAAAATAAAAATGTCAAAAATGACAACCGAATAAAATTTAACTGTTCAATTTCGTCCAGTTAGTTTATCTGATGAATAAGTTCTAACTGAAATCGGTGAAACAGTAAGTCCCACATTTATTTAATAGTTAACGCTATTGGATAGTTATCTTGTTTAACTGAGATTGGTGAAACCGACCCTTAATCTTCTACACGTATTCCACTACTTTATTATTTCTAAATTAAAAATTAAGGGTCGGTTTAAAGAAAACGAAATTAAAATTTAATTCATTCAGAGTCGGTTTACAGAAAGTAAAATTAAAATTTAATTCAGAATTAAACTAATACGAATTAAGTTACCATTTAAAATGCATTGACAAATGTCAAGTTAATGTCGAATTAAAATTTAATTGCAATTAAAATGTTCTGTAAACTGGCCCTAAGGGATTAACATTTATTTGTTTTTATAATATTTAGGGCCGGTTTACAAAACGTTTCAATCGCAATTAAAATTTAATTCGAGATTAACTTGACATTTGTGAATGCATTTTAAATGGCTACTTAATCGAATTGGTTTAATTTTGAATTAAATCTTAAGTTCGCTTTCTGTAAACCGACCCTCAATATTTAAACAAGCAGTGATTGAGTTATTAATTTGCAACTATTTTTTTATTAAATTTGGGACAACTTGTAAATAAATCAGCAGTCACGCCTTATAATTTTATTGCGTAAAGACGACATTCTTGGCAAATATTCTTATAAATTTGTTGTTATATAGATGATGAAGATTAATACCTGATGAATAATTAAAACGCCACCTGCTGGAAATTTGGGATATACATAACTCTGAGTAGAAATTTGGCGTGTCGTGCAATTTCATGGTTTCCCTCGAGACTAAAATTGTATTTTCTCTTCACAGAGAATAAAAAATAAAATATTTTTTTTGTATGCGATCTAATACGTTTTTTTTTTCACAAACTGAACAAAATGTTAGTGTGATTCTTTATTGTAGGTGGAAGCTTTAAATTAAAGAAAAAACAAAGAGATTGCTCATATACGAGTGAAAAGGTTAAATCCAAGAGTGACAAAGTCACGAGTCGTGGGCTTATCTCACGGGTAAACAAACAATTCTTATCGTCATGTAAAATACAAAATTTTTAGGCAGATGTAAATTTTTCCGATTTCTACCTCCAAACATGTAATTTACTCCGAAGGATTAATTTTACACTTTTTGAAAGTGGTAAGTTGCTCAGGTGGCCTGTTTAGCTGCAAGGTTGTGCCTCAAGTTCCACAGTAACCAGAGAATTTCAGGTAGTTTTTACACCGTATCTACGCTGAATTATTTTTTGGGAACTTACCAGCCAAACATAACATGCTAAATTTTGAAGACCAGTTATAACAACGTGATTTAGTAAAACTAAAGGAAATAGAAAAGCGTAGCTGTCTGTCTATAGTTTTTTATTACATACAAGGTGTTCTTTTAGTGAGTTTTTCTCAATATTTCAGAAACCATTCTAAATAAAATTACAAAATTTGGTACAGACAATAAACTTTATACACCTAATCGAATTCGAGGATCAAATGTAGAAATTTTTAATCAGGGGCTTCCCAAACTGGGGGGAGGGGTTTAGGGTAACAAATACCCTAAATATTTTGGCTTTAGTTTATTGACACTTTCAGTAACAAAATCATATACCGGGTGCTCAAAAAGTGGCGAACCAACTCAATGGTGTGTGGTAGAAAATTACTTACATACACTATCGGACAAAAGTAAAGCAACTTTTAGTATAAAATTAAATATTTTAGGATAAAAGAGCCCAGTGATAATCGCGGAATTTAGAAATCTGTTATTTCAAAACTTGATAATAGGCTGTTGTTATAAGCGATAAGACATTAATTTTAAATGCTAAATAAATTAATTTAAAACAATTCATGTAAACATCGTGCTTTATGAGCGCGACAAAAGTAAAGCAACTTTTTCATTTAGTACTAAAAAAATCAAAATTAAAATTATTGTTATTATTATTATTATTATTATTATTAAAATTATTGATAGTCGTGATCGCAATAGAATTTGATTAACAATAAAAATAAATTAATTTTGAAACGGTTTCCTAGGAAATAATTCCCAGTGTTGGCACATCTACAAATTGTGAATTTTTTGATTAATTTTTTTAAATTCAAAAAACGGCTAAAGTCTGATAGTAAATTTAAAAATTATTCTTCAGCGTTTTGTTAGGGAACGATTATTTAGTGTGAAACATAAAAACATTAAAAAATAATGAAAATTGAAGAAATTAACGATATAAATTTGTAGTTCCAGATTTTTTAAAATATGACTAGGAATTTTTTCAAGATTTCACGTAATCTACACATGCTTCTCAACAACGTACCACTGAGTTGGTGCGCCATTTTTTGAGCACCCTGTATTCATAGTTTTTCTATACTAAAATCGTCTCTTGTGTTGTTTCGATAAATTTATCGTTTTTAAGTTTTGAGTTTTGTACTCTTGTTAACGGTTGACGGAACATAATCCCATGACGACCCTTTCTTAATCCGGCGGAAAAATTTACCTTATCTTATTAGGGGCTAGTTTAACCATCGGAGAAATTTACAAATTCCGAAATTTTTAAGGGAATAATAGTTATTTATTATGCAAGACTATAAAGTTTGATTTTATCTTTGAGAGCGATTTCAGCCTAGAATACAGGCATTTTGGATGTCCGAATAGGGGATCTCCGAAACTAAGAGGTTTAGAGAAAAACGAGTGACACATTCTCTGGTCCGTTTTTTGAGAAAATAATTTTGGTCAAAATCGCATCCCCCTATCATCTTTTGTTTTCGACTTATAAACAAAAGTTGACATTTCAGCGAAATCTTAAAAAAATCATATCTTCCTTATTATAATAGATACACATTTGAAACAAAAACATTATACTGGCACTTTTTTACAGAGAATCTGATAATGTTATCAGCGATTTTTGTTAATCATTCGTTTAGCTGTAATAACATAAAGTTGTATTTTTTTAAATAGAGGAATCATAGTTGGCTACGACATTTTCAAAAAGCTTATTTTTTCTGAACTGAAAACAATATAAATACAGTTTGATAATTTTTATATACTTTTGTTAAAAAATATATTGAAAATATTTTCAACTAGTTGGCCATGGAAAAATTATTTCACATAAAAGGTATAAATAATCTAGAAATTTTGTGAACGAATATTAAAGTACGAAATGTGAAATTATAAAAATAGCTATGTTAAAGTTATTTTCAATTGAACAAATACATATACGATCTTCGCAGATTTTAATTACATAAAAAATGTGCAGAAAATTGAAAACGATGTGTCACTACCATTTGATAACATTTTTTTTATGATTTAGTGAAGTGCAATGGAGGTGACGTTGATAATGTTATGTATTTTTTTTACCGCAGATGGGATTTGATTTTGGTGTTTGGATTGACATTTTTTTGTAAAATAAAATTTTATTGACAGGCAATCAGACAATTAATAACATTTTTCTTCTTCCGACATTTCATGTTTAATAAGAAAATAAAATAGCAATGTAAGCTTGCCATTTTAAATCTAAAAATAATAGTAGATTGTTTTACTCGTATTAAAAGTGGCGTTTTGCAACTAGTTTGGGTTGCGAGGCGAAGCGTAGCGTAGCCGAGCTATGCAATCTAATGCCAGGCACAAAACCACTTTTAATCCGAATGAAACATGTTTTTTTTTCTCCAGCCGAAAATTGCCATTATTAAATAAAAATAACGATAAAATTTATAACTCGTAAAATCTACTATAAAATTGCAGCAGAGATTCATGTATCCGTAGACATTAATATTGAATGACAACTTTTTTTTTACTAGGAAAAAAATGTTTTTTTTATCCTAGACTAAATATTATGTTCCAGTTATCGCTAATTTTAGCTCTCAAAAATAAGATTAGAAATGTCATGTTTTAAGACGGCTGAAGAAAAATAATTTTTATTAATCGCAAAAATTTGATCTAATAATAATTTATTATGCTGTTTTTGAATTAATTAGTGTTTAAAAAATTATTAAATTATAAATAGTACTTGTTGGGTAATACATTTTTCATAGTTTTTATTGAAAATCCAAAATTTTTTCATGGCCTACTATAAAAAAAAATGGGAAATGTTATGTTTTTCTTAAATATTTAAAAATAATGTATTACACAAATGGACATATCAAATCAGAAAAAAATAAGCTTTTCAAAAATATCACAGCCGCCTATGATTTCTATTTAAAAAAATACAACTTTATGTTATTATAGCTAAACAATTGACTAAAAAAAATCACTGATAACATTATTAGATTCTCAATAAAAAAGTGCCTGTATAATGTGTTTGTTTCAAATTTGTATCTTTTATAATGAGAAAGAAGAAGAATTTTTTAAGGTTTCGCTAAAATGTCAACTTTTGTTTATAAGTCGAAAACAAAAGACGATAGTGGGATGCGGTTTTGACCAAAATTGTTTTCTCAAAAAACGAACCCGAGAATGTGTCACTCGTTTTTTTTCTAAACCTCTTAATTTCGGAGATCCCCTATTCGGACATCCAAAATGCAGCACCCTGTACAATACAAAATTTTACTCCATTCTCTATTATTTTGATTGACAATTATAAACGTCAAAAAATTCAACAATGAAAAAAACCTCAAAAACAGAAAAACAACAATGGTGTAAACTTTATTTTCTAGACGATAAAATTCCGTTTTACCATGAAGTAAACAGTGAATAAAATACGATTTTATCCTTGATAGTTATTTCTTACGGCATACTGGTTAGAGTTCATTCTGCCATAAGACATCAAATTTTCTCTCGGCAAAGAAAGGCTGTGCGCATGGTTGCCGGATTGCCATTTAGAGGAAATTGTAGAAACGCTTTTAAACAGTTGAAAATACTTACCCTTCCTTCATTATATATACTTGCTTGTCTTTTACATATTAAAGGAAATATTAATGATTTTGTAACGAATATTCAATTTCATGAATACAACACTAGGTCTAAAAATGAACTGTGTATGCCTTACAACCGACTATGTAAATCACAAACTGCGACTAGACACTTAGGTATAAAATTCTATAATGTTTTACCAACTGAGATAAAAGAGTTACCTTTTAAAATGTTTAAATTTCAAATGAAGCAAATGTTAATTAGTAATCCAATTGAAAGTTTCTGTGAGTTCACTGAGCTTAAATTTTAATATGTATTAAACTGACTTGTGCTGTACAGCGTGTATCAGAACTCGCTCCCCACCGGAAAGGTACATATAGCTTAAGTAATCCTGAAGCTAAAAGCTAAAAATCTCACACGGAAAAAAGCGCTCAAAGAAAAAATCGCACAAAAAAATTCACAAGGAAAAGTACACACATTGAAAAATGCTGTCGCCGAATTAACGGTTCAGTTAAACTAAAACATCTTATTTTAAAATGCTTGATAATAAAAGCTCAAGGTTCACAGCAGCTTTAATTTTTTTTCGTGATTTATTTTCCTTATTTATAACGGACTTGATGAAACTTATTTTTTATCAAATACAGACTGATCCAGAAAAACTGAGTCTGTTGGCAATAGATTTGAAAATATTTTTGTTCATAATTTGCCACACTGCAACCGGGTGCAGTTTTTCTTGACAATTATTTCACGAACAACCCCACAAGATTGTTGAATTGTGTTGCCAACATATTCAGATTTTCTGGATCTGGATTAAACAAAAATTCATGGAAACGAAAGAATTTACAAATAACTGTTATTTTTTGTTGGCGAAAGTAATCCATCAAATTACTCATTATACTGAAAATCACAGCTACAAAATTATATAAAATTTTATGTGCTTTTTTGTTCTTTTAAATTAATCGTGTGTATCTTTTCATAAAACAACGGAGATATTATTTTCACGTGGTAGGCATGTACCTTGGGACATAATGGGTAAAAGGTGTCAACTATAGTCGTAAAGCAATAATTTTTCAATTTATCATCAAAGATAGATAGATAGTGTCCTGTCTCAGTTGCTGCGACGATTCGACAAAGTAAACCTGAGATTCTTTAATATTTTGTGTTTTAACTGCAACGATTTTACTTTTATCGATCTACGACTGTGTGTATTTAGGATTAGAACAAGAGTTTTGCGAAAATTGAAATATATAAGCCTATAAATTAATTTCTAGTCATTTTATCACAAATATCAAAAAAACTGTATTATCTAATCAAGAAAAAGTTATCAATAAAAGCCGCTAAACATTCATAGCACTCATAGCAGACACCTTGGGACAGAACTTTGCATGTACCTTTGGACATTTTTTGTAACAGGTATTTGTTCGCTAAACACAGAAATATTTGGTGAAGATGAATTTTTATAAGTGCTTTTGTAACAGATCGTCCAAAAAATGACATTGAAAATAAAGTAGTAGAACACATTTGGGAAGAATGAAAGAAATTTGAGTAAATTACCAAAGCCAACAGTTGCTGGGGGGCCGAACACGCTAATGTTTTTTTTTTTTTAATAAATATGTTTTTATATTTTGGACATTTTTATTTATTTACTTGTTGTCTCAATGTGCATTTAGCGTTGTCCCAATGTACAACACAATTTGCAATTAATTGTATCCTTTCAGTTATTAATAAGTAAATACAACATTAATGTTTAGCGAATTTTTTTCTGAATAGCTAAAGTAACACTGAGCATATTAGTCATAATTAGATTAATTTATTTCAGAAAATGACAAAGGAAATTTTTTTTATAAAAAGTGCAGTAATTCTACCAGCACGTAACTCGAGTTATGTGCTATACTTTTTTTTTTCGACCACCACTATATATTTTGTGTAAAATTTTTATATAGAGACATTTTTTTAACTCTGAACATACCCATTATTCCCTAAGTTCAATCTGAAAAAAATCAGAGCAATGCATTGCGAGTATTGCTATGCAACTAATTATTCTACGCGTTGTCAAAAATTTTAAACTGTCATTTAAATCTTCCAAGATTATTGAAGTAAAGAAAAATTAATTTTTATAAAAATTATTAATCATCAGGTAATAGTAACATGTAAAACATGATAAATTACTATAACAAATATTCGAAATCGCTTCAAATTGATTCAGATAACTCGACATCAAATAATTACTTTTACGTAAATTAAACGTAAATTATATCAACACTATTGTTTTGTCAGAGTAAACATAGGGCTATGTTCAGAGTTAGAAGAATGTCACGGTATTTTTTTTAATAGTAGAACATCTACAGCGATATTTTTTTTACTCTGAACATACCCATTATTCCCTATGTTCAATCTGAAAAAAAAACAGATCAAAGCATTGCAAGTACCGATTGCTATGCAACTAATTATTCTACGCGCTGTTAAAAATCTCAATCTGTCAATTAAATGTTCCAAGATTATTCAACTAAAGAAAAATTAATTTTTATAAAATTTATTTAATAATAATGTTATAATTGTTGGGGATTTTAATATACCAGAGTTTTCTTCTCCCGCTCAACCTAAATCAAGCAAATTAATTGAACTTCAAAAACTTATTCATCTCTTAAATTTTCAACAATTTAATAATATTTTAAATGCTAATGACAGATGTCTAGATCTTGTCTTTGCTAACTTTCATTGTTCTGTTGAATGTCCACCTGAAAAATTACTTCCTGAAGATTCTTACCATCCTTATTTACTTACCCTCTTTGAAATATTTCACACGCCACGTATAAAAAACATTTTTATTTTTCATAATACTCATAATCGTTTTTGGAATTTTAGTAGAGTTGATCTGGATTGTCTTTGGTCTTTCTTAAAATGTTTTCCTGATGTCAATGAAGTGTGTCAAAAATTTTATGATAAACTTTACTCAATTTTTAATGTGTGTGTTCCAAAAACTAAACCTTTCAAGTCTTCAGCTAATTACCCTCCTTGGTTTAACCATAAAATTATTACCTTAATAAAAAGTAAGTTTCATTTCTGGAAAAAGTTTAAACGTACAAAAGTTATTGATTTTTATAGCAAGTTTAAATCACTTCGATCTCAAATTAAGTTGGAAATTAAATGTGCTCGAATAAAATGTCTTTCTAGTATGCAAAAAGACGTTACTAATGATCCTACAAAATTTTGGTCTTATGTAAATAACAAAAAATTTACAAAATCAATTCCCAATATTATGCATTTTGAAAGTAGATGTTTTAATACTTCTATGGATATTGTTAATGGTTTTGCATCTTATTTTCAGAACAACTTTCCTGCATCTAATAATTGCTCTGCTTTTGAAAATCGTCTTAATAATAATGAAATACTGACTTTAAATTTTATTGAAGAGTCAGATGTGCTTTCTTCTTTAAAAAGTTTAAAGCCTAAGAGGACTGTTGGACCAGATGGAATTCCAGCCTTTGTCATACATAGGTGAGCTGATATATTGTCTTATACTTTTTTTCTGTATGATAATAATAATAATAATAATAATAATAATAATAATAATAATAATAATAATAATAATAATAATAATAATAATAATAATAGGTTTATTGATCCAACAGAATTACAGTAATTCCAGTTACAGGATCACAATGAATATAAAGGTTTACAAAGTACATCACTCATTACAAAGATTAAACAATACAAAACACAAATTTAAATCATTATACAGGTCTACATAATATGGACTTAATTTTATTAATAAAAGTACTTAATGGCATATCAACATGTTTGTGTAACAAATTATAATTTGAGCACAAAAACATTAAAAAAGAATACATATGTGGACATAGGATTTTTGAAGCATACAGAAATTTTGCTGTTGACACGTTGGACATTAAAACATAAACACGAGAGCAAGAAAGAACAGTTGATAACATTATTAACGAGCTTATATAAAAACACCTGACCATGAACAATTATACGAAGAGTGAGGGGTTCTAATTCAAATTCATCTAGGAGATGATTATAAGGATAGTGCCTTGGGGGCCAACGACCATGTTTAATGTTATAAAGATATTTACAAAATTTTTTCTGAAGGTTTTCAATCATTTCACTATATATCTTATAAGATGAACACCAGATAACACTGTTATACTCAAGATGACTCCTTACAAATGCATAGTACAGTTTTTTGATACATGAAATATTCTTAAATGTGTCTGTATTACGTAAAATAAACCCCAACATCTTAAACGCTGTAGTACAAATATTATTTATATGCTCATCAAATTGCAATTTAGTGTCAAATATAACCCTCAAGTCCTTACAATGAAAACATCTTTATAAATTAGTCTCTAATATCGTATAATTATATGTGATTGTGACATTTTTCCTAGTAAATGACATTATTTTGTATTTATCTATATTAATCGTCAACGTATTTTCCATACACCAAGAGGTTAACAAATTTAAATGATTTTTAAAATTTTTAAAATCATCGACACCGTTAATGACTCTTGTCAATTTAATGTCATCAGCAAACATATAGAAGTTGGAACTAAATAAGTATTTTACATTATCTAAATACAATAAAAATAGTGTTGGGCCCAGGTTCGAACCTTGAACCACTCCGCTATCAGCTACATAAGGCTCTGACTGAAATCCATTAGTTCTACAACTTGTTTGCGACCCTTAATTATTGATGAAAATAATTGTATTAGTTTATCATTAAAACCATATTCGTTTAACTTATTAGCTGTTTCAAAACTATAAAAACACCAACGTCGCATTTTCTCTCTAAATTAGCTGCTATAAATTATTCACGCACTTCAAAAAAATAATAGCTAATGCAATTTATACTTTCAATGAGGGATGTAATCATTAATAACTATTTTACAATTTTATCAATCTTATTTAAAAAAATAATTCGGTAAAATGCGGCGTTGGCGATTTTATAGTTTTCAAACAGTTAATATGTAACAAAAGATTATGGTTTACCTTATCAAAGACTTTAGATAGATCAGCATAGACGACGTCTACCTGAGATCGACAATCCAGAGCCGAGGAAACAAAATGAACAAAACTTCCCAAGTTAGTATTTGTGAATCTGCCCGGCATATAGCCATGTTGATTTTCACTTATCGTATTTCCAACATGACTGTATATGTAAGAACATAAGATACTTTCAAATAACTTTGCAAAGTTGCATAATAGGCCAATGGGACGATAGTTAGTTACTTGGCACTTACTCCCAGACTTTAAAATGGAACAAATTTTAGACAATTTCCACTGACAGGGAAAATGGCTTGTATGTAAAATCAAGTTGTAAATATGACAACGCGGTGTTAAAAACACAGAAATGCAGAAATGGACTAATTGTTAATCTTTCGCTAAGAACTTCGGTTTTTCCTGATGCATTTAAATTATCTTCTGTAATGCCTATTTACAAAAAGGGGGACAAAAGTGACATTACTAACTACCGACCTATTTCTTTAAGTAATAACTTCAGCAAGTGCTTTGAAACGCTTATTTACAATGTAGTAAGTGTTCATGTTATGCTATGAACAACACGGTTTTGTGTCTGGTAGATCTACGGTAACAAATCTTTCCTGCTTTTCCCAGTATCTTGCCGAGACTTTAGATCTTGGTATGCAACTTGATGTTTTCTATGCAGACTTTTCAAAGGCTTTTGATATCGTAAACTTTAATATACTGCTTTCCAAACTTTATTACTTTGGTCTTTCAGACTCTTTAATAATTTTTTTTCAATCTTATCTTACTAAAAGAAGACAGTATGTTTTCCTAAATGGTTTTGTTTCTGACGTATTTGAAGTTACGTCTGGAGTGCCACAAGGGTCGATACTCGGTCCGCTTCTTTTTGTACTTTTTATTAATGACATTGAAACTTCTTTTGACATACCTTGCCTCCTATACGCTGACGATTTAAATTTTTTTTGTAGAATAAAAACTTCTCTGGACTGTAATGTTCTGCAGAAGAATATTCTTAATCTTTTAGAATGGTGTCAGAAAAATGAGTTAAATCTTAATCTGTCAGAATGTTTTTTAATGCAATTTTCTAACAAATCAGTCATAAAGCTTAATTATTTTATTGATTCTTTACTCCTAAATAAACTGGATTATGTTAAAGATCTAGGTGTTATTTTTGATCCACAGTTCACGTTTTCCAATCATATTGATAGTGTCATACTAAAAATTTATTTGTTAATCTCTTTTACAGATTTTCCAGAGGATTCTTTATATTTCTAGACTATTTCTTCTACAGTTTTCCCTCATCCTCCAAATACTCTTTTTAAATTCTACTCTACGTCTTTAAAAAATTCTTCCATAGTTTTGTTATTTCAGATTATTCTTTGCATTTGTTTTCTTAAGATTCTTCTCTGGTTCGTCTTTTGTAAAGCCTTCTGTAGATATTAAAGCTGGACTCTTCTTTAGATTATTTTATAAATCCATCTTTACGAATAAATTCCTTTATAAACTTTTCTACACTCTCCAAATTCTAATTTAGCTTCCATTGTTCTTTAATATTCTTGTAATTCCTTCCTAAAACCGTCTGTAGATCTGAAATCTAGACTCTCCTTTAGATTATTTTATAAATTTTTTTCTAGATTCTTCTTAGCATTGTTTTGTACATTATTATATTCAATATGATGTTATGAACACCTCGTCTAAATTCGCCAAATTGTCTTTTAGATTGTTTCTATAGATTCTGTTCTAAAGCCGTATGTAGATCTAAAATCTGGACATTTTAGATTATTTTATTAATCTATCTTTAGATTCGTTACTAATAATAATTCTTCTTTGGAATTATTTTAGAAACTGTGTTCAAAATTATTAGTTGTTTCAAAACTTATTTACGGTTTCGTTTAGAATTTTTCTGGATTATTCTTTAGGATTCTATCTACACAAAACGTAACTTTCTAAAAACAAAGTTGCATTTTGGCACACAGTAGATATCCTTATGATTATCAACGAATATTGAAATAATATCCTCTTAAATATTAGAAATTAAGTACAAACTAGCTTGTGAGGGAATGATTCAACTTATAAAGAACACCTAAAGTGGGTTTACTTTCATAAAAACCACGTTCTAGTGTAAGTTCTTTATATTTGGCTTATGTAACTCGGTCTTTAATCGAGCGCTATTGTTTCTGGTAATTTCTAGTGAGAAATTTGTCAGAATTGACAGAGTCCACAAATATAGGTTAGAAGCTCTAAAAGTTTTTAAAATCTGTTAATTATTCACTCAAATTAAATCTGTGAAGTTATGAAACTGGTCTGAAGACAGAGTATCAAGACTAACTTTGTTTTAATAAAAATTTATATTGCGTTAAAATTTTTCGAATTGGGGTCTTGAGCACAGGCGGGTGAAAAGGAATTAACAAGAGTTAGGTCACGGGTTAGGTAACGGGCAGGTGTAGTAGGTAAAAATGGGAAAATGTGTGGAAAATTACCGAAAAAAAGTTTTTTACTTTCGTCTCCAATATTTTCTCCGAAACGGCTGGCAAAGTTGCTTGATTTCTGCGTGGCATTTTATAATTGCCTGTATTACATCAATATTTAGTCTTGCACACTTCTTTGTAGACTTTTGGCTGTTCATTTTTAAAATTTCAATGTGAAATTACAATTTTTCTTACTGCGCTTGTGTCAAGTGTCAAATTTTGACAATGAATTAGTACTGCCAACCGGAACACTTAAAAGTTAGGCACGGAGTACCAACCTAACAACTTCACAGCTGGTCGTTATCCAAGTGAAAACACTGTAATTGTAAATGTTGGAACTTTTTAACTTAATAAATAAAGTGCAATTTTATCTACTCAAATAGCTGATAAAGAAATAGTTTAGTATCTGCTATAAAAAAAAATGTTTTAGTGCATCGTTAATGATAAAATGCCATTTTATCAACTGTTTACACATGGTAAAATGAAATTTTTTCACAACTATTTTTGTTTCTGTGTTTTAGACGTTTATTGTTGACTTTTTACACGTTTATAATTGTCAATCAAAATAACTCACTAATTTAATCGACATAATGAAGAATGGAATAAAAAAAAAGAGATTGTTTATCCAGAAGTTCAAGAGTGACAAAGTCACGAGTGGTCCGATCTCACGAATAAACAAATAATCTTAATGTTGAATGTTGAAATTTGTAAATTTAATTGAATAAAGTGCGAATTTATCTACTCAATGAGTTGATAAAAATAGTTTAACATCTGCTATAGAAAAAACGTTTTATCTATGTTTGCAAAAGGCATCAGAATCTTGGTTTTATTTGTGCTAGATATCTGATTTTCCGCAATGTCGAGCAATTTTTTTTTTGGGAACGAACTAATCTATGTAATTAGTTATACATTATCAATGGATTTCATAATGACATATCGATGAATAATGATAAGTGTAGTGTATGTTCAATGGCCGATGCTGATTGGTAAGTAGGCGGCGCGAGCGTCGGGACGCAAGCGGGGACGTCGCGACGCCTATAAAAGATCTTCCCGTTCAAACGGTTTCCCTCACAGTTACAACCCCACATTACAACCGACTTCACAGCCTAGTTCACATCGACGACACCAACAGGTGAAAGCGAGGTGAGTACGCTTTAACTTTTATTATCCAACTTTCTCGCAACAAAAAAATTAAAAAAAAATTCGTAAATGCACGAAAATTGTGACTGGCAACTTTTGATCACACAAAAATTAAAAGCTTCTAAAATAATTTAATTAAAATTTTTCTAACCCGGCGCATCCACCATTTTTGCAAATCCTTTGTTAACGTTTTTAAGTTTGCAAAGAAAAGGTTATTCGCTTCGGGGAGTACAAAGTTTGCGAATGTTTTACTTATTTAATGAAACAATCTTTTTACTAAACTTCCACCAACTTGAAATAATGAGCATGTTTTTGTTTATGCTGAAATTTTGTAAACAGTTAAACTTTTGATTGATTTTCGTGTGGAGTCGGTAAGTGGCAAGTGTATTGAAAAGCACTTACTTTTCCCAAGTGATTAATTGTAGCAAAGTGTCATCGAATGTGCATTTAGCGAAATATTGCGCCGGAAGTGGGAAGATATTCTCTGGGATTTTTACGTGATAGATAAACCACAAGTTTTCAATAACATATCATTTACTCACTCATAATAATAATGAATATGAATTTATTAATAATTTTATTAATACGTTATGTTTCAATTTATGAATAGAATGACGTATTGACAATTATTTCCTTGTATGTGTTCGGTGTGAACTATATTGAGAAAATTTAATTATTTGCATCTTCACAGCTAAGTAATGCAATTAGGTGTAAAGCGATAGTGTTGATACCATATCTGTTTATTTACTAAATAGCGTTGAAATGTTAACATTTAACAATGTTTCAGTTATTTCATTCAAATGCCAATTTCGTCACTTATCACTTTTCGTTTGTATGCAACTTTATTTTACCGAAATTTTTTAAGTATTGGCAATTTGAAAAAAATGTTAAATTAATAACGTTGAACTCACTATTCTAAACAATGCGTGAAAATAGTTAAAATATAGGTAATTAACTCAAAACAGAGATCAGGATTTTTTTACTTTTAAATACATTATTCATATTTATGTGATTTTTTTCAGAATTTTTCTATATCTTCTTGCAATTAAAATTAGATAATTAATTTATTATTATGTCTGAAAAATTTACACTATTTAATAGCAAATTTTTTAGAAAATATACTTTTAGCAGACTCACTTTGTATAGACACACACTTAAATATTCTTCACATTTTTTAATCTAGAAACAAGTCTAGATTCTAGAGAAATACAAAAATTTCAAATTTTATTATGAAAATGTTTGTATCTGGAAACAATTCTGGAATAGGAAATTTCTACGAAATAGTTTTAAAATTAAAATTGTAAAAGGATTAATAAAGAATAAATCTAAGTAAAATACACTAACGCTGCTCAGTTTGCTAAAAAACATTGTAGAAAAATATTAAATAAATTTATAATAATATAAGATTAGTTAGAAACTCGGAAAAAATTAAAATGTCATAAAACACCAAGTATAGATTCTATAAAAATACAAAAATTTCAAATTTTATTATCAAAATATTTACATCTGAAAACAATTCTGAAATAGCAAATTTTTACGAAACAGTTTTAAAATTAAAATTGAAGAAAAATTAGAAAAGAATAAATACAAATAAAATACACAAACGCTGCTCAGTTTGCTAAAAAACATTGTAGATGTTTAATTCTGAATTGAAATAAAAATCTATTTTTCGTAACTAATTTATAAAAAATTAAAATTATGATTTTAGGATCTAAATATTACACAGTTAATAATCGCTTAATTTTAAATCATAAAACTAAAAATTTAAACAAACAGAATTTTATGGCTGTGTTTTTTGCACAAAACAATAGTTATTCATAATATTAATTTATATTATTTAATTAATATTAAGTTGTTAAAAAATTGTAAAAAATTATATTCTTAAATGGTTTTGTGCAAAAAAAACAGAAAAAAAATGTTCTCTAAACAATTCTAAAACATCGTTGTTTTAGAATTACATTAGAGATCACTTTTTTTATATTACTTGTTTGATATTAATATTCTTAATTAATTAATTTTGATTATAATGGAAAAACGCCAATTTCTGGACGTCTTAAGTTTTTGGGATATAAGTAGTAAAAACTGCTTTTAGTAGACTGACCCTGTATATAAAATATTTATCACATATCTTTTATTTAAACAGTCAGACAAAATAAAAAAGTAATAAGACCACGTCGATTCATTATGATTTTAGTTTTTTTCTGATTTAAAGTATGAATTTTAAATTTATTTGTTTTCACTTTTTAATTTAAAGTCCATCCTTTACATTTTTTTTTCGTTTTTTCAGCTCTTATTAGAATAAAATACACTACCTTACTAAATTGTGCTGTGTAAAATTAATAAACGCTCATATTTTATTAAAACCTACAAAATGGCAAAAATTCTTTATTTGTATGGAAAATACGTTTTGCAATTAAAATTGCATTTTGATCTACTAGTGTAATTAAGTTGCTGCAGTATTTTTTGATGAGTGCTATAAAGTGGGAATATTGAAAGCTGTAAAACTTTTATATCATCGATCTAATAAATAAAAATTATTACCTTACCTTATTCTTCAAAAAGATTGATTCTATTAATTTTTTTTATAAAATTATTTATTCGTGGATTGTTTCAGTTTTAAAATCGTACGAAACGGCAGATGGTAGTATTAAATGAATTTTTGTAATTTGCCGCCATTTTGATGCTTTAATAGACATATTAATGCACGCAACGTCATCAAGCGCGATGTCATTATAGTCATAATTTCACGGAATATTTTACGGAAATTTTTAGGTTGGCAGGAGGCAAATTTGCGACCGTGCTTTTGCCAATTTCAGAAATTTCAGGGGGCGTTCATGCAAGATTACCTTCATTATCATTCATACTAGTGTTTTTTGGCAGAATTTGAATAAAACAAAAATTTCAAATCAATTTTTCACTTTTAAAATTCAGACATTACCAACCGTCACAAAAATCCCTAAGTCGATTAAACTTAAAAATTTTGTTTAAAATCGACAGAAAGGGGGCAAATTACAAAAAATAGTATAAAAACTCGTTTCATAAGACCTTGAAGCACTCATTCTTTCAAAAAACTCGTTGTTGAAACTGAATTCAAGAGTGGTCTTATGAAACTTATTTTTTAATATACTATTATCCACAGCCAGTCTATTATTAGGTCATAATTGCTACTAGGAGACCTCTTATGATATCCATAAAACCTATAGGTTTTATGAAAACACCATAAAACCCGTAACGAAATTAAACTGCATTTCTCAGGCTTACCTTTATATTAATAAATGAGAGAATATAGTTGGTTTCTTCTTTATTCGATGTCGAGCACAGATTTACTGTAAACGAAGCCGGAACTAATGCAGTATTCCGATTTTAAAAATTAATTTTGAAAAATAATTTGCAAATACTGATTTATTCTCGGATTTTGTGTATATTGTCTGAATGTGGATAAAACGTTGTATTGCATACGGGTCTTACATGTGTTTTATCCGCGTTTAAACCTTTGCGTGGATAAAACACATTGTAAGATCCTTATACAATAAATAACTATAATAAGATCTCACTAATTACACGAAAATAAAAAATGGACGACAAATCAAAACAAATATAAAAAGTCGTAAGAAAAATTAATGATACGTACCCAAGTGCCATTGAAATGGTTTAAAATGTCGGTAATTTGCAGTAAATGGTTTTAATTAAAATCCGAATCAAAATATTTTCATTTGAGAAACAAATTTTCTGCTCCATGTATTTTCCACACACTTTGTAAATTAATATGTTATCCATCCAAGTATTGATTTTTTTGTTTTTGTTGCTTTCATTTATAATTTGTTTTTGTGCATCCATTAGTATTTGCTGATATTTTTAGTTTTCTTTTCAGAATAGTGAATTCAAGAAACCAAACTTTTTTTCATTTATTTGATTAAATGTGATCGTGGAAGAAAAAAATGTTAGTGTTTGTAATTATTAATTACCACTGTCTTTTATACACACAGTTGAAATTCTTCGTAACCAAACATCGAGCTAATGGATTTTTACATTAACTATCGGTTTTGGAAGTCGTAATAAAAACCTTATGATATCCACACTAAAGTTAATTTCGTTTAGCAAGTTAATGAAAATTTATGAAAGGCTCTAACGTTGTTTACTACCAAAAACTCTCATCGTGAGAAATCATTTATTTATTCCATATTTAATTAGATTCGTAAGCAAGTTACTTATTTAATTTATTTATGGTATAATTAAATGTTTGCAAAGATGTGCTAGGTTCAGGTGCGTAAGCTTGTAATTTCAGATTTGCATCGTCCGACATAATTAAATAACATCAGGGGAGAGAAGCACACTGGAAAAATGCAAATCACTTTTTAAAGATGTTATCGTCTTACGAGAATTTACCTTGAATTTAAACAATCATTAAATTGCAAAAATTGCTCCACCAGTTGAAACACATTGAGAAAGATGCAAAAGTCGTTTCGCTTAACTCAAACTAAGAAGTAATTGCCGATTCAACATTTTTGTACAGTTAGAAGCCCTTATGAGTTATGACAAAAGAAAAAATATACTACTGTCAAGATATTTGAAGGAGATACAGAAATTCGTTAAGTCCTTAACTAGAAATTGTCGATTGATATTTTTTTACAATCAGAGGTTCTTTTAACAAGCCTTATTTTCTGCAATATATATTTTCTGTTTATTTACCATATATCAAAAAAATGTGAGTTAAGATATTTCATCTTGTCGCAAGTTTTTTGTTACAAAAATATAATATTCTAAATTAGATTAAAATTCCAAAAGTAAATCTAATACGTGTGATTGTTTTAATTAATAGATAACATGAGATCGAAAATGTACTCAATTAGAGCAAGAAAATAAAGTGTAACCTTAGCCACATTTTAGCTGTGTTTAAAACCAGCATATGCAACATAACCTCAAAAGTGCGGCCGTAAATATAATGTGGCTAAAGTTTTGCAGGCACAGCTTGTTCTAATTCAGTATATTTTCGTTCTCATATTATAAAGCACAGAATAAAATATTACCAAATTTTTAATACGGTTTACATTCAATAAAGAAATTATACAATGTGTTTTTAAATGATTCTCATCTAGTCGTCTGTGAATTTTTCAAGTAAAATCAGAAATGCCGCTTTATAGAATTGATCACAGGCATTTAGACACCAAATACTATTCTCCATTTATTAAGTCTCCAATTCGGAAATAAGCTTCGATAATAAAAGTGTTTTCTTGCACAGTGTAACAATTTAGTTGCATTTTAACGAATTTTTAATTGCAATTGGTGAATTTCAAAACTGAAAGTTTTGACATTTATTGACAATTAATTCAATTGAGCAGAGCGGCACAAATTTTTTTACATGTAAACCAGTTTCAAAGTTAACTAGATGAGAATCATTTAAAAACACATTGTACAGGATGTTTCAAGTTTTAGGTCCAGTCAAAAAATAAATACTTCTAGTTGTCCAAAAGAAAAAAAATATATCTCACACGATAGAGTTTCTAACACGCTTCAATTTGATGCTTTAATGTTATACGAAATTTTCATGGTATGAGCGTGAATTGTGAAAAACTAGATAAAAAATTTTTTGTTTCCAAATTATTGCAATCGTTTTCTCATAATAAAATTCCTCCTATTTTTTAAGTGAGACTTCCGAAACTGAAACAGTAAAAAACCGAAGGCGTATTGAGCAATTGAAATTTCAATTTGCAAAAGATCAAATAAATGTTTTATCTTAGTCACCTTTGAAAAAACAGAGCTCGTGTCTTTGCTTGATTCACAAAAAATTGAAACGTCATTAACTGTCAGACTAAAATTTTACTTGTCAATTAAAAAAATGCCCTTTTTTTTGCAAATTGAAATTTCAATTGCTCAATACGCCTTGGGTTTTTACTGTTTCAGTTTCGGAAGTCTTACTTAAAAAATAGGAGGAATTTTATTATAAAAAAATTATTGGAATAATTTGAAAAAAAAAATTTTTAATGTAGTTTTTTGCATTTTACGCTTATATCATGAAAATTTGGGATATCAGCAAAGCATCAAATTGAAGCGTGTTAGAAACTCTATCGTTTGCGATATATATTTTTTATTTTGGAATACTAGAAGTATTTATTTTTTGACTGGACCTAAAACTTGAAACATCCTGTATATTAAAGGCATTGGCAACTTAAAAAACAACTTTGCCTGATAGTACTGAAAACGCTTATTACTGTAGTGAAAACCGTTTTTCTGTATCTGGTCACTAACTCAAGTTATTCCGATTTAAAGTTGAAATTATGACGTCATAACCGCCTATCGAGCATTTGGTCCAATATTAAGATCAAATGGTTTTTGACTTTTAAGTGACACTGACACTGTCAGAGTTTAACAAAACTTGAAAAAATTCCTCATATGCTTTCGCGAAGTTCAAGCCAAAATTTAGAGCAGAAATTCATCGAAAAATTAGTTAATTTTTGATTTTCTGGAAGATGTGTGAAAAATGTTCAAGTGTCTCTCAGGTTTTTGGTAGTTGAGAGGATTCAGTGGTAAGAGGATTCAATGATGTGAGGCGGTTGTAACGTCACGATTTTTTTCTTTCGGAGCGATTATCTTGCTTATTTCTCACCGCAGGAAATTTTTAAAAGAATCTACTGGTATAGAACAAACGATATTTTCAATTTCCGTTAAAACATAAAACAGGTAAAATAAGTTGCCAATGCCTTTAACGTTGTAAAAAACAAACTAGAATCACATTAAGTTAGACCGAAAATTGTGTAAATTCTACGTTTTTCGAGTTTTTAAACATGTTTTTGAGATACAATTCGAGTTTTGTTGAGGTAAAAAATATTTTTTTTCGCTTTTTTTTATTTGAAGAAAAAAACACCGAATGAGATGTAATTAATCGTTTCTAGATCTACAAATTGTTTTTTTTGCGAGAACTTGTCAAAACATACCTAAAAATTACAAAATAAATGAAACTTGATGTTAGTTTCTCTCGATTTAACTCGTTTTTGAGCGAAATTTCGTAAAAATAAACCGAAAATCCATGAGAAAATTAGTTTTGAGCTAAAATTTTAAGTTTAGAAATGTCGTTAGCACAAACCGAAAAATCACCAAATTAAGTCGAAAATTACATGATTTTTGCCTTTTTGAGTGTTTAACACGTTTTTCTGTCTGAAATACTATTTTTATGCAGTTTTTATTACAGAAACGTAATCATTTGTCTTAACCAACAATTTCCAACAAAACATCTTCAATTATTATTTGAAAGGATGATAAACGAAATGCCGAACTTTTAATTTACAGACTTCAGATTCTACGGTTTAAAAAAATCACAAATTTTAAATATTTTGAGATTTAAAAAAGGACGCTTAAACCCAGTGAAAAACAATTTTAATTATCGAATTTTTTTAATCGATGTCAACTCAGGAAGTTTTTTAATAACCTGTTAAGTGAATTCTTTTGGATAATGCAAACAAAAGTTTCTTCTTATACAAAACCTAAGTAATGTCTATTACAAGAATATTAAAGTCTATAAACGTCTCTGAAAATTCCAAACCTGCATGTAAAGTAATCCAATCCAATCACAATAACGGCATATTATCCTACTTTCCAGCAAACATTGTAAAATGTACAGATTTTTATTGAAATCTTGCTTATGCACAACCTTTAAGTTAAGCCAGGACTTCAAAGGAATAACAAGACCTATCGGACAAGGAAAGTTACAAGCCACAAGTTTACCGTGTCCTAACTAAAAGTGAATTATAGCATTTACCAAATAATAACAAATGGTGAAAAAACTAGTAAAAGTTTTTTAGTTTCAGAGATATTGCGTAATAAAAAAAACAGTATCAAATTTTAACTTTCAAATAATTTACATACCAGTATTATTATTATTTTGAACAAGCTCGATAACTGCCATACATCTACTTCAAGAAAAAACAAGTTATCATTTTGGTTATAATCAAAAAGAAGTTAAGTGCAAAATAACTTTGCACTTTAAACTTTAAATTTTGTGAAGCATTCATTTGAATAGCATTTCACAGGAAGTCGAACGACACTTTCCATAGGCGAATATTGTTTCTATTGTTTTTAAAGTAATTTCACCAAATTAATACAATTTTATTTTTCTAACAGCGGGCACACTTTTTCAGGGGTGCACATTAAAATGCTGCTTGATTATGTTTCAGTTGTTGCAAAAGGTGACTGCACAAATACTTTTTAGATTTTTTTTTAACAACAAAATCTATTTTTTTTTCTGACGAGCAATTTGGTTAATTTTTTGTGTGACCACCTATTTTTCAGTGTTTAATGATCTAATAGTAATTGGGCTTAATTTGAAAGAAAAGAAACGTTTGTTAAAATAGCATTTTTAACTTGAAGTCATTTTTTTGCTTCTAATTGAAAAACAACCCCCTAAAATATGTGCATTTTAAATTTCATAACAACCCGTTGATAAATAACTGAAATATTAAGCTCGAAAGTCTTAGGTGAGACAGCCTGTATAAATTATATTCAGGAAGATATTAATAATGATTCCCCTAGGTTTTTGAGCACACATAAATAATCTGCAAAAAAATAACAACAATACATTCTTAATAAAATGTTCATGATGACAATGTATTAACTAAGCCTGAAGACATTTTAAATTCTTTTGCAAGATTTTTCAGCAATCTTACGTGAATTCATCCCCAGAGTAAGGTACATATTCAGAAACAATACATATACAGGGTGTCCGTTTTTCGAGTTCCACCATGGGGATCTCAGTTATTATAAGAAGATAAGGTCGGCTAAATTAGGTCAAAGTTGTACATTTTTATTCTAAACAATTATCTGAAAGAAAATTTGATGTGTCATTTTTAGTTTTTGAATTATTGGGCAAAAAACGGAAATTTGTAATTTTCGTTTTTAAAAGAATTAGACGTTTTCAACAAGGACGTTTTTTGGGCACTTTTTTACAAGGAATCTAAATTTGTCATCGTATTTTCCAAGGCGTTCTTGATATCAGAGTTACAACACTCAACTTTGGTTTTTCTTATGGACGCCATATTCGATTTTTGTATTTTTGAAAAGTGTTTTTATTTCTGTTTACAGCGATGTATCGTATGATATGATCGAATCTTACATATAGGTATTAATCAAAATGGAAACAAGCATTTTTGCGAAGAGTGTTTTGAAAAAAACGCCTACAATTTTGTTTTTAAACAAACTAGATTTTGGAAGTTTAATTGAATTAGGATCTGGAAGGTTCACATTTGCGTCAAGCTTACTTATTTAAAAATTAAACGACACGATAAGCTAGAAGTTTATTTTTTGGAAAACAAAACAAGACAAAGTTATAAAAATTCTGCTTCCATATTTTATAGAACTGTCAAAAGTTGGTTTGTTAAACAAAATTTTTGGAGTTTTTTTCCAAAGCACTCTTAGCAAAAACGCTTTTTTCTTAATTTTACTCAGCATGTAGGATTCGATCATATCATGTAATACATCGTTGTAATCAGGGACAAAAAGACTTTTCAAAAATAAAAGTATTAAATATGGCGTCCATAAGAAAAACCAAAGTTAAGTGTCACTATGACATCAAGAACGCCTTGGAAAAGGCGATGACAGATTTAGACTTTTTGTAAAAAAGTGTCTGAAGGATGTCTTACTTAAAAGTGTCTAGTTCTCTTAGTTTTTGCTTAAAAAATTAAAACGAAAATTACAAATTAAAAATGACCAAATTTTCTTTCAGGTTATTGTTCAGCATAAAAATGCGCAACTTTGCCCTAATTTAACCGACCTCGTATTTCTTATAATAACTGAAATCCCCATGGTAGAGCTCGAAAAACGGACACCCTGTATACAGAGTAGCTCAAAAAAGTATGATGTCATAATAATAAATTTTGAATGCCATTCTATTATTTTTTGTGCTTATTTGATACCTTTTTAGCTTCTTACATATCCCTAAAGTTTTTTTTTCAAATCGGTTCAAGGATTACTGTTAAAAAAATAAAAACCAAAAAAATCGGTTTTACACCTCCAGTTTTAAAAATTAATAAAAAATCGAAACAGTGCTTTTTTACGACATTATTACTACGTAAGTAATAAACAAGGTTTAACAGACTTATTAAGTAAGTTTGATTGGTTTGAATTACTACAGGGTGTTTATAATTTATTTCCAAACTTTTAAAACTTTGGGGCCGTTTATTTTGCTTATTTTAAATAGCAACCCCTCTTTAGTTTTATATCATTCGATGCAGAATCAAAAAGCAAACATTTTTTCTTACACATAGATTCAAAAGTTTTGTATCACTTTAATTATGGGTTTAGGATAATCTTTGGTAATTGAGACTAAAACTTCAATCATTTATTTTATGTTAAAGCAATTTTAAACAATAAAAAAAAATTCATACAAAAGAGCATCAAACCAAAAAATGATTACTACCATAGCGTATTTCTTCTTCTGGCATCAATACAAACTTAAAAACGCGCCATGTGCTTCCAAACGGCGTTTTTGGATTAGTTGAGTTGTTTTACCTAAGTTTAATCGTTTTTAAGATATTTAGAATTTTTTGAAAATTTTTGGATTTACGTACACCTATCACTTAAAAAATTGGTAACTCTCTTAGTTTTAAAGATTTCGAAATCATATTTGGAAAATTAAAAGAGAAAGGCCATATCTGTTCTTCAGTGTGTTTAAAATTGGAAAAGAAGTTAATAAACCCAAGAATTTTAAGGTTAAGTATAGACAACTTCGAGTACCTATAACTTAATTTTTTCAAATGATATGTCCCTATTTTTATTTTACCAGATGGAGGAGAATTTTTTTCTGCACCGATCTGTATTAATATTCCCTATACTTATCTAAAATAATTTTCAAGTTATGTTGGTTTTTTTGGCATTGTATAGGAAATTTCTTACTAACCACAGCTATTTTTGCATAGTTTGCCAAAAAAACATTTCTGATTAAACAAACGACAAATTCTGTTGAAAATTGTGTTATCCGTCCTGTGAAAACAAAATAAATTCATTGAATGTTGATTTGAAAAACTTTAATTTCTCACACTTTTTCTCTCGTTTCCATGGTAAGAAAAGGCCTATGGCTAATGAATTTTTCAATCCCAACAAAAAGTAATTGTAAAGTAAAAAAGTAAAGTAATTTTTAAAAAATTTGAAAACACCAAAGGAAAGATCGAGGCTTGCTCTTTCAAATGAGCTGAAAACGATTTCCACATTTTAAAAAATGACAGAGTTATCGATTTTTGAACTGGAAGGTGCAAATCAAAAAATAAAAAATAAAAAACCTTAAATATTTCGTAAACGGCTAAATTTTAGTATAGGGGAAACTTACGAAAACTATCTTAAAATAATTCTAGTAATACAAAAACACATTAAAAATATAGATTTCCATTTAATAAAGAAGTTAATAGCGACTTCCGGTATAACCGGAAGTGTCGTCATCTTGAAAATATTTCCATTAGGGAGGACGTAAAAGATTTTTTTTTATTTATTTTATTATTAATTCTTGATGAGTAAAATTCATTTATCTATCAAGTAATAATTAGATTACTAATGTAATTAGTCACATGAGTACAAATCAAAAAATAAATTACCATTTGACTTATTAGATTCTAGGCTAACAAATTTTCTTGTATTAAAATATATTGTTTTGAAAAATATTTTAAATTTGGTATGCAAACTCCATACCATTAGAAAGCTTATCAAAAATGCTATCGATACATAAAAAATATATGGTGTTCCATTTGAAGAAAAATGAGTTATTCAACTTTTGGCGTTTTGACACACTCTGTATATTATCTGCGTACTTTAACTAAAAGTCGACTATTTGCTAAAACTACAAGGTGTTCAAAGTTAAAGAATGAGTTATTCAACTTTTGGCGTTTTGACACACTCTGTATATTATCTGCGTACTTTAACTAAAAGTCGACTATTTGCTAAAACTACAAGGTGTTCAAAGTTAAAGAATGAGTTATTCAACTTTTGGCGTTTTGACACACTCTGTATATTATCTGCGTACTTTAACTAAAAGTCGACTATTTGTTAAAACTACTTGAATAATCCCTACTACTTGAATAATCCCGAAACGAAAAGAGGTAGACCCATAATATTTTATATAAAGTTACATTATTTTTTGCGTAGAATCCAATTATGTAAAAATATACAGGGTGTTAGGGAATGATTTAGCAATATTTCGTATGTGAATTTGTCATGATCAGACGAGTTAAAAAGTCTTATACCATTTTTCCAAAAAATGCATACTTATTTATTAATCCACCTGTTGAGAGCCACTGTGTCGTTTATGGTGGTTTATTAGCGGTTAATTTTTTCTTTAAACAAAGTGGACATAGTGGCGCATGGACGTTTTGAGAATTTTCCAAAATTGTAGATAGCATGGTCATTTGTGTAGGAGGTTCGAGCCCCAGTTCTAGCATACATTTCTTTTTGTTTTTTTTTTAGAAATTTTGATCACAAAACACAAATTGTAATATAAGAATTACGGAGTGGACCAAGAAGTTAATTTACCTCTGCTGTTTTGTCAATAATACTCAAATTTACGCTAATTTTTTTCATTCTAGTTCAGCGGTTCTCAAAATTTGGGACTTTAATTTCAGAACGATTTTTTGGGAAAACTATGCATTTTCGTTTTACAAAAATTTTACTTAATCGATTCGTTTTGCCATTCTCTATCTACCTTTTAACTTATGCTAAACCATTCCCTAACACGCTGTATAGGGTGTCCTATTTAAAAAAAATATAGCTTAGGTTCACCACTCTGTATACAACACCCTGTGTATAATAAAAATATTTTTAGTTTGTGAACTTTAAGTCGATGTATCGGATAATAAAAACGGCATGGCAATATTTCAAATAAAAAAATTATTATGGACCTATTACGCACCCCTGGGTCATGCTGTATTTATCTGCCGCAATCGAAGATTTGATTGATTTATTTAACCGTAATGTAAAAGGAATATAAAAGCTGCTTTCTGACTTCTGTCTGTCCCATAAATGGAAACAAAATAATAATTATTATGAGTTTAAGATTCGCCCTGTATGTAAAATGACGTAGGTATAAGTTGGATTGGTTCAAGAGGAACCCTCAAAGCGATGGCTTTTGGTGACTAAGCTTCGACGCGTTCAAACTAATCAAAATTTAATCCTCTTCTCGTGACCGTGTTATTGCAAATTAAAAGTGCAAATTGTGGACGACCTCAACACGTTGCTTTCACCACATGTTGATTTCCTGTTTTTAGGGTAGGCGATGGAATCGTCGAAATAGAATTGTCACAAGCATTGTCAAGTAATTTACATTCCAATCACCTGCTTTAAATCGTTTAAAGTAAAAACCAAGTTTGGGCTTAAAAAAATTCAAGCAGAGGATTGTAGGCCAATTAAAAAACGTATGTAAACGAACATTGAACTAAGCCGAGAAGAATTAAAATTCATTAAACAATAAATCCAACACAACACCGGTTAATGCATGCCATTTTGTTTCCTATAATTATTGTGAACATGCGTGTATTCGTATTAAGTATTTATCATTCAATTATGGCAAATCAAATTTGTTCTACCTACGAGTTTTATGGAAAAAAATATCGTCAAGCTTCAAGCGATGATATACATACATTGTTAGTTTGATCGAATAAATTCCTTATTTACATTAGGTACTTTTCACAGTTTACGGTTGACTTACAATTGTTAAACTGAGTCTGTATGTTTTAACTGGCAATTAAAACAATGTATCGTTCAGATTGTTTGTTTAGATTTATTTGTCTATAAAACAGTGGTTGTAACAGTGTTGTCTTTAAAAGCCAATGCTGTAATAATTACAAAGTGTCTCACTGAAAAATATTACTTTCGATGGTGAGAAATCGAGATATTCAAAAAGATTTAAAAGTAATAACATCTTTATAGGCATTGTCTGAAAGTAATATTTTAATTTGAAATGGCTTAATTCTAAATTAAATATTTAATTAATTTTCTGCAAATCGACCATCAGAACTTGGTTTCGTATTTTTTTACTAAACATGTTTTTGAACTTTATAACTTGAACCATATTGCATTCGTTTTCAGATGAAATGTAAAAAATAATAATAACCGCGTTTGGTTCGTCTGAGTTTTGATAGTTTAAAAAACATTATTTATTCTTTGAGTTTAGAAAATTTTATTGTGATCGACAGAATAGTTTTTGAGTTATTTGATATAAAAAAATAGGACTTTGATTTAGAGATCTTTGATGCTACAAGTAGTTTCAGGTTAGTCTCTATCCTTCCAAAAATTTAATTAAATATTGCACACAATATGATTTATTTGTCATTAACTAAAAAAATCATGGGGAAAATTCGATTTAATCTTGTATTGTCACTGTTTTCACATTTTATTAAAGACAGTAACTGAAAATGTTATTTATAAACTCAACAATAAATTTTTATGTAGTAGTCAACATTTACAGTTTTCCAACATTTCATACACATAAAACTTAAGCTTCCCGGTGGATTTTGAATAAACGTATGACACCGAGTGTGAAACTAATGTAGAAGGAATAAACAGATGATACTGCTATGTCTCTCGTTTCATTCGTTTTTTAAGTAAAACTATAATATTTATTTAATAACTAGCAGTTGCCCACGGCTTTGCACGCATGTTCACAACCAATTTGAAACACAGAAATACAATGCAAAACTTGGTATAATAAAAAGTAGAAAGACATGAACTTTAAAACCGTTACCCAATGTAAACCCGAGTAAATTTTGCTCGTTTTCAACTCATTCCCTGTTTAATCCTCTTGTGGATGTAATTTTCAAAAATCCTGAAACACATTTTCTTTATTTTTAACGGGTAAGTCCAAATGCCAATTCTCTTGGATATAACTTCAAAAATGAAGGAGTTTTGCGTTTAATTCCTATAGGAGTAGAATTTCTAAAAATCCTGAAATGTGTAAGATATCCATTGATATGTATAACTTCAACAATAAAGAATTTTTTATATGTATAACTTCAACAATGAAGGATTTTTTTTTGTTTAACCCCCTTGGAGTGGAGTTTTCAACAAACCTGAAACACTCGTTTTTTATTTTTAGACGAACGCCCAAATACCATTTTTCTTGGTAATAACTTCGAAAATGACAGATTTTTATATTCAACCCTCTTGGGGGTGGAACTTTCAAAATCCAGAAACATGTCTTTTTTCATTTTTAACCGAAAGATCAAATACCATTTTTCATTAATATAGCTTCAAAAATTACAATTTTTTATGTTTAACCCTCTTTGGGGGTGGAATTTCTAAAAATAATAAAATACCTGTTTCTTTATCTTTCACCGAATGCCCAAATACCAATTTTTATAATTATAAGTTCAAAATTACGGATTATTATATTTAACCCCCTTTAGGGGTGGAAACTCCAAATGTTTTTAAACACACGTTTTTCATCTTTAACCGAAAGCTCAAGTACCATTTGCATGGATACAAATTAAAAATTACGGATTTTTATACAAATTCTAACCCGTGTTCAACCCCTTTGGGGTTGATATTTCCAAATAAAACACGTGTTTCTTCACTTTTCACTGAAAGCCCAAATACCAGCTTCAATTAATGTAAATTCAAAAGTTACGAATATTTATACAAATTATATTACGCCATTTAACCCTCTTAGGGGTTGATTTTCCAAAAATCCTGAAACACGTCTTTCTTTATTTTTAACCGAAAGCCCAAATACTAATTTTCAAAGATATAACTTAAAAAATGACGGATTTTTATTCAAATTTTAACACCCTATTTAACTCTCTTAGGGGGTGATTTTCGAAAAATCCTTTCTTAGTACACCCCTACGTTACAAAAGCTATCTACTGTAAAAATTTCAAGTTTCTATCCTTAGCCGTTTAGGCTGTGCGTTGATTTGTCAGTTAGGCCAAGCAATTTTATATATACAGGGTGATTCTTTTAGGGCCTACATTAGAAACTTTTTAACTTCTAATATAGCTAGAGCTTTAAAATTTTGCATACGATCCAAATCGACCATTTTGGGTTTAACTAAATTATTTTCAAAATGGCTGAACTTCCGGAACTACAAGAAATTGGCGCCAAGTTTGAAATTTTAAATAGTAACTTCACATTTTTATTGCATTTTTGAATTCACCTTCTCACACTGAGTAAAATTTACCCAAGTTGTTGGTACTTATCTGTCATAGTTTTTGACATATGTCAATTTTTTTGCTAAAATTTTCATTTGCGGGGGTTTATTTAAAATATCACAGCCCTTGAACCCTTTGCGATAAGTAAATAATTTTTTTTGCATTCGATAACCAAAGATTTGAGGAGCCTTCCGGAATTTTCAAAATTATTAACTGTCAAAATTCAAGGCTAGTATGTTTTTTTTTTAATTATTATTAACAAAAGGTTATAACTCAGTTTTTTCAAATGGAACGACCCTATTTTCTTAACGGCAATCGAAAGAACATCGACATTTATGGTCACTTTTATCAACATGTCCTATACCTATCTCTCGCAGTTTTTGAAATAATCACAAAAAACTGGTTTTACTTTGTAATTTTCATCGTTAATCAAGTAGGCCTTGCAAAATGGTCAACAATTGTCAAACTTTAACATTTTATTTAGTTTTTAGCTGGTTGATTGTGGAATAAACAGTAAAACAATAATATTTAATTATGGTTTATTAAAACTTAGTGAATTATGTAAAATAACTCAATCAGTCTGCCATCTAATTTTGAACTTTTTAAATGAAAATGGTGGACAAATCGAACATTTCTTTTGGGTAATAGCACAACTTTATCGTATTTTTCGAAAAAATTTCGATTAAAAATGAAAATAATGAGCTAAAATTTCGTTTTTTGCGATTATTTCAAAAACTGTAAGAGATAGGTATAGAAATTGCTCCAAAAAAATCGATGTTCTTTTGATTGCCATTGAAAAAATAGGGTCATTCCATTTGAAAAAATTGTGTTATAATCATTTATTGATTGTCATTTTAAAAAAATCATAGTAGCCTTGTAATTTGACAGTTAAAAATTCTGAAGATATTAGAAGACCCTTCGAACTTTTGTCTATCAAATGCAAAAAAAATTATTCAATTACTGTAAAGGGTTCAAAAGCTGTGCTATTTTAAATAAACCTTCGCAAATGAAAATTTGCAGAAAAAAATTGACATACTTCAAAAACTATGACAGATAAGTATTAACAACAGGGTATATTTTAGTCAGTTTCAAAAGGTGAATTCAAAAATGCAATAAAAATAGGTGGTTACTATTTAAAATTTCAAAGTTGGCGCCAATTTCTCATCGTTCCGGAAGTTCAGCCATTTTGAAAATAATTTAGTTGAACTCAGAATGGTCGATTTAGATAGTATACAAAATTCTAAACCTCTAGCTATACTATAAGTTAAAAAGTTTCTAATGTAGGCCCTAAAAGAATCAGCCTGTATAGATAGATAGATAGATAGATACATTACGAATATGTACTTATAAAATTATTAAACCATTATAAATAATAACTTGTACAAATTGTACAAAGGTGTTAGAGAATGGAAACGGAAAGGTAAATTAACTTCGTGGTCCACGACTCCATAATTCTTCCATTCCAATTTGTGTTTTGTTATTAAATTTAACAAAAAAAAAAACAAAAAAATTATGCCCGAATCGATATTCGAATCTCCCACAAAAATAAACATGCTAGCAACACTATTCAAAAATTCTCAAAACGTCCATGCGCCCTATGTCCATTTTGTTTAACTAATAAACTACCATTAACCACACAGTGGCTCTCAACAGGTGGGTAATAAAATTCTTTTGAAGAATGCACTTTTTGGAAAAATGATATAAGGGTTTTTTAACTGGTCTGATCATGACAAATTCACATACACAATATTTCTAAACCATTTCTCAACACCCTGTATATCCCGATATATCCTGCCAAATAAAGTCCAGTAATAGGTGGCTATGAGTAGAACTCATACACAAAAAAAAATTCTAATAAAGTTTTTTCGTTTTCGATTTGTCATAAATATCGGTCACAAATGATTCAAGCACTCCTTTGGTTGTTGGATCTTTGTAATGACCCAGAATTTTTTTGGCAGGTTATTTTGGGACTACCTGTATAGAAAAATGTGTTAGTTTTGCTTATTTTTCAGTACGTAAATCAATCAGTTATGTTACGAAATTTCCTTAAAAATATTCCCACCAAAAAAAAAAACGTGGAAATGGACTAAAAATTATGTTTTCTTTCAAATTTTGCTTTTTTTGAGCGCTTACACGTATTTGAAATATAAACTGATTTTTGGCGAGATTTTGATAAATCGGAAAGAGAAATCAGTAAATTATTAGCTCAAAAATAAGACTTTTTTCACGTTTTCAACACATTGTCCAGCTAGATTGAATGAAAATTAATTGAATTAATTATTAGTTAGTTAAGGCAATATTTTCTTTCTATTTTATGGTTAAACGATTTCAGATCCGACTATGTATTCATATTAGATAACAACTTTGTTTATGTTGCCCATCAAAAATTGTATTTACGTACATAATTTTTAATAAAATTTTTGAATCCAAATATTAATAGCCACTTGCAATATTATGATGTAAGCAGAATCTTTTGATTCTCGAATAACGTAAGATTTTAAAGTTTAAAATTTGAATTGTCTCGATTAAAAGAAGAGCGATTGCTACTGGTAAAAGCATAGATCACCAGAAAAGTAAAATAATAATTTTGCTTAAAGTCAACATTTTTGATTTAAATCTGTGTGAGTGATGTAATATCGATAAATATCTCTATTCTATGCAACTTGTTCAAAAATCTCCACGATTGTTTTTGTCATTTCTAAAGCCTCGAATGCATTTATTTGTACCAAGTTTAAGTGATGTTATCATCACAGTGTCCCAACAATGTGTGTCCCTCAAAAAAATTATACAAAGTTATTGCATTGCCAAAATTTATTTTTAAGTCTAACAGCGTGTTTCAGAAATGAGCTAAAAAACTGATGTGTTTTTTAATAAAACTAGCTTTTAGGTTAATAGTAATAATTTTGACCTAAACTTTTATGGGTGGACTCTTTTTTATTCTTTTTTTTTTGACCAGAAACGAGTTTTATTTTCCATTATTGATTCTTTTTGCCTATGATACGCGTTATACAGGATCGCTAAAAAGTATGGATACAGCTAAATATTTTCAGAACGGTTTAACAGAGCACGTTGAAATTTGGGGTACAGTTAAATGCGTTTAAATTCTATCATCTGAGATTTTTTTAAATTTTCTACTGTCATTTATTTTGAAAATACAAGGCTAACGTGATTTTTTCTGAATGGCACGAAGGGTTAAAATTAATAATTTTTAAAAGAGCATTTTTTTCTGAATTTAGTGATGTAGGGGAGACCGGGGATAGTTGGCGCACGGGTAAGTTGGCGCATATACTATATCTTTAGAACCGAGCTGCATACAAGCCTACATAAAACAATTAGTATCGAGGTGCTGTTGGCTGGCAGAAAATAAATTAAAAACCTTTTGCGAAAATTTCGAGTAAATTTCTCTACCTTTCTTTTACAGGTAATTATGTCCCAAATGTTTATTTGAATGATTAACCATCTACATAATTTAAAGTAGGGTAAAATTCTCTGTCATTTAGTATTTTTGTCCAGTGTTCAATATTGAGGTTAACTGCTGAAAAGAGTGTTTTATTATTAAAATGTCACACGAAGCATGTTGACGCAAAACGCAAAAAATTCACAAAAAACTGGTACAGCAAAATGTCATATTTGACATTTTCATGTAGTTTCATACAATAGCCTAATAAAATTTTACTGTACCAATTTTTCATGAATACGATAGTACCAACACGGGGCTAACAAATAATTTATTTAATTTTATTTGCCAAAACTCCGATGACAGTGACTGAAATTCATACCATAAAGTAAGAAAAATGTTTAAGTCTGTTAATTTTATTTAAAATTTGAAAATATGTTATATTCTCAAACTTACCTCTTACCAGGGGGTAAATTGGCGCATTGAAGTGTTGGTCTTACAAAAGAATTATTCATAATCTGGTATAAAATTACATAATGAGCATGAACGATATTGAAAAATAAATGAGTACTAAATAGTTCTATATACAGGGTGTTAGGGAATGGTTTAGCAATATTTCGTAAGTGAATTTGTCATGATCAGACGAGTTAAAAAGCCTTATACCATTTTTACAAAAAGTGCATACTTTCTTAAAAAAAATTATTAATCCACCTGTTGAAAGCCACTGTGTCGTTTATGGTAGTTTATTAGCTATTAATTTTTTTTTTTAAACAAAATGGACATAGTGGCGCATGGACGTTTTGAGAATTTTTCAAAATTGAAGATTGCATGGTCATTTGTGTGGGAAGTTCGAACCCCAGTTCTGGCAAAAATTTCTTTTTGTTTTTTTTTAGAAATTTTGATATCAAAACACAAAATGAAATAGAAGAATTACGGAGTGGATCAAGAAGTTAATTTACCTCTGCTGTTTTGTTAATAATATTAAAATTTACGCTAATTTTTATCATTCTAGTTCAGCGGTTCTCAAAATTTGGGACTTTAATTTCAGAACGATTTTTTTGGAAAACTATGCATTTTCGATTTACAAAAAATTTACTTTTTACTTACTTAATTGATTCGTATTTATTTATGATTTATGATAAACCATTCCCTATATATACAGGGTGTTCCGTCTAAACCCCACATTAGAAGTATTGAAAGTTCTAATAAAGATATTTATCTGAGAGTTGGTACTCAGGCATAATCCGTTGAGTTATGCTCAATGAAAATATTTTTAAGATGGGAGCACTTCCGGTTATACCGGAAGTTGCTATTAACTTTCTTATTTTAAATACAAAGCTATATTTTTCACTGCGTTTTTGGATTAGTTGAGTTATTTTAATGGAGTTTTTATTAGCTTTCCCTATACCCAAGTTTAACCGTTTTCGAGATATTTAGGATTTTTGAAATTTTTGGATTTGCACCTGCCACTTAAAAAATCGGTAACTCGCTTAGTTTCAGAGATTTCGAAATCATGTTTGGAGAATTGAAAGAGAAAGCCTATATCTGTTGTTCAGTGTAAACAAAATTGGAATTGAAGTTAATAAACCCAAAAATTTTAAGGTTAAGTTTGGCCAACTTCAAGTACCCAAAACTTATTTTTTTCAAATGGGATGTCCCAATTTTTATTCTACTAGATGGAGGAGAATTTTTTTCTGCATCTATCTGTATTAGCATTCCCTATACCTATCTGTGATAATTTTCAAGTTATGTTGGTTTTTTTGTTATTGTAGGAAATTTCTTACTAACCACAGCTATTTTTGCATAGTTTGCCTAAAAACATTTCTGATTAAACTTAAACGACAAACTCTGTTCAAAATTGTGTTATCAGATTGTGAAAACAAAATAAATTCATTGGGTGATGGTTTGAAAAACTTTAATTTCTCACCTTTTTTCATTCGTTTCCATGGCAACCTATGAGAAAAGGCCTATGGCTAATGAATTTCTCAATCCCAACAAAAAGTTATTGTAACTTGAAAACTATTAAACATAAGTATAGGGAATGTTAACACAGATCGAAGCAGAATTAAATTCTCTACCATCTAGTGAAATAAAACTTTTGTCATTTCATTTGAAAAAAATGAGTTATGGGTGCTTAAAGTTTTGCAAACTTAATTTTAAAAATTTGGAGTGTGTTATTCTTTTTTAGAAATTTGAAAACACCAAAGGAAAAATCTAGGCTTCCTCTTTCAAATGAGCTCAAAAATATTTCCAAATTGTTAAAAATTGCAGAGTTATCGATTTTTGAACTGGAAGGTGCAAATCCAAAAAAAATTTTAAAACCATAAATATTTCCTAAACGGCTAAATTTAAGTATAGGAACAGCTTGTGAAAACTACCTTAAAATAACTCTAGTAATTCATAAACGCATTAAAAATATAGCATTCCATTTAAAATATGGAAATTGAAAGCGACTTCCGGTATAACCGGAAGTGCTGCTATCTTGAGAATATTTTCATTGAGCAGGACCTAAAAGATTATGATTGTACACAAATTTTCAGATGATTATCATTATTAGAACTTACTTCTAATGTGGGGTTTAGACAAAACAGCCCGTATTATCTTAAATTAACGGTTAACGGACTTGATATAAAATATTTTTTTAAAAGTGCGCCAACTATCTATCCCCGGTCTTCCCTAACATATTCCCACCTTTATTTTCATGAAAAGACAAAAAAAATTAAAATTCAAAAATTTTATTCTGGATTTCTGCAAAAGTAAAACCAAGTTAGCTTTGAAAATTCATTCCAAAATCTTAACTTCGATTTATACCTCAATTTATAAGATGTACATCCTCGTACATCGTACATCCCTGGAATTCTTTGAACTACATCCCCAGCTGTTTACCCCTCGTATTTAATAGTTAATACTGGAGTTTACCAACTTATTGGGACAGCCTGTGTTTCTGTATTGTAAATGCTGAATAATTTTGAAAATGTGATGTGCATTGTAATAGGAATACTTAAGTGTGAATTATGCGTCAGAAACGCGATACTAAATAACAGAGTGTTTGTAATATTACAGCTGGTAATTTCATTAGCTGCTCGTTGTAAGTTCGACCCAAGTCATAATTGACAAATTTTTCTTTTTCACAACGTAACTAAGTATCCAGAATTGGAATAAAAAATGATATTATTTCACATTTTATTCGTCGTAGTTTCAACCGTCACGTGTCGTGGTTGAACGCCTCAATAACCAACTTAGTAATGATAGCAAGATTGTTTCATTACGTCAGCCTAAATCCATCAGGCAATTGATCCTGATATACAACCTCCTTTAAACTGTTCCGTTTCCTTCCCAATATAAAACTCGAGGGAAATTTCGCTTGATCCCTTAATTTGAATCGAATAATCCGGCATGTTTGTCTCTTCTAGTTCGATCGACATTAGACAAAACAAGTCGACATTCTATTATCTATCACAAACCAAATTTTGCTTAAAACTCGAGGCTCCTCTGGGACACTTTTCAGCCGACCATTGTTGTGGACCAATGAGATTGTAAAAGTAAGCCAGAAATGAGATAAACTTCTAAAACAGGACCGCGCGCTCTCTTTTATGTCATCTCGTATTACTTTAGCTGCCTTATCATATTAGTAAAGTTTTTCATAAGGAACAATAGAGCCACGAAATGAGGATGAAGACTTCTTGACTTATTTTTTCTCTTTACAAAAGTCATCAGCTTTATGCGCCACTCGAATTGGAAACATAAATGGACACTAAAATTCTTACATTCGTTTAAATTGTTGAGATATGCGCCTTGATCTTTTTACAAATTCGACATCGTTAAAAATCGTTCGGACTTCAAAGCAAACCCTTTGTGCCTAAGTACATACATGTTATGACAAATCCCCTCGAAATACCTATGTGTGATGCCTACCTCCTAATCAAAACCATTATTGCAAACCCAAACAAGCTTAAAGGGGTCCTGACAAGCTAAATTAGATTAAACTACATACCACAGATGTCGACACTAGATAAAACTTAAACTTAATTCCTGACAAGGTGCATACAATCGATTCAAAGCACAAACTTAGAAAGCTCTCACAATTCGACTGAAGTATGTTAACTACTTGCACGCTAGTGCCAACAACATTTTAATAACAACTAGACGTAATAGAGAAAATATACAAAGTTAAGATTCATAAGAAAGTAAAAAAGTTAAATCAGCTTCAGTGAAAACAAAATTCGTAATCTAAAATTTAAATTTCACAAACAGTTTATTGTTTTCAAGTGCCTAACACAGCAAATATTCTACTAAAAAAAGCTTTATTTATTTTTTGTTAATTTGTTTTATTTACAATAATTGGAGAAACAAAATAAATTCCTTCATTAGTGCCAAGTGTATTTTATATGTAGATATGAAAATCTTGCTCTTATTGTACAAAGAAGATATACGAGTGAAATCTTACAAGGTTAGTAATTCGTTCTCGATTTTGCTTTAATTCTTATAAAGCAGGTGAATTGGACCCTGGTGGTAAATTTCTAGCCAAGAGGTTTTCTTAAGAAAAAAATTATGAAAAGTGACAGAATGGTAATAGAAAAGTCTAAAGGAACACAACAATAGCACAACTTTGTTACGATACTGCAGCAATAAATAAAATATCTTTAAAAATATTTGTGCATCTAGTTAGGAATTTGATGTTGACTTTAAATTAATCAGAAGAAGGCTTAAATGTGATGCACAATCGAATTCAAATTTAGAAATAATTGAATTGAGTTCAGTATCATGTTTTAATAAAATAATAATATCGTTTTGTTGTTAAAAAAAACAATTTTACTTCCAAACGTAATTGGCGCAGTCAGTAGTATTTCCTGAAGTATTTTATGATGGCACTTTTTTGAAAAATTCGTTGCATTCAATAATACCTACGGTTTCACAGACAGTTGAGAAAATTATATTTTTTTGTTCTTTCTTTAAACAAGTGGAAATATTATCACTCAACTCAAAGTAATTTTTTTAACAAAACTTATACCAAACAAAAAATTTCATTGATAAAGTTTTATAAATACAAAATTATGAGGCAAGGAGTTAGGAAGGTTTGCTCAATTCGGAATGTTTCAGTTTTTCAATTTTTAACCGGTTTTCTTAGTTTATAGTCGTTTTTTGGTGTTACAGTTTTTTAATTAGTAGAATCTCAATGTCTCAATTTTTCCTTTTTTTAGTTTCTCAGTGTTTTAGTCTTTCAGTTTACTAGTTTTTGAGTATTTGAAAGCTATTCAATCCTTACATTTCGTACGTTTTCAATTTCTCTTATTATTTTTTCCACTTTTTGATTCAATAGTTTTTTGAGTAGTACTCATTCTTTCAGTCATTTACTTACTTACGCCAAAAATATGGAAAATATAATTTTCTTGTCCTTTTTGTTAATAAAAAAAATCTTTTACATGTGTAAATGGGGCAATCGGTAGCATTTCCAGAAGTGTTACGTAACCGCACATCTTTTGTACGTTTTAACGATTAATTTGCAACTTTCAAAGTAGTCCATTATTAACATTCGACGGTAAAGAAAATTACAGTGGAAATAATGCCCTTTTATGAAAACAAAATTAGATAAACCTCAACTGAATAAATTTAACACGTTTTTGGGTTAAGAATGATTATTAAATTCGGAGTGTTTCAGTTTTTCAGTACTTTTTTTTTCAGTCTCTCAGTTTTGTAGTTTCTCGTGGTTTCAGTTTTGCAGTTTCAGGTTTTCAATTTCTTAGTTTCTCAGAGTTTCAGCCTCTCATATACACTTTCTGTATATGTCTGAGTTTTAGCATAATATACAAATCAGAATGTCAGTTTTTCTATGTTTCAGTTCTCAGTTTTCCGTAGTTTTTTTATGGTTTTAGTTTCCCAGGTTCTGAAATTTTCCTTTTTGTGCCTATTTTTCAAGAATAAGTTTTTTGGATTTTGGAGCAATATTTGAAAGATCCCTCTCTTACAATACAATAAAGCTACACAATTCCTGTCATTTGCTTAAAGAAGAACTCTCGATGAACAACTTTCTCAATAAAATAAAATCATATTTTTCTAATTTCTAGTTGTTTTTCGCAGAATTCCTTTTGCTTTTTGTTATTTCCTTCTTGTTTTATATTCAGAAATTTTTCTCCAGTTTTTTTTTTAGTTTTAGTACAGTGCAATTTTTGTAAATTTTATTTTGTTTATTTATGTATTTTTCTGTTCTTTTACTTCTTTAGCTGTTAAGGGGGTTAAGTTCGAATAGCAATAAAGATGGGTCCTTTTGGAAAAAAAGATATTGAAAATTTTACTTGTTTGTCACTAATTCCTTTTGCTGCTTTTCGTTTCCTCAGCGTCTGAGCTATTTTAATTTATTCTAAATTTTCCAATTTAAGAGATTTTCCACTTTTCAGATCTTTAATCTTTTGATTCCACCATTATTTTGTTTCCCAGTACTTCCAGTTTTTCAGGTTCCTGTCAATTATTTTCTCAGGATTTCAATTTGCTAGTTTCAGCTGTACTTGTTTCTGAATATTTAAGCTATTTAGGGTCGGTTTCACCAAACTCAGTTAAATTTATTAGAAGAATAAATCCACAGAAACGATTGTTATAATCACAGTAACGATTGTTTTTAACTGTTCATTAAATTTAACCAAGGTTGGTGAAACCGACCCTTAGTTCGTAAATTTTGTAGCTTTTCAGTCTTGTCTTAACTGTTTAAAATATCACTTTCTTACTGTACTATAATTTTTTCTTAGATAAGTCATTATTAAATGAGTTTGACACAATTTTGCATTAAGAATGTTTCAGTTTTCTAGTTTTTCAGTTTCTCAGACCTTTAATTTCTTTCTAGTATTTGCTTTAGTTTTAGTTGCTTTTATACGTAATTTCGACTAACGTTTTTCAATTTGTTAGTACTTTCACTTTTGGGTTCTATAGTTTTTTAGTTCCCCAATTCTTTAGTCTTTTTATTTCTTAGTGTAGCAACTTTAAGAATTCATATTATATTAATTTTTTCCTAAAAGCAAATAATCAAAAAACTTTTGATTCCCATAGTTTTGCACAACGTATAAGTAAGTAAAGATTTGGCACTCAGTACTCCGAATTTTAGCTAAGAATAACATTCCATGTTTTTTTTTTTTAATTAGAACAAAACAGTTAATTTATAGCCCGAGTTGGCCTTTTCTCATCTGAAAATTGTACACTTGATGAAATGAGGTAGAAAGTCGAATTTACTGTCTATTACACGAGTATTTTTAATATTTAATTGCAGAAGTATGTATAATTTAATTTTCAAGAAATTGTCCCACTTCACCAAGTTGATGAATTTCCTAATTTTCTTGTTTTTTTGCTCACTTATCGTAAAACTCATTACAACCTCTCCAATTATAAACTCTTTTAAATAAAGCTTGTTAAAAATAATAGGCTTTACATAATTTTAAAAACACGCAATATGCAAAAACATCTTCGTCACAAAACACGAGAAAACAATCGAAATTAAATTTCTTAAACCCTGTAGTGTATGTTGCAATTATTTAAGAATTCGATTGAACTAAAACCAAATCCAAAGTTTCAAACGCACTGATAAGTTAAATTGGTCTAGTCAGACTGATTAAGTTAGTTGTAAACTTTACTCTACTCCGCTTGCAGTTGTCATCTTTATTTCATAGGCTTTTCGACCAGTTTCTCTGCTTTATTTTCATTCCATTTCCACACGTTTAACTCGAAAAGATAAACTTTATTAACTTGCTAGGAAAAATAATCAAAAGGGGTCCAACTTATATGTAATTAAACGAAACCAAACAGAATTAAAGAAACGTTCCAATTAACCAGAAAAACACCGAAAATATAATTTGTGATAATTGGGGTAAAACTACTTCATTGTACAAACACAACCTCTTCGAAAATTATTTAGTGAAGATTGATAGAGAAAAGGTCTGCCAGTAAATCCACCAAGCATCAATCATCTCCTAATTTCCAGAAAAATAAAGCTTCGTTATTGCATTACGAGAAGGTTGGTTCTTTAAAAGTTTCAACTTTGAGGCGAACAAAATAAGATTTGTTGTATTATTATTAAAATTAAAACTGTCTCATCACCAGCAGAAACAACACCTAATCTAATCTATTCCTACAAGTGCTAATCGTTATATTGCTTTATTTTCATTGCAAATGATGTTATCATAAATATCTAATTAGAACGTGTCACTAAAAAAATGTTTGCCTGGATAAAGTAATAATTTATCGCACAATATAAACACGACTCGCCTTCAGAAACTTTTTTCATATATTTATAATAACGATGTTTCCTTGCAAAGTTAGAAATAATTGTCTTTCTAAACGTGAAACATTACCAAAGTTAAATATGTATTCAAAGGTGCTCCTTTCAAAAACCCAACAAGTTGTTAAACTTTCCGGAATAATAGAAACTTGTAATTAAATAAGGTTTTATTCAATGGTAATTTACTACAGCACTACAGTTTGAAATTAAAATTTTGTAATCGAATAAACTTGCACGAAAAATGACCAACCAACTCGTAAACGCGTTAAACGACTTGGCAAATAAAATTTCACTGGAATATAAGTTTGTGTTTAATTTAACGAATTCTGAATAAATTTTTAATAACAGCCATTTGACACTTTTGTGTTGGTTTTACAAATGCAGGAATTATTTAAACGCCCTTTTCTTTGCAAGATTTTAATAAAAGCGGTTGTAACTTGATAAATAAGCCAATTCTTTCCTGGGATTTTAATAAATTCGTCCACACTAGAACGAAACGTTGACTTTTACATTATTCAAATCTCCGATCGTACCTCTTAAGATTCACTTAAGATTTTCTCGAATTCACACACACAGAAAACATCTTTTAAAACAAACATTAAGCACAAAGTTTTAAACAGATTCAACTTCACACATATGTGACGTAAAATATTGATAGCTCCATAAAATATTTATCACCCTTCAAATCCATTTTATTCGCGTTTGCACATGTTACGTTCGCAAGAAAATTACACAAGTTCAACGTCAATTAACGACAAAAACACGAAACTGCTCATTAAAATAAAAGAAACTTATTAACGCAGAAAATTGAAATTAATTACGTTTTTTGAGGGAAATGTCGTTTGATGACTAGAAAAACTTCCCTAACCCGCAATTTTTAGGGGCTTTTCTTGAAACTTGACAAATAAGTCTGTTTTGTTAAAAAAAATATTTTTTAGGCGTTTTCTTTTCGTTTTTGTACTCATCTGTCAAATTTTACTTTTTCGTACACTTCTGTCACTTTCTTGGAATCATCTGTCACTTTCTTGGACTCGTCTATCACTTTCTTGGACCAATCTGTCAACGCTATTAAATTTGACAGATGTCTTTTTGGTTTGTCTTGTTATCAAATTCTTTAATTCTGTTGTGATCATCGCCTAAAAAACGTTGTGTGCACCTCGGCCTAGGGTGCTTTTTTGGCCTCACCTGGGATTGCAGCCTCGGCTAACGCCTCGGCCACAAACAACAGATTTGGCCTTGATACACAAATAACTATTTTTAATTTAAAAGAGGATTTTTTTAAATTTTTTTAGTTAGTATTTTGTTAAAAAACAATACATCTGATTTTTCACTTTAATAATAATAATAATAATAATAATAATAATAAATAATAATAGTTTTTTAATTTTTCATTTAGAGATTTTTTGTTTCTCGGGCATCCATTCTTTCAATCTCAATAATAATAAAAATAATAATAATAATAATAATAATAATGATAATAATAACCTTTATTTGAATTGTAAATACAACTTGAAGTCTAGCAGGTGCTATTCCAACTTAATCCCCTTTACAACTAAGAAATAAATGAACAGAAAAATAAATAAATAAATAAACGAAATGAAATTTACAAAAATTGCACTGAACTAAAACTAAAAAAAACTGAAGAAAAATAACAGAAAATAAAACAAGGAAAAAATAACAAAAAGTAAAAGGAATTCTGCAAAAAAACAACTATTTAAAAGAATATTTATATTTATGAGGTACTAAGTAAAGAAAATATATAACAAAAATTCATCTAAGAAATATATAGGGTATAACGAAAAGATGGAAACAACAGAGATTCCCCAGCTCAAAAAATAGAGCGGTTTAACCCAACTTACCTCTATACCAAGTTGCACCATTTAAAAGTTAGAGGGCGCCAAAGTTCAAAAATTATTTTCGATTTTCTTTAATAACTTTTTAATGGAGTAATCGATTTCAATGAAATTTGGTACAAGTAATTTGCCATCAAAACCACATATTTTGGTGCAAATTCTTTTGTTTTTCTGTTATTGTGAAGTACTTACCTATTAATAAATCAAACTCAAAAAGTCAAAATTAATTCTACATTATCTACCACTAAGAGCACGGGGTTCCACAAGGATCGATCCTCGGTCCTCTACAATTTTTAATCTACACTAATGACTTATCATCTTTTTTAGAAAATAAATGTATACAGTTTGCTGATGACACAAACTTATTTAATAAAAACAAGTCTCTATCAGAAACTTTGTTGCATAGTAAGGATACACAGTCAAAAGCATTTGAATGGTTTTCTGCAAATCAACTCAGTCTAAATTCTAATAAATCTATCACTATGATATGTACATTAAAAAACAGTACTACAATCCCCATTGACTACACTCCACATACAAAATTTTTAGGTATATATCTTGATTATCAACGTAATTGGCAACAAAACGGTGACTTCCAAGCAAAAAAGCTATATAAAAACTTGTTTCTGTTAAGAGAAGAATAAAGATAATTATTATTCTGAGAGAGGTCATCTTTTATTTGCAAATATAAATTGTCCACAAATGTAACAAAAACAATAAGAAACTAATTTACGTCCTTTGTTAGACATGTTGTATCATATGTAGCATTTCTTACGATTCTATATGCCTTAAAATAATAAACCTTATATCGGAGGAATACATGAAGGTAAGGTATTTTTTACGCGTAAAAAACGATGTTTTTTATGTGAAGTAATTTACGCGCCCATCCCTGTATCTTACTTTGCAGTTCTATTAGCTGTTTCAAAACTATAAAAATGCCAACGTCGCATTTTACCGAATTATTTTTTTAAATAAGATTGATAAAATTGTAAAATAGTTATTAATGGTTAGATCTCTCATTGAAAATATAAATTACATTAGCTATTATTTTTTTGAAGTGCATAAATATTTTATAACAGCTAGTTTTCAGAGAAAATGCGACGTTGGCGTTTTTATAGTTTTGAAACAGATAATATAGTTTTTTAATTTCTTCTTCTCTCAGCAGTCACTTAGTTCTACAGACTTTCAATCTCTTTGTGTTTTAGTTTTTTGTATTTCAGCTTTTCAGTTCCTAATTTTTTTAGATTTTCAGTCTCTTAGTGTATGTGTAGTGTAGTGAAAACTTTAGTGTATTAGTTCTACAGTTTTCTCAGTTTTACAATCACTTAGATATTCAAATTTTTTTAGTTTTCTTGTGTTTCAGCTTTTTAGCTTATCAGCCTTAGTTATTTACTAAGTTACTTAGTTACTTAGAATGTCAGTTTCTGAATTTTTAATTTTTCAGTTGGAAATATTAGTTTTATATTAAATTATTATCACAGCATTATTTTAATCAAGCCACTTTGGAAAATGAATTACATCGCAAGTAGCTTCACGAAATTAAAAATATTAGACCTGTCACTTGTTGAATCTAATTTGTTTAAATTATAAATATTTGACGAAGTTTTCATTATAATTTCAGTTTTTCAATTTTTCTTTTATGTTCTTACTTTCCAGTTCTACAGGGTGCTCAAAAAATGGCGCACCAACTCTGTGGTACGTTGTTGAGAAGCATATGTAGATTACGGGAAAAATCTTGAAAAAATTCCTAAAGTCATATTTTAAAAAATCTGGAGCTACAAACTTATTTTGTTAATTTCTTCAGTTTTCGTTATTTTTTAAAGTTTTTATGTTTCACACTAAGTAATCGTTCCCTAACAAAACGCTGAATAATAATTTTTAAATTTACTAACAGACTTTAGCAGTTTTTTGAATTTAAAACAATTAAAATTCATCAATATTTGACACATCCTGCACTTGACGGTAAATTGTTTTTCAAAACTTCAAAATATCTCTTACATATGGTGTTTTGTTGTATCCTTTCTGTCGAGCTTTTGTTAGTTGCGTTTTTCTTTATTTATTTAGTTGGTTCGTGTTTCGTTGTTCTTGCATTTAAAATTGTCATTGTTGACAGCTCATTAATAACTTGACACTCTTAGCAATTGACGACAGAAGTTGACGCACTACACATAGCAACGGGAGGAATTATGGAATCACAGTTTCAATGCATTTTTTACGAAATGCCCAGGCGGAATATTGAATAACATTGATACATTTCATTAAGGAGGCGGTGATTTTAATACAAAGAATTACTTACTTATTTTCAAACTCTAAAATTTTAGTAAGTAACATACAAGAAATATTAGACCTGTCACTTGTAGAAGCTACTGAACTCGTGAATAAAGTGTAAATTTTTGTGAAAAGTAGGTAGCAGAGTTGTGGAAAGATTATTTAATGACAAATTAACTCTACAAAAAAATCTGGATATAAAAATTTACTGAAAATAAAAATGTTAATTGAATGAAAAAATATTGGTAATGCAGAGATGAGAATTATAGAAAAACGAATTAATTTTACACTAGCAAATTTAGTTAGAACAATATTTAGGTTCAACGATTTAGCTTTTTTGTGCAATAGACAATCTTGAGTTTTTTACAAAACGTATTTCGTTTTGTTTGTTTCTGATTCTGATTTTACTTTTCCTGCTGAAGGAATTAATAATTAAATAAATAAGCAGGTTTTAATACCTAAATAATATTTTTAACGTCCCAAAAATCCAGCTTTTATTGATGACGAAGATACAGTTAACAAAGTTTTTTCTTGGGTTAATCTAAGATTGGGTCTCGTTAAAGTTGGCAACCTCCATTAGACAGACTTGAATAATTAAACTGGCCAAAGTTTTCTTTTCATACTAAATGCTGAATTGAATATTTTTGAACACTACCTAACCAGTGCTTAAGTATGTAGTACAAATTATATCTGTGCCAAATAATTTGAGCAAATAAGATTTCAACCGCATAGTTTGTGCAAAGGTTCAGGTTCGTTCTACAACGTCTTAAATAATCCCTATTACTATTAGAGTCAATACAATTGCAAACTCAGTTTGGTTACTTACATACCTTGCACGAACCACATTATTCATCCTTTTTACTCAACAGCTTAACGGGCTTTAAATTCCAATTAAATTACGCTAAACATTTAATCAGCCACGTTATACTCTTGATCTTCATGCGCTTAGTGATAACAACCGTAAAACGCTTCCAGAAATACATTTTCAAACCATGTGAACATATTGATATTTTAACAAAGCAAATTTTTGTTGTTTTTAAAAATGATTTGATTACTCGCCCAAATTTAGATTTTTTTTAATCTTTCTGCAATAATCTGAACAGTGGATTTGGAAATCTTAAACTATATTATTTAAATTTCTTTTCCGAGGATTGCATTTTTGTTTCCAGATACAACAAATTTGATTATGGAATTTAATCTTTGTTCTTGTTTACAGATTCAAAATTAAGCGGTTAATATTCAATTGTTTATTAATACTACTATTTACGTCCTAGAATATTTCTTAATCACGAAACTTACGATCAAAACTAAGCGAACTTTTTTATTGTCTTTAAAATCATTATATAATTATAACCCCTGATAGTTCTCATCAAGTGGATTCTTTTTGAATACTTCTCACGTTAGTCATCTGTATTTTAGAGTGTTTACATATTGCACTTCAGAACAATAAAATTAATTTCAGAAAAGATGAATCGTATTTACAAATGAAATAACGTGAGATCGAAAATATACTCAATTAGAGCAAGCCTTGAAACTTTAGCCACATCATATGCTGTGTAAAACCAATATAACTTCAAAAGTGCGGCCGTAAATAAACGGTTAAAATGTGGCTAAAGTGTAAATAAACGGCTAAAATATGGCTAAAGTTCTGCAGGCACAGCTTGCTCCAATTCAGTTTATTTTCGAACTCATGTTACAATCGACTAACCTGAAGTATAATTTCTAATTTATTCTAATCTTTGATTCTACAACTTCTACAATTGTATTTCAGGAAGTATAAAACGTAAAAGTTTTGCTTACAATTACATATTTTGCTTTCTGATTTACAAATGAATATTTTTAGAATAGGTACATTTATACTTTGTCAAATATATTACAGAACTGTATTCTTGTTTCTAGATGCATAATTTTGATTCTAAAATCAGAAATTTTATGTATTTTTCTAGAAAATACTGCCTTTCCCAATAGTATTTCAAAAAGTATCAATAGTAGTTTATCTAAACTAAAGGTTACTTTTTGTTATGTTTAAAAACGATTAGAAATTACTGATAAGTGATAACTATTCATCAAGTTTGGATTCTTTTTCTATTTATTCTATTTAAAATCTGAACAAAGGATTTTAAAATTTTAATTTGTTTTTTTTGAGATGCAGATGCAAACATTTTTATTATTAAATCTGACACTTTATGCATTCCTAAAGAATCTACAACTTTTTCAACTGTATTTCAAAAAGGGTAAGGTATTTATTTATTTTATTTATTCAGTAGAAAAATAAAATAATTATAATAAATACTTGAATCGGAAAAAACGAAATGCAATAAACAAATATCAAAACACAACAAATACAAAACAAAAGAAAATATTATTGTGCTTCAAATTAGAACACTTTATTCTAGAAAACATTAAATGTAATTCAGATATAAAATTATGAATACTTTTTATTTAAAACTTAAAATACAAAATACCAAAGAAATTCAAAACGATGTCCTTGATTATTATCATTACATTTCTTTGCTTGGCTTACAGCTTTATTTAAAATTAAAATATTTACCTAAGTTCTTGCTTATAATTTGTATTGTAATTTTCGATTTTCTGTCTACTTGAACAAAATTTCGCGATAAAGTGAGTTTATAACTAAAAAAAGTGCTTAATAGTATTTGAAAAATGTAAAAATAGTTTTTAAGGAAACTTGAATACTTTTTGCCTTATTAAAGAGAAATTAAAAGTATTCCCATTTGACGTAAATTTATCTAATCATTGCAAATCTGTATGTATTTTTGTTCTGTGATTAGTAGTTTTGGAGATATCACACAAAAATAGGTAAATAAAATAATTATAAAAAATAAAAATAGGTCTAAAACGACTTATAGCTTTTTTACTTAATAATTATTAAATTTCTAAAGAAAATTTTGTAGCAACCAAGTCAAAACTGTGCAAATAATTCAAATAAAACAATTTGCTCAAAATTTTTATTTATTTACCTATATACCAATTAAAAGCGAACACAATAACCAAAAAATTATATCAAAAAAGTATCATATAGCAATTTGAGGACTCTCTGGCTCTATTTTTGTTCTACGATTCTTAGTTTTCAAGATATCAGACGAAATATGATCATTTTTAATTTTTCCAATCTACCAAAAATAACAAATCATCAAGATAACAATAACTGAAAATTTATGTCAAAAACATACTATTTTGAGGACTATTTTGTCTGAGCACTCCAAAACTGTCTCTATTTTTATTCTACGATACTTAGTTTTTTAGATATTAGACCAAATATGATGTTTTTTAATTTTTAAAATCTACCAAAAATAAATACACAATAAAAAATTATAAGATTACAATAACCAAAAATATGTATCAAAAATATACCAGTTTGATGTAAAATTGTCTAAGGATTCCAAATCTGTCTCCGTTTGAGTTCTACGATCCTTAATTGTCAAGATTTGACGAACTTTTTTAATTTTTCCAAAAATAAATACAAAATAAAAAAATATATAAAGATTCCAAAAACCAAAAATGTATGTGAAAAAGATACCATTTTGACGTAAAAGTGTCCGAGGATTCCCGTTTTAGTCCTACGATTTATAGTTTTTAAGATATTAGACGAAATATGATCGTTTTTAATTTTTTTCATAAAAAAATAAAAAATAAAATACATTCTTAAACGCTCATGAGAAAAGCATTAAAGCTAGAGTCTGATATTTTCGTTAATACAAGTTACAATTCTCAATTTCAATTGACGGTATCTGAAATACAGTTGACAATTGACTGTAAATTTATTAATCGCATTAATTAATCTTTACAATCTAAAATCAGAATTTTCTATTTTTTAGATAATCTGCGTGAGTGTTCATTGTTGGCAATCAAATTTCAGAGCCACTTTAAACAAATTAAATAACAAAAAATTTAATCAGGAGCTGGCGTTTTGTTTGATTGTGTGGCCGTAAAAAATGTGTAATCCGTAGAAGCTCGCTTGTGTGATTTTGACGCAATTGCAAATTTTATTTCAAGTGCTGTTTCTCACTGCAGACAATGCTAAATTATAGATAAAAACAGTACCCACGAGGACGTCGACATACGGTCCCTGTTGTTGACACGATCCGGAAGCCAGATAACGAAACATAATAAGGGAATTTTATGGATCGAAATATCCATTTCCAAACTGCTGTTAAATAATTAGCATTATAAAAAAATAACAAGTAAATGCTAATTTCATAAATTAGATTCGAATTCCATTTTGGAATGGAACTTACGATACCTAATGCTAATATATTATTTATACGACTGTGTTGTTCTTCCCAAGTTTTATCCGTGGTTTAGCTCAAATCTGTTCTACTGTCGGCTGGTAATCCGCTTAAAGATAAATACAAATTGAGATTATTTAGTATTTTCATTTCATTATACTCATCACAAAGTACGGAGTGTTTTTACAAATTTTTATACACTGTAGTTGAAGATATGTTAAGTGCAACAGCAGTCTTTTCTTTTATAAATACATTGTTTTTTCATTAAATGTAGAGAAGTTTCACGTGGGATTGACATTTGAAGTGGCACCTCTAAAAACCTTTTCCTCATTCGTTGTTTTTTTTCTCGGATAACATTCTTATTACTGTCAAATCACAATTTACTTTTAGTGACTAAATGTGAAGTTAATTTCAGTTCTGGTGACCACTGAAACAGTTTTTTTAATCACTCTATGCTAATGGTAGAACTTGTAAAAATCAATATCAGTGTTTGTTTATAAACCCCTGTTTATTTTTACATCATTCGATGCAGAATTAAAAAACATTTTTTTCTTATAACGTAAATCCTAACACATTTGGAGTTATTTGACAAAAACATTAACCATCTTCGACTTTTATTCATAAAATTTGTCATTAAAATACTTGACAAAACAAGTTTTTATCAAATAACTCCAAATGTGTTAGGATTTACGTTAGAGTTGTAATATAAAAAGTTGTTCGTTTTTTAATTCTGCATCGAATGATATAAAAATAAATAGGGGTTGCCATTTAAAATAAACAAAATAAAAAGCTCTAAAAGTTTGGAAATAAATTGTAAACAGCCTGTAGTAATTTAAATCAATCAAGTTTAATTAATAAGTCTGTTAGACCTTGTTCAACACGTACCTAGTAATAATGTCATTAAAAAAGCACTGTTTCTATTTTTTAATAATTTTTAAAACTGAAGATGTAAAACAGATTTTTTTGGTTTCTGTTTTTTTTAAGGCGGTTATGCATGTTATCGTGGACATGGACATAAAATGTAAAAGTGGCAAGAATAACTTAATATTGGGTACGCTCATGTTTTCAAGGATGAGAAACATTATTATGAAATTAATATTCAAAATTTTTTACAAAAATACAGAGTGTTTAGAATATTTTGCTCAAACCTGGTTTCTTTTAAATTTTAACCATAAAATTAGGCACAAGCATAATAATGACGTACTGTAAACTCTAGAAACGCTTAGTTACAAATATAATAGAATATTTTTATATTATTTGATGTACATAGGACTTGCTTGTATCCCTATCTACATATACAGAGTAGTCCATTTCAGCTCCCGTCTTCTATAGCTCAGTGATTAGTAAAGCTAGACTTTTGATATTTTGTAGACGTTGTTTACACTTTGAGACTCATCTTCGTAAATATTTTTGATTATACAGACTATCACAAAAAATATGACATCAAAATAATAATTTTTTAATGGCATCCAGTTATTTTTTGTGCTCTTTAGGATACCTTTTTAACCTGTTACATGACCCTAAAACTATTTCAAGTCGGTTCAGAGATTAACTCCCAATGTATAAGGATTTGCATAAGGGTTGCGATAACAAAATTTTTTTGTTTTTTGTCTTAGAATTCACGTTAAAGTTGTGGTAACAAAAAATGTTCGATATTTAATTCTCTTTCGAATGATATAAAAATAAACAAGGGTTGCCATTTGAAATAAACAATATTAAAGACTTTAAATTTAAATTAAAAATAATAACCAGAAATATTTTACTAAAATGTGTTCTAGGGTATAAATAACATCTATAAGATATCAAAATTCCAACTTTAATAATAACCGAGCTACAGAAGATGAGAGCTAGGCTGGATTAGCCTGTATTTCTACCTGTACTATTTTCTATAAAACTTATATATATTGTATCATACCTTTTTAATTTTATTTTGATTGAAAGTTTTTCAGTACAGTGTCTTAGATAAAAAGTATTTTAGCAAAAAACCATAATTACTGTTTTTACAAAAAAATAAGGTCGAAAAAGAATACTAACCAACATGTTTTGAATTTAAATTAAACTAGCTTACAATCACATGTAGTTTATAATTTTAAGACTAAAAGCATTCTTGACTCATAAACAATTTGACAGAATTTATTTTCTTTCGGTTAAATGAGATTTTTTCCACGTTTAAAATGATATTTTACAAAGTAAGAAGTGCAAATTTAAAATGTTAAAGTAAGGGTAGCGATATGGGGATGAAAGAAACAATGTTTTTAAAATTGTTTTTAAACTTCCTGCTTGCATTCAAGGTAGTTTTTTGTGACTATTATTTTCAAAAGATTAAAAGTTATTGAGACAGTCCATTTTTGATATACAGCATATTAAGACCTCGACTTCAGATGACTATACCGACTCTGGGCAGATTGTGGCGAATATGATTATTATGAATTTCTCTCACCTAATACCTAGAAAAAGTCGGTTTTCCGGAACACCCTGGAACTTTTTTGAAATTATTGTATTTGTAAAAATATCATTGAAAAACACGTATTTTTATCAGAGAAAATGGTAAAAAGTGAAATATAGAACACTTTCTGGAAATAAATGTACTTTTTTTAAATGAGGTGGAATAATAATCAAAGATCTGTAAACCCTTAAAAGGTAAAAATTATCATTTGCAGGCTCTAATCAAACAATTTGTTAAAGATGGAATTACGCAAAATTTTTCAAAATTGTCAGGTTTTCAAATGAATTATTTGAGAAAAATGGCAGAAAATCTATGTTTACTGCTTAACTGCTTTCTCACGTACTACAGAAAGTATAATTAAAACAGTTTAGCTAATTTTTTGGGTAATAAGATAAAATTTCAATTTGTGCCGATGTCGTACTTTTGGTTCGTTCTGTCCCACTGTGGCGGCCCCCCCAAAAAAACATGTGTTCATACTTTTATACAAATCTCCAAAAATAGTCCACCGATCAACACCAAACAAAAAGAAAACTGATTAGAAATGAGCTCCGCTCAAAACTAGACATTTTTTATTTAATATTTAACCCCTTTTTTTGTCTGCTGATGTGATAAAGTTGAGACTTTGGTGCCAAACGCAAGATATTGCACAGATCGGGGAAAAAATACACCATTTATGCACAATTTCATTGTAAATATGCAAGCAAAAATTGAACCCACTACTCGCAATAGCAAGGAAAACACAACCTTTCGAAAAATTTCTTTGAGAATGAGACTTTTCAAATTTACCGCTTTCAAACTTTAGTTGGAAGGAAGTGCCAGTGACATTTTTGGAGGCGCCACGCCACAATGGTTTCCGGTTGAAAATTGCTGACAATTTGTCAAATTTATTGTTAACCTATAAAATTATTATATTAAATAACTGTCATGTTATGTGAATTAACGTGGAAGAGGTTTTTCCAGAGTAATACGAAATTTAATTGTGAATCTTTTCCTGAAAGCAGTTTTCATAATCGAGTTCTTCGGCTATTTGTGAAAAAGGCATAAGATGTGTGTTATTACTCGTGTTAGTGTAACCAAATTTAAAGTTTTCTTTAGAACTACGGTTGAATCACAAACAGTGCAGTATTTTCTACATTTTTAGGCGGAAACACAACAGTAATGCGCATAATTTTGTGATAGGAAAATAAATATGATTAAATGAACATAAATAAAATTTTATTCATTACTATATGTTGTTTATTATCTACGAATTTTGATCATCTGGACTTGAATAACCTAGATGTAGAGATGATGGTTTTAGTGCAGCCGTAATTACCTCTTGTGACTTATATAATTGCATTTAGAGTTTCTAAAGGGCAAGAGGTAGGTACAGGTTTAATTTCTTGGATCATGAAAAGTGTGAACTTTTTTGAAATCTTTTGAAACACATGGAGATTCCCGTAATACACACCAAGGCGAATTTGGTATTATTATTATTGGAATTATTATTTATTTATTTTTTTTTTATTTTTTTTTATTTTATTTTCTTTATTTCAAATGTATACAGGCTGTTTTGTCTAAACCCCACATTAGAAGTATTGGGAGTTCTAATAATCATAGTCGTCTGAAAATTTGTGTACGACCATAATCTTTTAGGTCCTGTTCAATGAAAATATTCTCAAGATAGCAGCACTTCCGGTTATACCGGAAGTCGCTATCAACTTCCTTATTTTAAATGGAATGCTATATTTTTTAATGCGTTTTTGAATTACTAGAGTTATTTTAAGGTAGTTTTCATAAGCTGTTCCTATACCTAAATTTAGCCGTTTACAAAATATTTATGGTTTTTAAATTATTTTGGATTTGCACTTTCCAGTTCAAAAATCGATAACTCTGCGATTTTTAAAAATTTGGAAACATTTTTGAGCTCATTTGAAAGAGGAAGCCTAGATCATTCCTTTGGTGTTTTCAAATTTCTAAAAAAGAATAACAAACTCCAAATTTTTAAAATTAAGTTTGCAAAACTTTAAGCACCCATAACTCATTTTTTTCAAATGAAATGACAAAAGTTTTATTTCACTAGATGGTAGAGAATTTACTTCTGCTTCGATCTGTGTTAACATTCCCTATACTTACGTTTAATAGTTTTCAAGTTAAATACCTTTTTGTTGGGATTGAGAAATTCATTAGCCATAGGCCTTTTCTCATAGGTTGCCATGGAAACGAATGAAAAAAGGTGAGAAATTAAAGTTTTTCAAACCAACACCCAATGACTTTATTTTGTTTTCACAGTCTGATAACACAATTTTGAACAGAGTTTGTCGTTTAAGTTTAATCAGAAATGTTTTTATGGCTAACTATGCAAAAATAGCTGTGGTTAGTAAGAAATTTCCTACAATAACAAAAAAAACAACATAACTTGAAAATTATCACAGATAGGTATAGGGAATGCTAATACAGATTGATGCAGAAAAAAATTCTCCTCCATCTAGTAGAATAAAAATTGGGACATCCCATTTGAAAAAATTGAGTTTTGGGTACTTGAAGTTGTCCAAACTTAACCTTAACATTTTTGGGTTTATTAACTTCAATTCCAATTTTGATCACACTGAACAACAGATATAGGCTTTCTCTTTCAATTCTCCAATCATGATTTCGAAATCTCTAAAATTGAGCGAATTACCGATTTTTTAAGGGACAGGTGCAAATTCAAAAATTTTCAAAAATCCTAAATATCTTGAAAACGGTTAAACTTGGGTATAGGGAAAGCTGATAAAAACTCCCTTAAAATAACTCAAATAATCCTAAAACGCAGTGAAAAACATAGCTTTCCATTTAAAATAAGATAGTTAATAGCGACTTCCGGTATAACCGGAAGTGCTACCATCTTGAAATTATTTTCATTGAACATAATTCAACGAATTATGCCTGAGTACCAACTCTCAGATAAATATCTTTATTAGAACTTTCAATACTTCTAATGTGGGGTTTAGACGGAACACCCTCTATGTTTTATAATAAGGGAGATATAGGTATTTATTTTTTTACGATTTCGCTAAAATGTCAACTTTTGTTTATAAGTCGAAAACAAAAAATGATAGCAGGATGCGGTTTTGACCAAAACAATTTTCTCAAAAAACGGACCGGAGAATGTGTCACTCGTTTTTCTCTAAACCTCTTAGTTTCGGAGATCCCCTATTCGGACATCCAAAATGCAGCACCCTGTACTTTCAGTTTCACTTAAATATACCATTTTTAAACTACTTATTGCACGCAAGTTTAATTTTTGGCTAATATACAAGTGACAGATCGCTAATGAGTAATGACACTATTTTCAAAGCTAACTTAGTTTTACTTTTGCAGAAATCCAGAATGAAATTTTTGAATTTTTTTGTCTTTTTATGAAAATAAAGGTGGGAATATGTTACATCACTAAATTTAGAAAAAAATTGTTCTTTTAAAAATTATTAATTTTAACCCTTCGTGTGATTTAAAAAAAATCAAGTTAGCCTTGTAGTTTCAAAACAAATAACAGTAGAAAATTGAAAAAAATCTCATATGATAGAATTTAAACGCATTTAACTGTACCCCAAATTTCAACGTGCTCTGTTAAACCGTTCTGAAAATATTTAGCTGTATCCATACTTTTTAGCGACCTGTATAAAAAGCGTACGTATTCTTGGTTGTATAAGCAATTAGATAAAAATAAACAAACATTTAAATTTTAGTGCCATAAATAAATAACTTCACCAGCAATATTAATGTATTTTTTTCTCACTTAAACTGTTTCTCATATTTGCCAACTTTTGACCAACACTGTTCCATTATTGAAACGTTTCACAACAGCCCGTTTTCTATTCAAGTTTAACACAGTCCAGATTTCTATTAAATAATGCAAGCCATTTAAAATTTTGACTTGACGGTTTGATGGCGTTGAATATAGCAGTCAATTTTGTTTAAAATTCACTCTCGCAGAATGAATTTTGTTTTAATGATTTATAAATTCTTTGAAATATCTCAAGGGATTAACATTTCAATTTTAATAAAGCACAGCTGTTATTATTTATGAAAGTGATGCGACTGCAAAATGGAAGCTTCTCCTTTCCAAACTTAATAAATACAAAGTAAAATTTAACGCCATGTCCTTTACAAGCTGCTCATTCTTCGTAATAGCAAAATTTTAATTATAAAACGAGATGGGTTCATTTATTTTTAAACACGTACTATCAAAACAAATATTATATGCACTGCCTATTTCCTTGATAGCTAACGGGCACTAATGTGGCAAATTAAGTTTCGCCTTGTTATCTTTGAGTAAATGAATAAGCGGATCATGAAAACGGGGGAACAAAAACTTATTCTTCCGTATAATACTTTTTGTTCCGTGTTTAAATCCTTCAGGTAATGGAGAAAACGGGTAAACAACGTGAATTCTAATTAAATGTGGCATTGTATTACAAACATTTTACTTTTGAATAATAATAATCACAAAAGACTGAATTTTACTATATCTTTTATTAATTAACATGCAGGGTGTCCCAACGAGTTGGAATAGCCTATTATTGGCCTTTAAATGTTAAAAAATTAATCTTTTTTTTTACAAAAACCGTAGATGCTAACACGTACTCATCATCCAAAATTATTTTAATTTATACAGGCTGTTTCCAAAATTAGCTACAGTACAAAATTATGTTTTTTTAAATGAAACAGCCCTAAATTTTATTGCACTTTTAGAGATAGCTTTTAACACTTGTGTTTTTAAGCTAAATTGTTATTGGTCGATTTTGCTTAGTTTTTAAATAGTATATTAAAAAACAAGTTTCATAAGACCACTTTTCAAGCATGAATTCAGTTTCAACAAGAGTGGCGTTAGCCACAAGTTTTTTGAAAGAATGAGTGCTTCAAGGTCTTATGAAACGAGTTTTTTATAGTATTTTTTGTAATTTGCCCCCTTTCTGCCGATTTTAAACAAAAATTGTTATTTTAATCGATTTAGGGATTTTTGTTACGGTTGGTAATGTCTCAATTTTAAAAGTGAAAAATTGATTTAAAATTTTTGTTTTATTCAAATTCTGCCAAAAAACACTAGAATGATGATAATGAAGGTAAACTTGCATGAACGCCCCCTGAAATTTCTGAAATTGACAAAAACACGGTTGCGAATTTGCTTCCTGCCAACCTAAAAATTTCCGTAAAATGTTCCGTGAAATGATGACTATAATGACATCGCGCTTGATGACGTTGCGTACTTTTATATGCCTATTAAAGCATCAAAATGGCGGCAAATTACAAAAACTATTTTAACAAAAATTATTACATAAAAACCACTGTGATATAAACTAAGAATCCTAGAAAAGTAGGACTTTAAAGAAGAAACTTTAGGGATATATTTTTTAGCTCATTTCAGTCAAGACGGTAAAAAAATGAAGAGGTTGCAAGTTGAATAACACAATTTTGAAATGGAACACTCTGTATACAGGGTGTTCCTTTTTTGAGCTCCACCATGGGGAACTCAGTTATTATAACAGATTCGAGGTCGGTTAAATTAGGGCAAAGTAGCGCATTTTTATGCTGAACAATTATATGAAAGAAAATTTGATGTGTCATTTTTAGTTTTTGAATTATTGAGAAAAATCAAAAATTTGTAATTTTTGTTTTTATTTTTTCAAGCGAAAACCAAAAGAACTAGACGTTTTTAACTAGGACGTTCTGCAGGCACTTTTTTATAAGGAATCTAAATCTGTCATCGTATTTTCCAAGGCGTTCTTGATGTCAGAGTTACAACACTCAACTTTGCTTTTTCTTATATTTGATTTTTGTATTTTTGAAAAGTGTTTTTATTTCTGATTATAACGATGTATCACATGATATGATCGAATATTACATACTGATCAAAATGAAAAAAAAAGCATTTTTGCGGTTTGGAAACAATTCAGTTGCCAACAATTTTGTTTTTAAACAAACTAGATTTTGGAAGTTTAATTGAATTTGGATCTGGAAGGTTCACATTTCCGCCAAGCTTACTTATTTAAAAACTAAACGACATGATAAGCTAGAAGTTTGTTTTTTACAATACAAAACAAGACAAAGTTATAAAAATTCTGCTCGCATATTTAATAGAACTGTCAAAAGTTAGTTTGTTATACAAAATTTTTGCCGTTTTTTTCCAAATCACTCTTTGCTAAAACGCTTTTTTCTTAATTTTAATCAGCAGGTAAGATTCGATCATATCATGTGATACATTGTTGTAATCAGGAATAAAAAGACTTTTCAAAAATACAAGTATTAAATATGGCGTCCATAAGAAAAACGAAAATTGAGTGTTGTAACTATGACATGAAGAACGCCTTGGAAAAGGCGATGACAGATTTAGATTTCTTGTAAAAAAGTGTCTGAAGAATGACTTACTTAAAAACGTCTAGTTCTCTTAGTTTTCGCTTAAAAAAATAAATAAATTCAAAAACTAAAAATGACATCAAATTTGCATTCAAGTTATTGTTCAGCATAAAAATGCGCAACTTTGCCGTAATTTAACCGACCTCGTATCTCTTAAACTTGAGATCCCCAAGGTGGAGCTCGAAAAACGGACACTCTGTATAAGAAAATAATTTTAGGTAATGCCGGGGTTAGTATCTACTTATGTAAAAAAAAGATTAATTTTCGAACATTTAAAGGTCATTAACAAACTTTTTGAAATCGCTGGGATACCCTGTATGAATAACTTAACTATTCACCAATTTTTAAAAGAATCTATACCGATCTTTGCTTAAATAAATGACCACCAGACACATTTAAATATCGAATAAATGAGCAGTGCCAGATAGCGCAGACAAAACTATTAATATTACACTTGACATTAATAATATGGAATGACTGCTCACAGATAAACACACCAAAAAATGGTCCAAAACGAATAATTAATTGAAAAGACAAGTCTAATAAAATTTGAAATAAGGCAGCACCAAATAACTGCTTGATGCTAAATGGAATTTTATTGATTTTGTTTAAAGAGTTGTCGGTTTTAATCACTGTAATTTTAATCATAGTCTGTAACATTGTCGAACCTGAAAAAATAGCTGAAACATCCATTTTGACTTGAATTAATTAATTTAAATTTCAGTTGGCAAACTTAACAATTGTTTTCTTATGTGGTGGTCCTGACAAACACGCTGAATCCCCAGTTTTGTTTACCTAAAACTTTATTTGCTTCTGACTAGTTCATTACACACTTTTATTATTCTCAGTTTAAAGTAATAGTAAAGATTAATTCAAATGCAAAAAAAGTATTACATTGATAAATGATACAAAAGTATAATCGATATAAAAACATACATGAATACAGGGTGAGTCATTGATATGGGCATGTTCGAATGTACCTACACCGTCAATGATATCGAAATGAGTCAAATGTCACAGCAAATGGGAGGCCAAAGTGCATTTTACTAAAATTATTTTGCTCTATACAGGCTGTTCCATTTTTACATTGCAGCCTATAACACAGTTTTTTTAAATGGCACCCCCTGTATATTTGCACATAATTCAATTTTCATTTCTTTAAGCTTCAAAAATTCGTTTTTTAATTTGCTTTAACCGTGCAGAAGTTATTTAATTTTTTCGACAATTTAGTACGTTTGCAGGTACATAATTAAAAAATCACAGTACCCTTGGTTTTCGGGATATCAAGTTGGGACTTTGTCCACATGTAAACAACTGTTTGAGGTAATTTCGATGGCAAGATCGACCATTTTTATTGTAGCATCTCCTTGCTGTGACACATTCATTGTAGGAAACTTTGAAGGACCGTAACTTATTTTTTTCTAAATAGCACCCCCTGTATTTTATTATTAAGTCCTATTCAGTGTCTCACTTTACATCTTTTTTTTATTAATAGTTTGTTAGTGCTGAAAAAAATTTCTGATACTTTAATTCTTATATGAACTGGTTAAATTTAATTTTAATTTGAAAAATTCGCAGAAAGTCCACTTTTTACTATTTTCACCTAAAACAAATCCCTGAAACTTTATTGCATAATAATTTTAATCTTAGTTTGCACTATTGCAAATTCTGAAAAAACTCGCTGAAACTTCAATTTTAACTGTTTTCTCCTGAAAAAATCAGTGAAAGTTTATTCAGTTCCGACTGTTGCATAATTTTATATCCAGTTTGTTAGACTTGAAAAAATCGCAAGTCCCAATTTTTAAATTAATTGATTAGCTTTAACCAATGTTTGAAAAATTATAACCGTTTTCTAACTTGTTGCAACCCAAATTTTGATTATATTCTCCTGAAAAAAATTCCAAACAGTTTAGTGTTAATTCTGACGGTTTCATTGCACAATGTTATTTCCATTGTGTTAGTCCTAAAATAAGTCACTGAAACTTCAATTCATTAATTTCAATTAATTAATTTTAGCTTCAGTTTGCAAAATTGTTTCAGTTTTCTTACGTGACGATTCTTAAAACTCACTGAAACTCCAAATTTAACTATTTTCTCCTGAAAAAATCCCAAAAATTTCATTCCATTCTGACTATCTATTTCACTGCGTACTTTTATTCGCAATTTGCAATTGTCAGTCCAGGAAATTATCGCTGAAACTTTAGTTTTGAAATTGATTAATTTTAAATTCAGCTTACAAAATTGCTGCCGTTTTCTCATGCGGCCGTCCAATTTTGACTAATCAAAGAAATTTCATTCTCTTAAATTTTACTAAGTATTTGTAATACTGTAAGGCCTAAAAAAAAGGGTGAACTTGAATTTTCTCATGTGACTGTTCTTAAAAACTCGTAAAAACTCCCATTTTTACTATTTTCTCTTGGAATTATGTCTAAAACTTCATTCTCTTCCAATTTTTTCATTGTATTATACTTTTAATTTTATTTCCAATTTGAAAAATTGTAACCGTTTTGTTATGCGCGAATTCTGAAAAACTCGCTGACAATTTTGATTGTTTTGTCCTGAAAAAAAAACGTAAAAACTTATTCAATTCCGACTGTTTTATTGCATAATTTTTTTTATTTCCAGTTTGATTGTCCTGAAAGTTTAATTTTGAAATAAATTGATTAACTTTAATCTCAGTTTGTAAAACTGTGGTCCTTTCCTAACGTGACAGTCCTGAAAAACTCGCTGAAAATCCAAATTTGACAATTTTCTTCTCCTGAAAAAAAACTCCGAAATGTTATTTTAAACTGACAGTTTCATTGTATCGAAATATTGTCATCCTCAAAATAATCACAGAATTTTCAATTTTTACTTGATCTTAATCTCAGCAAAATTGTTGCAGTTTTCATTGCTAAAAAAATTGTTGAATTTTCAAATTTGACTTAAAATACTAATAAATTTAAAATTTAAAATAAAATAATATATTATATTATAAAGTGATAGAAATGCATCATTATATGCAAGTGAGAATTTTGACTCACAAGTACGCTTGAGCTCGAGTGGGACACTTCTCACGAGCTTTATAATGGCATTTCGATCACGTGTGATATACGACATTTTATTTTATCTTATCTTATTTTATCTCATACCATTGTACATTATACCATTGTTTTTGGTGATAAAAATCAAATTTCTCTCACAAGAGAGATAAAGCTAAATCTGACAGTAAATCTCACAGCTTTGTCTCTCATGTGAGAAAAATTGGATTTCTCTCACCGAAAACAGTGGTATATTGTGCCTAAAAAACTGCACCTGTAAGATAAAATAGTTTATATACTTGTGGGCTTGTGGCTGTTTTCTGATGTAGCACTTCTAAAAAACTAGATGAAACCCTAATTTTGACTCTTTAAATTCCTGAAACATCATTTACTCCTAATTGTTTCATTACAACATAATTTAATCTCAATTTACAATATTGTCCATAATTGTTGCCGTTTTCTCATGTGGTAGTTCGAAAAAAACCTCGCACAAACTCTGAAACTTATTATATTTTCTCCTGAAGAAATTCCAGAAATTTCATACTAACTACTATTTTATTACACACATTATCGTGACTTTGCAATATTGGCAGTCTAGAAAAAAGTCGCTGAAACTTCAATTTAAATTAAATTAATTATTAAAACTTGCTGAGACTCCAATTTTGATTATATTTTCGTAAAAATATCCCTGGAACTTAGTCAATTCTGTCTGTATCATTGCATAATTTTATTTCCAGTTATGCTAGAAAATCATTAATATTTAAATTTTGAGATGAAAGAATGAATTAACTTTTTCATATAACTTCTGGTATAAAAGTCCCTAAAACTCGATTCACTCCTGATTGTTTCATTTTATATTTTTAATCTCACTTTGCAATATTGTCAGTTGTACTTTCATTTTAACTTATTAAAATAATAACCTTTAATCCCAACGTAAAAAATTGTGGCCGTTATTTCATGTGGCAATCCTAAAAAACTCTCTGAAACTCTCATTTTTACAATTTTTTTTTTGAATAAAATTGAGAAACTTTATTCCAACCTCATAGTTTCATATTTTATTATCACTTTGGAAATTAACGACAACAGACGGACCTAAAACAAATCGCTGAAAATTCATTTTTTAATTGAATTAAATAAACTTCCAATTTTTTAAATTCCTGAAATCCTCGCTGAAACGCAAATGCTGACCATTTTTTCCTGAAAAAGTCGCTGAAACTTTATTCGCATGTGACTGTTTCATTGCATACCTACTTTTATTAATCTCATTTCGTAATATTGTTTAAATTAATTAACTATAATCACAATTTGTAAGTGTTGCGGTTTTCACAGGTCCTGAAAAACTCACTGAAACTCCAATTTTGACCATTTTCTTGTGAAAAAATCCCTGAAATTTTATTTCATTTAAGAGAAATTACTATGGTCGCAGAACTCTTATTTTAATATTAAGGTATTTTGAAGATTTATTAACCAGCTAACAAGAAATCCTTTAAAAGAAAATACTTTAATACGTGAAAAACTATATTTTGTCTTACATGAATCGTATTGTGTGCTGTTACGTCACACAAAGATCTGACCTTCTATTTTGTAGTACAGTTGTGTTAATTTAGAAAAAAAGTTTACATAAAATTGTATTTAAATTAGCTCAATTTACGCTCTAGGTAAAGTTTTCCGAAATTTTATACTTCATTTGCTAAATAACAGAAAATTGAATTAAGGGATTTTTCAAGTTAGTGAACAAATTTAACTGAAGCTAACTTGAGAATAATCAAATGTGCATATTGTGTCTTTTTCTCTTCACTTAATACGATTTATGTTTTTTTTGAATTAAAATTAGTTACTTTCATTAAAGCTAATTTTATTTATACATTTTGTCATATTGTGTCTGATGTTGCAAACTTTATTGATTTTTTAAGTGCAAATGTGCAACCCGACTCTCCTTTAACTATTTTTATCCACAATCTTATCAATTAAGTTTACAAGTCTTTAAACTGCACTTATAAATAATTCTGCAAGACACACATGTTTATAAAAAATATCTACTCCAAAATAATTACAAGTTATTCAGGTTATGCGATATTCATAGAAGTCATCAGTAATTGGAGCAAAAACAGATTTGAGCATCAATCAAGTTTAATCTTGAATGGTTCGTTTGTGAATAAATTGATAACAACCGTCATTAAATTAATGTCTAATCAACGTGCATTTCCTGTGTGGTAATTGCTGTGTATACAAACGAATTCTTCTCTTCGGTAATCCGAACATGTGTTATGTTAGATACTACTTCAGAGTTGTAACTATTCTTCCGTAATGTTTTTACAATTTTTTATGCCAATTAATTTATTTAAAATTCCAGCTTTGCTGAACGCATTATTACAATCGATTTTCTTTCATTATAAATCCATGCTTTACGAGCCCAAAACCAATTTCATTTATTATACGACCACAGGTATTTAGGAAATGCATACAAACTACTTACTAAAAGATGCTGCCGACTTTTTATCAGACTTGGAAACTCGAACGTGTGTAATAAACTTTCTTCCCAAAGGATAGCTATACGTGATGTATTCGTCCTGCAAAAACTCGCTTCATTTAATTATTAGAATATCCTCTCACACTTGAAGAAGTGAAAAATTGTTGTTTGTTAATTCAATCTCGAGAAGAACATTAATAAAGGGAGAACAAAAGTGTAGAGGGAAAGTAATTAAGCAATTTTTTATGTTTCCCTGAAATTAGTGGCCACAGGTGGTCAACCATTTTGAAGCATTTTCTTTTTGCCCAATTGATTAAAATTGAAATTAGCAATTCAGACAAAGTGTAGATATACATAAGAACATTAACGAAATATTTATATTTCGTATAGAAAAAAGTAGAAACAGAGTATTAAGTGTTACACTAGGAATTAATTGACTAATTATTTATAAAACGAACTTTTAGATTTTTGCAATTTTTTATTGTGAAGTATTTTATAACCTCACTAAATCTTGATGGTGATCTAAAAAAATTGCGCTTATTACTTTTTGTAATTCTAACGTTAAGAAAGTACCTATTAGTTTAGTTGTTTGTCTTGTGACCTTGAATGTTAAAATATAATCTTCAAATCATTATTGAAAGAGAATATCGTGGGTTTAGAGGTAAAAATCATTAACTAACATTTTCATGTTTTTGAGATATGAAAGAAATAATAATAATTTATCTTATAATAATATTTGTTTTATTTTATTTTATACCATTGTTTCTTATACCATTGAATCTGACAGTAAATCTGACAGCTTTATCTCTCTTGTGACAGAAATTTGATTTCTCTCACCGAAAACAGTGGTATAATGTACCTAAATAAAAATATATAAAAAAATATTTTTTAAAAAAAGCTTTTATTAAAAGATGCACTAAAGAGTAAAAAATAATGTATTTCAATCATAGGAGAATATTTTTTCTTACAGGTTAAAATTCTAAAATTTATAAAAGCTTTGGGAGTTGTCAACTGTACAAAGTAATTTTGTAATGCCGTAGTTTTATAACACCCAAAGCTTTTATAAATTTTAGAATTTCAACCTGTTAGAAAAAATATTCTCCTGTGATTGAAATACATTATTTTTTACTTTTTAGTGCATCTTTTAAATAAAAGCTTTTTTTAAAAAACATTTTTTATATACTTTTATTTTTTGCTTTTTAGTCTTTATTTACTGCATAGATTTATTGTTATTACACTGTGCATCTACCGTGACGTCCAAATGACCAACATACCGTCTATGTCGGTATAAGTTACGGTATGTACAAATCGAGAACCCCTTTGTGAACATAACCTAAAATTTTAAAACCACATTTAACCTCTTTAGGGGGTAATTAACTATATAGAATTGCATTGTCACGCAGATTACGTAAGCATGTTAAATTTTTCTTTCATTGCGACTATAGGAACCCTCTCAAATTTACAATTCGAGAACCCGTTTGTAAACATAACCTAAAACTTCAAAACCCCATTTAACCCCTTTAGGGGGTATTTAACTACATGGGATTGCATTGTCAGGCAGATTATGTAAGTATGCCAAATTTCACTTCAGTGGGACAACAGGAACCCTTTCAAATTTGGCTCCGAAAAAATAGCAGACAGAGAGATAACATTGTGAGCTAAATAAAAGCTTTTAAAAACTGCACCTGTAAGGTAAATTCTTTTTTAAAACGGCTCATAAAAAAGAAAACAAAACAGACATTGATTCTCCAACTATTTTAATTCAAATTCATTTCATTTTAATTTAAAATTCCCAAAATTTTGCAGTATCTTAGAGGAAAAGATTCAATTTATTTAAATTTATCAAAAATAGTATTTTTCTCGCCACAAGACCGAAAAAATTCCAAAATTCGAATAATACTCGACAGGTTTCACCAAAATTTAGTACTTTCTCAAAGTTCTCTAACAAAAAAAAATCCGAAACCCAACCCGATGATATTTATAAAAAACTATAAAATTTTGTGTTTTTGTCACTTATAGAAAATAGACTTATAGAAAATGGTGTTTTTAGGACCAAAAATTACAAAATGATTACATAAATTTCGTAAGAAAAAGCTTCACCTTGAAAAAAGTCACCCAATTCTTAGATGTTTGTCACTAGATTTACACAAATTTATACAATAAATCACTAAGAATCACCAACGATAAATAAATCATCAGTTAGATAGTTACATTTAGCTTTATCTCTCTTGTGAGAGAAATTTGATTCCGCTCACCGAAAATAATGGTATAATGTAGTACCTACCTAAAAAAACTGCATCTGTAAGACAAAAGTAATTTTTTTAAATAGCTATTCTATATTTTTATAGTCGTTTTCATCTCCACTTGGTTCGGGACAAATTTCATGGGATATTTTGTTTACGTTGATAGGAAGACTGTGGTATCAAAATGCAATTCTTCTGAGACAAGTCTTTTCTTGTATAACTTCATCAAGTTCTTTTTCATTTATTCTCTTAAAGCATGCAGATCTGAATAAGCTTGTTACAAGCTGATAGTTTCGATACGTCGTTGTCTTTCTAGCCCCTTTACGCTGTTTCATCTAAAATTATCAAAATCGTTGTATTTAATAGTTCTACTACTTAGTATAATTCTTTTTTGCCTTTACTTTTGCTTGGTTTAAAAATGTTTTTTCACTTTTTTCAGTCGCTCATCGTAAAAAAAATCTATTTTTTTCTTACGTTCAATAGTAGAGCAGTACATAGAATCTACTATTTTCTAAAAGAATCACCTTTAGTGCTTTAACAACAAAATGCAGGTGATGCAGTTAATGATTTTTATCTTTACTAAAAAAATCAGATTGTAATTAATGATTTCTAAGGTTTGAAAACTTTGTTTTTTTTTATCACATTGTTTTTGTAAGCTTACAGACTAAAAACTGACTAAAAATCACTAAATTAAGACAATATCAACATAATTTTTATCTTTTGTTAAAAACAAGCGGAAATGGCATCAAGATTAAGCATAACATTTTGTTACTTTTACCTTTTATTAATTATTATTATTTAAGCAAGTGTTTTTTTTCCATAAATTTTGCTCGTATCTCCTAAAAAATCTGGAAATTTATTATTAGTTCGAAATTAATAGTGGCATTCACTATTTTAGTTAGTTTTCGATAAAAAAAATCGCGTCAAAAAAAACCAAAAAACATAGAATTTATTAGAAAATTGTGTTCTTTTAATCATTTTCAACATCTAAGCATCTAAGATGTTCAGTAAGACAATAATTACTTTAGTTTTTGTCTTTTTCGAGCGTCTTTCAGTAGAAATGCAATTATTTTGCAAATTAAAAAAAAAACGAAAATGACAAGAATGAGCTGAACATGTTTTTATTTTTGAAATCTATCTATCTACACATTGGAAATCAAAGAATTAGTCCAAAAATCAAAAATAGTGGATTTGTTTCGAAAAACTTCTAACTTCTGTTGGAAAGTGGCGCACCAACTCAATGGTGTGTGGTAGAAAATTGCTTACATGTAAAGGTAAAAATAGTAAAAAAATTCTTTGTATTAAAATTATTGACAAATAACGAATTTTAAATCGCGATCGCACCAAAATTTGATCAACAATAAAAATAAATTAATTTTGAAACGGTTTCCTTGGAAATAATTCCCAGTGTTGGCACATCTACAAATTGTGATTTTTTTATGAATTTTAATGTTTTTAAATTCAAAAAACGGTTAAAGTCTGATAGTAAATTTAAAAATTATTATTCTGCGTTTTGTTAGGGAACGATTACCTAGTGCGAAACATAAAAACATTAAAAAATAGTGAAAATTGAAAAAGTTAACAAAATAAGTTTGTAGTTCCAGATTTTTAAATATGATTTTAGGAATTTTTTCAAGATTTTTCCCTTAATCTACACATGCTTCTCAACAACGTACCACTGAGTTGGTGCGTCATTTTTTGAACACTCTGTATACTCTTTTTTTATCAGTTGTCAAATTGATTCAACGTTGGCAACTCCATTTAAAATTCGTTCCTATGGCAATGTGGCACAGTTTTTTGACACTGACAGTTGATTTTAAAAAAATGAGGTATAGGTTATTTCTGACATTTCCTTAGATGTAACCAAAAATACTAATTACATTTTAACGCTTCGATACTGCGTTTGATTAAAAAAACAAATTATTAAAACAAAATTATTTTTTATCTTTTAAATAATAATAATTCATGATCACAATGAAATTTTAACAAAATTGTAAAGACACAGGTGGCAATACTTGGAACGATGCTTAATTTTATAATTTTGTAACAATTATAGACCTGGATAGCTGAAATTTGCATCTAAAAAAATTCACAATTGACTTACTCTGTATTTTTTTTCTGTGTTATAACAATTTTGTTGGTTCGAAACATTTTGTTATAACAATGCGAAAATGACAAGATTAAGCCGATCAAGTTTTTATTTTTGTTTTTTAAGCAAGTTTTTTTCGATAACTTTTATTAAATTTGTTCCAAAAGTATTAGTCCATTTTATACCAGTTATTCATTTGCTGCCAGATCTTATCATAACACGGCGCCTAAAATGTAAAATAGAACAATCAAAGATATTATTTTGTTCGTTTCACGTGATACATCGGAAAACTGAAAAAATTCATTCATTCTAAAATGTGATGAAAAAATTTGAAATATTTTCTATATTTTATATTTGTGCACAGAAGCGGGCTATAGCTATGAACACGTTTTTTTTCAATTTTATTAAGGTTGTTTAAATTAAATTTGAGGTAAAAAAACATAAGAAATAATTACGACGTTTTCATGAAGGTTTCAATTCGATTTGAAAACTGTTTTGGTATCCAATTTCAAACGTGTTTTCATGGCAAGTTTTAAATCTGGATTTAAAATTTTGACAATTTTATCTGTAAGTTGTCACTGGAAGTACAACTTAAATTCAACTGGGAACACTTTCTAGAAGAAATGTTTTAAGGATTTATAATAAATTTAACTGATTCAGTAGTTTAGTTAGTGATAGCACAAGGTTTAATGTCCAACAAGCCATGTTTTTTTAGAAATTCTCCGTTTTCATGAAAAAGGTTCGATTCGATCTCGATACGATCCCAAATTTTGGTGAATCGACCTTGGACTCAAATCGAACTCAATAGGTTCAAGTCAAGGGGTTTTCATGAGTTGGATCCGTATTCAAATCGATTTGAATCCTCATGAAAACGTAGTATATATTTTCATTAAAAAATAATATGTTCTTCATTGAAACGAATAAAAAAATACTATCGCGTTCCAGAAGGGTTTTAATTGTATTATTACAATTCTTTTTGAGTATTGTAAGAAGATCCAAGAAATAACTAACTTAAAAGTAATCTATATATGAGTCGTCTAGTTCCAAAACTTGCCATCTCCATCCAGCATTTTTTTTCAGGGGAAATAAAAAACGTTTAGTATAAATGCTCTTTAACAAATAAGTTTTAAATTATACTGATACAAAACTACTTAAAGAGGAGAATTCGATGACCTATACTTTGATTACAATAATTTGAATTTAAAGCCTCTGCAATTTTTTTAAGTTTGGAGATGGCCGGTTTTGGAACAAACTAGGGCGGTTATGGAACAAAATGTTTTTTAAAAGTTTTTTTTTGTTGTCCGTCTATAGCTATAGGAAGTCAAAAAAAAAGATTTTTAAATGACTAGCTAGTGAAATGAAATAAAAAACGCAAACTAAGTTTTCGGTGAAAAGAAAACTAAAATTATACTTCACTTTTAAGGCTTTTAAGGCTTTAATATATTTTCGATCTCGTGGTAGATCAGTAGCCATATAACCAGCTTGCAAACACATAAACTCCAAAAACTTGGGTCAAATTTACTACGCGGAGATAATTGATTTTGGAAAACACGTCTAAGGAGATGGCCGCTTTTGGAACGAATTCGAATGTTCTGACTCTACATAGCATGCGTTTTAGCCGGGTTCTAGCCAGTTTTGGTTAAAACCTCTTGCACCCAATGTGTAAAAGTGTGTGACGAATATTTTTATGGAATAAAAAGGTTTTGAAACTAGACGACTCATACACAGGGTGATTCAGATAAGATATTGATCTCTTCGTAAAAGAAGTAGACAAGGCACTGCTAGGTCTTTGGACAATAAAGTTCTCAGTGACACAGAACCCACAGATCGGACAGAGAAGTGTGGACCGAGAAGTTGGCATCAGCCAGACTTTCAATCTGCCGTATTTTAATGGAAATTAAATTTCATCCGTATCATGTGCAGTTAGTACAAGGACTTAGGGAAACTGATTTCGAACGAAGATTAGATTTTTGTCACTTTATCAGGACCCAAATACAAGTTGACAATAACTTTATTCAGAAAATTTTATTCAGTGATGAAGCTAAATTTTCTAATAATGGGAGTATTAACAAGCACAACTGTCACTGGTATGCTCAGGAAAAGTATCCACTCTGGATACGAGAAACACATTTCCAACGAATTGTTTCGGTGAATGTTTGGTGTGGCATCTTCGGGGGTCGCATAATTAGGCCTTTTTTCTTAAAAGAAAATTTGGCGGGTGAAATCTACTTGAATTTTTTGCAAAACACATTAGGACCAATTTTGGAAAACTTACCATTGGCTGTCTATCGTGGTCAGGGGGCCATGCCCCCTCCCCCAAACACCAATTTTAATTTTTTAATAAATAATATAAAAGCTTAATGAACAAATGTTTTTTAAATAATCAAATTAAAAGTCTTTTTAATGCTCATTTTTTAATAAATAAATACATAAATTATTAATTTCTAATGTGTTTGTGTCCATTTTGTTTAGTTTCAGCATAAGGAAAGGTACCTCTTTGGCGTTTTTTATCACTAAAAAATCACAATTTTCTGGCAACGTTTCGTCTTAATTTAATCTTCTTCAATCCGTTTATAAAAAACAATTGACGGCCTACAGAAAATTAAATTAACATCGAAACGTTTCTAGAAAGTCGTATTTTTTTAGATGATAGCCAAAAAATACCAAATACCTTTCCTTACAATGAAAATAAATTATTACCACTTAATAAAATATTATGCGAAGATTCTCGAAAAGCAACAAGGAAGTTGCTTAGAAATTTTTTTACGTCCAGAATTTTCTATTACTTAAACTTACTTAAACAACTGTATGTAAATTAACATTGTCTGTTGTATTTTATGTTGTGGTTTTTTTTAATAATAAAAAGAGTTGTTTTTGTCAATGAGAACTAATTTTTTCAAAAACTTAGCGAAACCGACTAGTAAAAAACGTTATGATCAACAACTACCTATGAATATCCAAAAAATGCACAACATATAGGGTATTTTATTTGAGAAAATATAAATTTGCATTGTAAAATTTTTTTGGAAAAAAGTTTTTTTGGCCTAAATTTTGTGCAAATTTATTTAAATATGTATTTTAACATAACAAAAGTTTCATTCAATAGCTTCACCATGCTAAAAATGTTTGGAAGACCCCCCCCCCCCAAAATTAATTTCTGGATCCGCCCCTGATCGTGGTTTGAGGTTTCAGCAGGATGGGGCACCCCCACATTACCATAGACATGTTAGACAGTACGTAGACCAAACTTATAATAATCAATTCGTTATTCTTTGTTTTTCTGTATATCGTTACCATTTATGATTTAGAATAAAACTGTTTACTCACTTTTAGCTTTGTTCGCGGAAGATTTTTAGGACTAATCCTGAACTAGTCCAGGATTTATTTAAAGCGCATGTGCGATTCTAAACCAGTTACGGATTTTCTTCCACCGCCAACAATAATTTATAATTATCGAGTACACAACAGATGTTAAAAAATTAAAAAATCGCACAAGACTATCACAAAGTTGAAAATAAATTATGCGAAATACCTTGGTACAGAAATTGTAGAAACAACCCATTTTCAAATTTACAAACGTTATTTTACAAATAATACAAAATAGACAGTTTCTTTATTATGATTTCAACTAAATTTCAACCTCAAAAAGCTCCAAAGACACAAAACCGTTTTGGTCAACTGCGCAAGTCTAGAACTAAAAATCCTTAGTAGAGTCCTTAGTAAGACCGTTTGGACTGTTTCTGAACCGATCCGGGACGGTTATTTTCCCTACCGCGAACGCTGGACTGTTATACTATTTCCACTCAATAATTAAGTGAAAAACAAGTTACTAACACTCCGCAATAAAAGTAGTACCGGACCACATTTTAGTTTTTCCTTTAAAATGTTTTATTTCTCGTTTTGGTGAGTCATAATGTTTAGAATTAAGCCCCTATTAATAATGAACTAGGAATATTTGCATTTACCTGAGGAAAATTGTAAAAATTCTTTAAAATGTTCGTCTTGTGAATGTCTTCAAATGACTAAAAACAAATCCACTACCAAGAATAAATATTGACTAGAACACAATCTAAAAACGATTATTATAACTTTAAAAACGGCGTTAAACATAAATAGTCCCAAATCTTTAGCACAACACGTTTTGAAATCGAATTTGACAGAACGACAAAACATGACAGGTGCAAAATCGGCGGAGGATTACAAGCGCGGGAATACTACCAACCTAACAGTACACACTAAACATCTCGCTAATACGTATATCTTAGTGATTTTAATGTTTCCAGGTTATTTAAAAAAGTCCAATTTCTCGCTGGAAATACAATACTAAAAGTTCCGAATTTTTTCACGGCGAACGCTCTCTCAGATGTACTGCGCATGCGATTGATGCCTGAACTAGTTCAGGATTGCTACCACGAACAAAGCTAATGTTTCATTTTTTCATACATTTTGTATTGGAGTTTACACCAAAAAGACTTCTCCATTTTCTTTATCATTTCGCGAAAACAGAATGACACTAATGATCGTTCTCTAGGCTAATGTCACAGTGACATAAGATGGTAACTTGGAATCAACTTGCAAACCCTAATTTAAATTGAATCAAAGGCGTAAATCAAATGTGTTTTATTGGTTGCATCGCCAGATCGTCAGGCTCATTATCTTATCTGAATCACCCTGTATAAAATTGCTTGTCCTGTCTGACTGATCTATCAACGCACAGCCTAAACGGCTAAGTATAGAAACCTGAAATTTTTATAGTAGATAGCTTTTATAACGTAGGCATGTACTAAGAAAGGATTTTTGGAAAATCATCCCCTAAGGGGGTCCAATGGGGTGTTAAAATTTGAATAAAAATCCGTCATTTTTAAAGTTATATTCTTGAAAATTAGTATTTGGGCTTTCGGTTAAAAATGAAGAAAACGTGTTTCAGGATTTTCGAAAAATCAACCCTTAACAGGGTTAAATGGCATAATAAAATTTGTTTAAAAATTCGTAACTTTTGAATTTACATTAATTAAAGCTGGTATTTGGGCTTTCAGTGAAAAGTGAAGAAACACGTGTTTTAGTGGGAAATACTAACCCCAAGGGGGTTGAACAGGGGTTGGAATTTGTATAAAAATCTGTAATTTTTAATTGCATCCACGCAAATGGTACTTGAGCTTTCGGTTAAAAATGAAAAACGTGTGTTTAAGAATATTTGAAATTTCCATCCCTAAGGGGGTTAAGTATAAAAATCCGTTATTTTTGAACTTATATTAATGAAAATTGGTATTTGGGCATTCGGTGAAAAATAAATAAAACTGGTGTTTCATTATTTTTAGAAATCCCACCCCCAAAGAGGGTTAAACATAAAAAAACGTTATTTTTAAAAAATGGTATTTGATCTTTTAGTTAAAAATGAAAAAAGACGTGTTTTTGGATTTTGGAAGTTCCACCCCAGGAGGGTTGAATATAAAAATCTCTCATTTTCGAAGTTATAACTAAGAAAATTGGTACTTGGGCGTTCGTCTAGAAATAAAAACGCGTGTTTCGGGTTTGTTCAAAATTCCACTCCAAGGGGGTTAAACAAAAAATCCTTCATTGTTGAAGTTATACATATCAATTAATATCTTGGACATTCGGTTAGAAAGGAAGAGGCGTATATTTCAGGATTTTTAGAAATTCTACCTCCAAGGGAGTTGTGTGTTTCATGATTTTTGGAAATTATTAACTGTTTCAAAACTATAAAAACGCCAACGTCGCATTTTACCGAATTATTATTTTAAATATGGTTAATAAAAATGTAAAATAGTTATTAATGATTAGATCACTCATTGAAACTATAAGTTACATTAGCTATTCATTTTCTGAAGTGCAGGAAAAATTTATAACAGCTAATTTTGAGTGAAAATGCGACGTTGGCGTTTTTATAGTTTTGAAACAGCTAATATATCCACAAGAGGGTTAAAACAGGGAATGAGTTTGTTCGCAATTATAAAAACAAGCAAAATTTACTCGGGTTCGCATTGGGTCACGGTTTTAAAGTTCATAGTAAAATTATGTGTCCCTACTTTTTGCTATACTAAGTTATACGTTGTTTTTCTGTGGTTGTGGACATGCGTGCGAAGCCGTAGGCAACTGCTAATCATAATAAAGCTTAAGCAATCCAAAAAACCTAATAATTCTTTTGTAAATATTCTATTATGTTGTAAAGTTCTACGACTAAACTACAACAACTTTACAACACAATAGAGTATTTATAAAAGAATTTGGAATAAACTTTGCAATAAATTTTTAATTGATTTAATCTCCAACCTGCCTAAGAAATAAAAACACTCTTTAGTCCTTACTCTTTAGCAAATAACACAACCGTAGCTTTTCCTATATTTGCATTAATATTTGATCGTCTCAATTAAATACGATGTGTGAAGGTTGGGGTGAAACAAACAATTCAGCAAAGTTCCGCATTTTGTGCCACCAAACTTCGCTGTTTAGCAGACAAACAAGAGTTTGAGCCGTTACGGACAAAGCCGTTCCTGTGTTTTCTTCATTCGTCACACATGTCATAGTAAAGCAAAATAAAGTACAAAATAATGTGACATCTCTAACTGATAAAAGCCTTCCTCCTTAAAATAAATAAATCAACATTGTGTTTTTTCAATTTCAGGAAGATGGTTCCCAGTAATGGAATCTCCCTCTTGATGCTTCTCGTTGCAGGAATGATTTTGTTTCAAGCGACTACGACTTATGCAGCCCCTCATTCAGCCAGGTAGTAGTGTTTTGCCGAAACTTTACTATTTCATCAAATAAAATCAATTGCTCAACTTTACACAACGATTTACCTGCCGAATTGAATTAACTCGCTAAGTGAGTTGTATGACAACTTTTTAAATTGGTGTAATGAAAAATGAAATTTGCAATTTTCCCTCTCAAAGTATTCAGTTTAGATGGCGCTAAATCGAAACGATGAAACTGCATTATGATCTTCGAGATATATCGATCCGTTTTATCTTTATTGCATTATTGATTTATTTAAAACTAATACCCCTGTCATTATCTTGCAAAACCTATGTTTACTATTTATTAATTGATTTACAACTCTATAAAATCAAGATCAAGGTAATAACAACATTTATAACGAAAAAGTGACGACAAAAGGACCAGAGATTCCACACGTCAATATAAAGCGATTTAAACTAAAACATTCAATTAATTATTGTTATTGTATTTTTTTCAAAACGACAGTGTGCTTGTAGATAGATGCCTTTTTTGTTTAAATTAATAATTAATTACATTATTTATACACGTTGTTCCGTCTAAACCCCACTTTAGAAATACTCAAAATTGTAATAAAGTTTATATGAAAATTGGTACAGCCGGGGAAAAAACTATTCACCAGTCAAACTCTATGCTTACGCAGCGCTCGCTTGCAATAGTGGCTGAAACTAACTAGTCCAGGAGCAGGTATAAAATATAAATATCGAAAAACCCTTATTTAGGGAGTCAAATTTTTTGAAAAATGTCTTATAGAAAATTACCTACGTCAATAATTATAACATATAAATAAAATTGTAGTTATAATTAACTAACTTGCTCTTTGCTAAATTAATTATATAGTAATTAAACTCAACTAAATTATTTTATACGAATTTGCCCTATAAACTTATGTTAATTAATTAATTAGTATACTGATTAGTAAGCAAGTTAGTATTCATAATTCATAATTTTGTCACACCAATAGGTTGTCAGTTTCACTTAACGCTAAGCCAGTAAAAAAAATACAAAAATTGGGTTTGATATCCGAATAGCAACAAAATAAAATGGTTAAATTATATTTTTGTATTACCATTTAAGTATAGGTAGTAATTAATATTAATATGCCTCAGTAAGTTGGTAAAGTCCTTTTTGTAATTTGACACCGGTTTGGATACTTTAATAGACATATTACAAAACATTTTACGAAAATAATGCGTTAAGTTCTGCTGAATGAAAATTTTTCAAGATGGCGACACTTCCGGTTATACCGGAAGTCGCTATCAACTTTCTTATTTTAAATGGAAAGCTATGTTTTTCACTGCGTTTTTGGATTAGCTGAGTTATTCTGAAGGAGTTTTCATGAGCTGTCCCTATACCTAAGTTTAGCCGTTTTCGAGATATTTATGAGTTTTTGAAAATTTTTGGATTTGTACCTGTTACTTTAAAAATCGGTAACTCTTCTATTTTTAAGGATTTCGAAAACATATTTGGAAAATTAAATGTGTTCAAAATTGGAAAAGATGTTAATAAACCCAAAAATTTTAAAGTTAAGTTTGGACAACTTCAAGTACCCATAACTTAATTTTTTCAAATAGGATGTCCCAATTTTTATTTAACTAGATGAAGAAGAATTTTTTTCTGCATCGATCTATATTAATATTCCCTATATTTATCTATGATAATTTTTAAGTTATGTTGGTTTTTTTGACATTGTATAGGAAATTCCTTACTAACCACAGCTATTTTTGCATAGTTTGCCAAAGAAACATTTCTGATTAAACAAACGACAAATTCTGTTCAAAATTGTGTTATCCGTCCTGTAAAAACAAAATAAATTCATTGAATGTTGGTTTGAAAAACTTTAATTTCTCAATCCCAACAAAAAGTTTTTGTAACTTGAAAATTATTAAACATAAGTATAGGGAATGTTAATACAGATCGATGCAGAATTAAATTCTCTACCATTTATTGAAATAAAACTTGTGGCATTTCATTTGAAAACATTTAGTTATGGGTGCTTAAAGTTCTGCAGACACTAAAAATTTGGGATTGGTATTTTTTTTAGAAATTTGAAAACACCAAAGAAAAGATCTAGGCTTCCTCTTTCAAATGAGCTCAAAAATATTTCCAAATTTTTTAAAATCGCAGAGTTATCGATTTTTGAACTGGAAGGTGCAAATCCAAAAATATTTAAAAAACCACAAATATTTCGTAAACGGATAAATTTAGGTATAGAGGAAGCTTATGAAAACTACTCTAGTAATCCAAAAACGCATTAAAAATATAGCTCTCTATTTAAAATAAGGAAGTTGAGAGCGACTTCCGGCATCTTGCAAATAATGTCATTGAGTAGGACGTAAGAGATTATGGTTGTATACAAATTTTCAGACGGCTATCATTATTAGAACTCCCAATACTTCTAATGTGGGGTTTAGACGGAACAGCCTGTACCTGTACACTACTATTATTGTTAATTGACATAAACGTACATAAAGAAACTAAAACCAAAATTTAAAAAAATATATAAAAAACAATAGTACTAATAACAAATTGTAGAACCTCCAAAATTTTGACAAGTCCACTTAAATTATTTTAATTATTAACTAAATAACACAAATTGTACAAAAAATTTATAACATCGATTTTGTTTAGTTTTTGAAATAAATTAATTTTTTTTAAATTTATACACAAAAACTAAGAATCCTAGAAAAGTAGGACTTTCACCACTTTAAAGAAGAAAGTTCAAACTTTCAGGATATATTTTTTTCCGCTACCTGTATGGTAACTGGACCTTACAGTCATAGCTACAAGGAATGAAGATGACCAATAACATTCGATTACTAGTTACCCATGACGACGGAACTTAATAATGTCACTTACATTCCTAGGAAAATAATAATGTCACTTACATTCACAGGATCGCTTTCGCAGGGAAAGAATAAAAAGCAACGAATGGTTAGTTTTATTTATTATGAAAATTTAATGTAAATGTACAATTTGAAAAAGTTGAATTTATAATAACTGTATGTTCTCTATCCAACAAATGAGTCTTGTTTGTTTGAAAAGATACTAATGCAGCAGATGTAGACGTTGTTGATGATTGGATCTCGGAAACAGGAGACCTTTCTTTTATTTCTTCTGGTTCTTCCGTTTGAGTCTTCAATCCCCATTTTTATTGTAAAATGTCTTGTTAGCTGTTTCCAATTTATTATTAACTGACTCGGCAGCATAACTTTCCGCAATCGCAGAGCTTTTCCAACCTCTGTGTCCTTTAAGACCTAAGATATCCACTCCAGAATTCGCTAGCAAGGTGGCAGACGAATGCCGAAAACAGTGATTCCGCTAAGTTCAAAAATTTTGCAATATTTGAAGGAATTTTCGCAAATGTATGTTTGCCAATCGGTTGATTTACGCATCTACCTGACTGATAACGTGATAATGAAGAAAAAACCGGGAATTACGGGTTATCTTTTATCGAATTTCGAAATATTTCTTGTATAATATGTATTCTTCAGGATTATCCACAATTGTGAACATACATAATGATAAATTTATTTGAGATTTGGATATTCCTTCCAAACCTTAAAAAAATAGGTTCTTATTGCAGTCTCTGGCGTTTTTGTTTTGGCCAATTTAGAGGCAATCAACCTCTAATGTATAATGGGTTGCACTTAAGGTTTGCCAGGGTCGTAAAGTTATGTGAATCACCCTGTACATCTGAAAGATAATTGCATTTTCCAAACTCATCGGTCCTGCAAGCACCTGAGATACCCACAACCATTACATCCTGAAAAATCACAAGAAACTGCGAACTACAAAAAACAAAAATATTTTTTTTTACTTTCATTTCATCTGGTGCGTCTTTGAAGAACTTCATAATATCTTCCCTGTTCAGATTTTTTGATTTTTTTGGAATATAACCTTGATTTTTTCTCTTCAAGTAACCAATTAATTTTGGAAATTTAGAGATGTCTACGTTTTCTTTATAAAGAATAGTAGTCTTCAGCATTGAGTACTCGCACCATAAACTGGCCAGTGACTTCAATTTTTCAGACCGTTCAGCCATATAATTAGCCAGCATCACATTGTCAGTTATGACTGTTACCTTTTTCGAACGTAACCACTTTTGAAATACGTCAAACGTAAACTCGTACCTTTTTCTGGATTTTGATGGCAGCATTGATAACTTGATAAGTTAATCAATGATGGCAGTAAATCCAAACTCGCAATATTTGCAGCTTCATCTATTTCCATATTTTAAGGAGAAAAAGTTCTTGCGGGTTGTCACATAAATTTTTGTTTTTTTTTCATAAAATGTTTATTATGTTTACATAGCAACTTCCATAGGTAACTTAAAAAAATTAGATGTCAAATCGTACGTCTCTAATTAGTGTGTTAATTTAAAATTAGCTAATCATGTGAAATGGAATAAATTAGCGGAAAAAATATAATAATAAGAATAAGCCACACGGAATGTAAGCACTAACCATTCTCGAACGAATAAACTGGGCCTCGGTTTCACCTCGGCCCGTACAATTCTCCCTCAAATGTTATAGTGCTCTTGTGGCTTAAATAACTATTAGCTCACTGCAATCAAGAAGATAAATAAATGAAAAATTTGTTATTTTCGCATCTAAAAGACTTTTAAATTGTCTCTCTAATAAAAGCATTAAAAAATAAGTGTTTCTTCTGATTTCTCAAAAGATATTTAACTTTAGAGATAAAAAAATAATACGAGTAATTATTGTTTCAGTAGTCGAATAGTAAAATTTTCAGCTAATAATAATTTCCTTTAGGCCATTGTTCTTCATGTATTACAGTGAAATAACTAAAATTTTAATATTTATGACAATCCTTTAGTTACTGTGGTTATTGTATGGTTTACCGTGCATATAGTTAATAATGTGCATTGTTGCTAAAACTAACTTTTAAAGGCAAATATCTTTTTAGTTATTAACCTTAGGCATTTGAATCTTTATGTTTTTAGATAAACACTTTAGTAATCTTTGAAAAGCAATAACAAAAGGTATCGTGTTCTATTTAACTTTTTCAAGTTATTCAACTTTTAACAAACTTCTTAATTTTGTACGTTTTTAATTGCAATGGGCTAAACAATTGGTACAGATTTAAGTTTAAACTTTTCTCTTTAAAGCAGTGAAAGTCCCATTTTTCTAGAATTGTTAGTTTTTTTGTATTAAATTATTATTTCAAAAACTAAGCAGAATCGACCAATACAAGTTAAGATCAAAATCATCAGTAATAAAAACTACGTCCAAAAATGCAATAAAATTTAGGGTGTTCCATTAAAAAAATAATTATTGTGGTAGCGCATTTCTGAAACACCTAGTATAATTGAAAATAATTTTATGTCATGCAGGGGTTAGTCTTTGCGGCTTTGGTAATAAAAAAATATTTTTCAATTATAGTATACAGAGGTCAATAATAGACTTTCTCAAATCGCTATAGACGTACGTAGAAAAATTCAGAAAAAAATCACCGGCATAGAAAAAAATACAAGGAAACGCTGAATGCTCTGCAATTATTTATTTGTTTCTGAGATACAGTAAAAATATACTTTTAATAAGTAGAAATAATTTGGGTTAAAATGCTTTATCCTAATCTCCATCTTTTCATTAGTCCCTGTATTATTGTAATATAACAATTACTGAAATGTTATTAAATGTTCAATTCAGCTCAGGTTGTAAAGAAAATTTATTATCGTAAAATGTCAGCTGATATTTAAAAATGGAAAAACTAATGTTACTCACAATTTAATCGATTGCTGCAATTTTTTCCTAACATAATGGACTTTTGCAGTAGTAAATGACTATGTTTTAAATAAACATGATAATGGAGCGAGACCGAAGTAACTCGCTGCTATAACAATACGTGACACAAATTGTAACATTTAAAAAATGTTGATACTCTTTTCTCATTTTTTTTTTCTTAGGAAATATGCTCTAACTGAAATAGAATCAAAATTTTAGATCTGTATAGTATCTTGCGAGAAAGTGCAAATATTTTAACAATAAGTTAAGCATTAAATGCATTAAACATAAACCGATCAGTATATTTTTCTTCTAAGAAAGTTTTTTATGAAATTAAAAAATTGCCTCGAAAATTCATGTTATTCTATTTTTTATAATTAAAAGTACTTTACCAATTTTTATAAAATTTGGCATGTAGCTAGTCATTTTTTTAAATAATCTACAAGGGTCCCTTTGACATACATTTTTTCATAACTCTGTAACACAAGTTAGTTTGGCTTTTGTATTACTAGAATTTAAAAACCCATTAAATTTTAAAAAAATGTGTCCCTTTTTTTTAAATATTAGTTAATCCAAAATTTCTTTTTTTTGATTTCTTGGTTATCATTTTTTAATATGTAGTAAAAAATATTTTTAACAGACCGACCTTGTTAGGTTATTTGTGCTTATTGTCCATAACTTACAAAGATCTAATTTTTTTTTTACACAGAACTGAAATTGAACTGAAATTATAACGTCTTGGAGAAGTTGAGTCAATCTTTCTAATATAAATACACAATAAATAAAAGTATGAAACCAAGCATTTAATAAAGTACTATAAAAATGTGATCGTTTTTCAAAAATAAATTTTTGTTTTTAATTTAATTTTATTTAAAAACTTTGAGCGTTGAATCAAAACAAAATTTCATTCTCAAAATATGGTCACACTATTTTGCAAGAAACGCTGAATTAAAAATTTATCGGCGTTTTCATAGTTTTGCAATTTTCTTCGTTTGTCGATTGAAAATATTTATTTAAGGATTTAGAATGAGTAACATTACAAACATCCGTCTGCATTCACAAGTCCAGCGCATGATTGCTTATTAAACTTCCTTTCGAAGATTAAGTTGTTAAACTTATCAAATTTTATAACGGTCATAAATATTACGTTTAATTAATATAATATTTGAGACAGTTTTGTTGCTTTATTTTACAACGTAATGACGTTAATATTATATTAATAACACAAATACTTTTTACAGTTATCCTGGATACTATTCGCCGATGTCAATGGAAGGACAAAATCCCGAATATCTCCTCCAGACAATTGCCAGATTGAGGCAAGCATTGATTTCGGATGATGATTTAGAAAAGTAAGTTCGAAGGCACATGTAAAGTAATGTTTACGTTGCATATGACTCATTGTATATAATTCTCTCATTTTTGTTTAATTTAACACACGAATTTATCCCACAGGTAGCTAACGACTAATGAGTTTCTTATTGTTTGTAAATACACTACCTGCAATATGTAAATACTTTCCAAACGTTTTTGCTAACAATAATTCAGGCAGGATTTTGGAAACCTCCACGACTTTAGACGTAAACATTTATTTATATGCAAATGGTTCGGTACTAGTTTATTCTACAGCAGTTTATTCTGTATACAGGGTGCTCAAAAAATGGAGCACCAACTCAGTGGTACGTTGTTGAGAAGCATGTGTAGATTACGGGAAAAATCTTGAAAAAATTCCTCAAGTCATATTTAAAAAAATCTGGAACTACAAACTTATTTAGTTAACTTCTTCAATTTTCATTATTTTTTATGTTTTTATGTTTCACACTAAGTAATCGTTCCCTAACAAAACGCTGAATAATAATTTTTAAATTTACTCAGACGAGCCGTTTTTTGAATTTAAAAAAATTAAAATTCATCAAAAAAATCACAATTTGTAGATGTGCCAACACTGGGAATTATTTCCTAGGAAACCGTTTCAAAATTAATTTATTTTTATTAAATGCTTTTATTTAACTCACAATGTTATCTGTCTGTCGGTTATTTTTTCGGAGCCAAATTTGAAAGGGTTTCCGTTGTCCCACTGAATTGAAATTTTGCATACTTAGGGGAGAGTGGCCCTAAATGATCCCCCTATGCTAGAAATGCCTGTAAAAAGTAAAGTATACAAGAGAAGATGTTCAAATATATTTTTTTGGAATGCCGGTAGATCATTATGCCCGCAGGGATCATTTTGGGCCACTCTCCCCTAGTTAATCTACGTGACAATGCAATTCTATATAGTTTATTACCCCCTAAAGGTGTTAATTGTTAAATGGGGTTTTAAAATTTTAGGTTATGTTTACAAAAGGGTTCTCGATTTGTAGATACCGTAACTTATACGGACATAGACTAAAAAAACTGTACGTACTGAATGATCCTCTTTTAAAAACTCTCAGTCCAAGACTGTTTCTCACAAACGATGAAATAATTTTAGATTGACTAAAGGGACTTAATTCACGATTAACGTGTCTTTAGTCAATCTAAAATAATTTCGTTAAAACACACTAAAAATTGAGCTAAAAACTCACTTATTTTGCGAAAATCGAAAAAGTCCAGTTAAGGTCAAAATCGTTATTTTGAACTATTTCGCTGGAAGTTTGATTTGTAAGTGAGAAACTTACATTTCTTGCAATTTTCCTAAAAAGGACATAAAGATCCATTACATTACTTTTTTATTTTGCAAAATAAAATTAAAATTTTCTCACATGTTTAGTACGAAAGAAATTCTTAGAAAATTGCGTCATGTTCAGCTAAATTTAACACATTTTGTGAAAGTCAAAAAATTCCCAGTTAAGTCGAAAATGATATATTCATATATTTTAAAACAACTTTGTTTTATAAGTCAGAAGCTAATGTTTTTACAATTTTTTTCTAAAAAGGTGACTAACCCCATCAGTATAGTGAGTCCAAAATTATTATTTTTGACTCTTTTTAACATTTCTAACCAAAAACTTATGAAAACAAAAAAATAGGATAATTTGAGCTAAAATTTCTTTTATTTTGCAAAAATCAGAAAGTCGAAAATGATCTTTTTCATTGCAAATTTGTTTTATTCTTCATTTATTTATTTTTAAATGAAAAACTTTTACGTGAAATAGTGCCTAAGCAAATAGTTCTAAATCATTTTTTTCTTTAAAAGGCACATTTTTTCGCAGAAAAGTCATTTATTTCGCATAAATTCCATAGAATATGCCAAAAAATCACAAATGAAAATCCGTAATTGACATTATTTTGGCTTTTTTCATTAGATTTCATTAGATTTTGCTTTTGATACGAAACACACATTTTACGAACTTAGGCCAAAATTGACGCTTTTCTTCGATGTTTATAGTAATTTCGTTAAAACACGAAAATGATATTTTAATCTACGAGTATTTCGCTCAAGGTTTGTTTTATAAGCAAAAAACTTACATTTGCTTTGCAAAATTTTACTAAAAAAAGGCAAAAAAACATGTAACACGTAATTACTCTCACATTTTTAATCAAAGACCCACTTTTTTCAAGAAATTTGGCTTTAACAAACCAAAAAAGTGTCTATTAAAAAATTACGGTGCTTGTGCCTTTTCCTAGCGTTTTAGTACATCTTTGAAAAGCCAAAAACAGTTATTTCAAAGAACAAGTTAAAAAATTACAATAGAAACTAAAAAAATTTCATTTGTCTGTTTACAATAATTTCAGTAAAACACGCCGAAAAAACATCAAATTTGTTGAAAATTGCATTATTTTTAGATAACAGTTCACCTACTTTGCGGAAGTCGAAAAGTTTTTATTAAGTTCAAAAATGATATTTTGATCTGGTTCGATGTGAGTTTAACTAAAACATAATTTTTTATTTATTTCAAAGGCTTAACCAAAAACTCACTTTTCTCGCGAAATTTGGCTCTCACAGAGCAAAAAAATGTCTGTGAAAGTCAAAAACCACTTTAATTACTAAATCACGTTGAAAATTACGTTATTTAGAGCTAAAAGATCTCTTGTTTTCCAAAAGTCAAAAAACATATCAAAAACAACAATTTTTGCGAAATTACTCTTAAAAAAAGCATAGTTGATTAAGTAGTCTAAAAACATTATTTTTGCCTTTTTCAAAGACTTTAGAACACTTTTACTCAAAATCTGACCCTAACAAAATTACGTTATTTTGGATCGAAAGTTTGGAAAAGTCGAAAAATTTTCAGTTATGGTCGAAAATGGTATTTAATTTACCTAGATCTAATTGAAATCATTTTATCCTTCCCAAACTGAGTAAACGTATCCAAGTTTTAATACTTACATATCTTTATCTGTCATAGTTTTTGGAAAATGACACTTTTTTATTGAAATGTTTATTTGCAGAAAATCCCAGCTCTTGAACCATTTGCGATAAGTGCATAATTCTTTAACTGTAATTAACTCACCTTCGAGATTAGTGTGATTGTTAAAAAAACAATCACATTTTCACCAATTAATTTGTCTGAATAAAAACGTAAGAAATTGCTTGAAATTGGTTGAAATAATATAACTTAGTTTTTTTAGGCGATATCTCTTGAAATAAGTGAGTTTCTGACTCAATAATTAGCTTAGAGTTGAATGAAATCGGATTTAAAACGTGTCTTAAAAAAATCTTATAAAAATAAGATTGCTGCATTAGTAATCGTTTTATAAAAATCTTGGCTATTTGACGTAGTCGGTAGTAGAGAAAGTTGTTTTTATACGGGTTAAGAGATTAAAATGGTTTTAACTAACCTTAAATTAAACTTTAATTTAGTTTTTATATTTAGATGGTTTCAAGTATTACACTAATAATTTTTTCCCGTGATATGTTCACATATCGGTAAAAGTAAAAAAGGTAAAAAGAAAAATTTATGAAACGACTATTTTTGCAAGTACTTTCATGAAATATGCAAAAAGCGAAAAGACTGCTGAGATTTGAGATTATAAATCATTTTATTGGATTGATAATTTTATATTAGCAATTTTATATTGCTTTATTTTTTATTCAACATTGTGAATGAACTAACGCAATTCAGACATAGTTTAGTATTTTTTTAGCTACTAAAGAATTACATTAAAATAAAAACTTCCGTGATTCTGAATAACCTATTAATAATATCGTCCTAGACGATAACATGCATTCATCAAATTTCTGATCAAAGTGGTCCATGACATTGAAAGTAAGTTGGCAACACTGAATAATGTAGAGACAGAAGAGATGAGAATTGTCAATTTGCACACTGTGACCAAAAATCTATATTCAAAGTTGTCAACATAATTTATTAAATAAAATAACATGAAATGATTTCGTTCCGAACAAATCCGTGCAACGATCTGCCAGCAAACACAACAGTTTTTATTTAATTATTGTTATCTCAGTAAGTCAATGTTATAATAACAACAATGTTAAACTGTGTGTATGTGTGTTATTTTATTGTTAACTGGAGGAAAATGTGAGCTTTAAACGATAACAACCCTTGTTCTAGCCGTTGTGTTATTATATTACGATAATATCCTTCAACGTGCAACTTAAACTGATCGTAACAAAAAGATTTGAAATTTAATGCGACCACATTTCATAAAAATCTATTTATAGTATTGTACGAAATAATTTTGTAAAAACTTGCAATAAAAATAATCTCGAACTAAATTTCTTGGCATCGATTCACAAATGCCAGTGACTAAATGAAGTCTGGTAAATAAACTAGAGTAACTATTTATTTGTAGTAAAAATAATCGAGGACTTGCTAATAAAGTCGTTTAACTTGTATTGAAAAAAATGCTAAAAATAAAAGTTGGGCACAAAGTCAAACCGATTGAACGTCACTTTTGAGTAAGAATTCAATTATGGCATCGAATGGCTTAATTGAAGTTCATCCCAAATAAGAATGCTCCCAAGCGTGACACTCTTTTGAAACGCTTAAAATTGCATCCAGCCTGAAAAATTGACTTCACACTAAAATATAAATTTCTGTGGCGATTCAGTGAACACAACTAAAATAACGTTATTCACCTCAATAAATAATTACCTGACTAAATTGGATGTCAAGTAACTTCCCAAGTCGACGACGTTGTCAAAGTTTAATACAACTAGGACCAGGAACTTAGTATGCAAGAAATATTCATAGACAATTATGTGTAGCTTGGGCAGTAAGTTGGTTAACAACTTGATTGCTAGCTTATACGCTAAACAGTGCTCACTTTTAATTACTAAAATAATCAACTCGAGTAAACTGTTGAAAATTTCTACCCACATCTGTGTAATAAAATATGAAAACATGACTGATGGCCAATTGTGATGGAACGTGAAGGATGCAACCGCAACAAACAGAGGCTAGATTCCATGATTTATTAAATTTGTATTTTCTGCTTATACAATGTGTTCAAAAATGGCTGTTCATCAAATTGACTATGGAATTCAAATTCAATGTGCCGCTTCGTCCAAATGGCTATTGTAGTTTCTCTGCCAAATCTTTGAATTAGCTTTTTACTCACTTTTTCGCCAAAGTTGTTTCAAGTGTAGGGTTTGCCTTGATTTGTGTTTTATATTTCCGTGATTTTTGTTGTTGTGTATTCTTTCGTTTTTGGATTCGAAGCCTTTTTGTATAATTTGACGAATCTGTCACTTTGACGGCATTCACAATTTAAATTAAGCGGCACATTACGTTCAAATTTCATAGGCGGCTTGATAGTCATTTTTGAACACATTGTATTTGCAACGTCTGCTCAGAATGAAATCCATGTGCGTCCAATTAAGTCAAAGAGATCCCTGATTTTGAAATTAGGTTGGCAACATTGGATAATATGTTATAAACAGAGACTGGATTTTTAGGAAGTTATTTAGGTGTCAAAAAAGGTTGTAAAAAACAGACATTAGGAATTGAAATCTGGTAATTTAGGATACATTTTTTAATAATTCCTACTGCAGGAAAAACAAAAACATAATTCTTAATACAAAAACAAACAAGACAAATACGTTTTGTAAAAAACTTAAAATTCTTTTTCTACTTTGGTTTCACAAATTGTTCAGTGTGAAACCGAAAGAAGTTTCACAAAGAGAACTTAATTTAACTTAAGAGGAAATAGTTTGAACAGATTTTGATAAGTTAAACTAAACAAAAACAAACAACAAAAACAGAAAGTAGAAAAAATAGTATACCACATTCGTTTTATAAGACTTAATTGACTTAAAACCATTCGTGCCACAATAAAACGTCTTATAAAACTCGTATAATAATATACTATTACTGCGCAAAAAAGCAAAGAAGTTAATTAATTGTTGAACCTAAATATTGTTCTAAATTTGGTCCTGTAAAATTAGGTTTTTTTCTGTAAAAATGTTTCACTCACTGTATCGAAAATTCATACTAGTACTTAGTTCTAAAGTCAGGCATCTGTTTCATTACCAATTACCATTACCAATATTTTTTCATTCAATTAATATTTTTATTTTCAGTAGATTTTTATATCCAGATTTTTTTGTATAGTTGTTTTGTATACAGGGTGTAACGAAAAGATGGGGACAAAAAGGAACCAGAGATTCTCCTGTTAAAAATAGGACGATTTAACTCAACATATGTACCTCTATACCAAGTTGCACTGTTTAAAAGTTAGAGGGCGCCAAATTTCAAAAATTATTTTCGTTTTTTTTATTAGTAACTAAATGGAATAATCGATTTTAATGAAATTTGGTACAAGTATTTTGTCATCAAAACCACGTGTTTTGGTGCTAATTCTTTTGTTTTTCTGTTATTGTAAAGTACCTATCTAACACCTATTGAACACATTTTAGGGCATATTTTTGTTATACGTTATCTGAATGGTTTAATTCTTTTTTATTCGAAAGACCCTTTATTTCTGAACACTTTTTGTATCTTATAAAAATTATGTATCGGTCTTGAAGTGTCAACATTTCGGACGTTGGTCAATTATTATTATTGGTTTTAAAAATGCATTTCATTATTTAATTTGATTATTCAATTATTAGTTTACTTATTTTAATTGTAATTAATAAGTTTTCCATAAGGACAGTGGAGATTTTAATTAGTTGTGTTGGATAAAAATCGAACGGTTTTTTAGAAATTCACAATTTTGTGGAAAAATGCCTTTTTTAGTTTAAATTAATAACTAATTACACTATTGTTGTTTAACATACACGTACATAAAGGAACTATAGCCAAAATTAAAGAAAATAATTTAAAACCCAATAATTATAAATGGGTGCACGTCTGAAATTTTGACACGTCGACCGAGGCCGATACAAAAATTTTATAAGTTACAAAACTTGTTCAAAAGAATAGGTTTTTCGAATAAAAAAAGAATTACACCACTCGGATAACGTATAACAAAAATGTGTCTTAAAATGTGTTCAATAGTTGATAGGAAAGTAATTTACAATAATAGAAAAACAAAAGAATTAGCACTAAAACATGTGGTTTTGATGGCAAATTACTTAAAAAGTTATTAAAGAAAATCGAAAATAGTTTTTGAAATTTGGCGCCCTCTTAATTTTTTAAACGGTGCAACTTGGTATAGAGGTAAGTTGGGTTAAATCGCTCTATTTTGACTTGGAGAATCTCTGGTTCCTTTTTGTCCACATCTGTTCGTTAGACCCTGTATAGTATAACTAATTTGTCCACCACTCCTGGAATACTTTTTATAAAAATTTGCATTTTCTTCACGAATTCGATAGCTTTAACAAGTGACCCTATACTTTTATGATGCTATTACCTAAAATTTCAGAGTGAGAAAATAAGTCATTTTTCAAAGTGGCTTGACTAAAATAATGCTATCTAAGGGTTCGTGAATCTTCATAATAAAAAGACCTTAAAAAATAATTTAATATAGGTACAACAGTAAGAAATTGGAAAACTGAAATTATAAGAATGTGAAACCACGAAAAACTGAAAAATTTAGGAAATGAATATGAAATATGGTGTTTTTAAGCTCAAATATTGAGAAACCTAAAAACTGCGAGGTTGAAACACTGAAAGAAACTATGAGATTGTAATACTGAAATCCTAAAAAACAAAAAAGCTTTAGATGAACCATTAAACTGAAACACCAGATGTATTGTTTTTGAACTAAATGCTAATGAAAAAATTGAAAAAATATCCTATTTTGAATTAGGAAGGTTAAACACAACTTTAGGATGTTTAAAACACATTTAGGATACAACAGGTCAATTTACAAATTTAGGAAAAATAAATAGGGTGTCAAATATTTATATTTTTAACGGAACAACTTTACTCCGAGTTTCAAGAAAAGCCCTAAAAAATTGCGGGTTATGGAAGTTTCCTAAGATCCGGTCTCTAGTTACAAATAAATTTCTCTTCAGTGATTTATAACGACTACTAATTTTTACAAATTTCTGATTTATATTTTTATAAGTAAATTTATTTTATCTACAACTGCCTTGTATTAGCGTTATTACACCACTCATTCGACACTGTTTGAGTTGAATAATGTAGGTCATTATTACACCACTAGTGGAATAATCAAATAATCACTTTAATCAAATCAAATTTTATTACTTTATTACTGAATTGCTCATTACACTTTAACTTGCACAGTTTGTCACAAATAATAAAATTAGTAAATTTGAGTAGTTGTCATAAAAATGTCAAACTTTCCTTGATTTTTTATTTTAATAAATTTTTTATTCCTTTCAAACAAATTTAGATTGTTTTCAGATTTGGACAGTTGTAGACAAAGTTTTGTATATCATACGTGGACTAGAGCATATTACATTAACTCGTGTGTTACAGCAATCTTCACACTCATTGTGTGCTTCTATATCCCACTAATAATATAAATAACTATATTATCAGTTAGTGAGTTTTTTTATCCATTGTAGAATCTCATTCATTCATTCAAAACACAAATGTACGAGTATTTGTTGCTATTTATACCATGTAATCATTCGGATTTATAATTAGAGTAAGCCTACTAATAGTTTTTTAACTTGGATGAAGACGTCGATTGTGATAATTAATCAAGCTGAAGAGTTTAATAATAAAAAACTATCTTGAGTTTAATTTGCGCAATTGAAATTTTCACCGCTTCACTTTTACAATACAGTGCTTTCATTTCAAAAGGAGACAGTCTCAATAACTTTCGACATTGAGCAAATCTATTTTTAAGCAAAAACAGGTCGATTAGGATCACGAGGGGGAAGTTCAAAACCAACATTAGTTACATTTTAGGTTTCATCCCTTAATCGCTAGCTACCCCTACTTTAAAATTTTAAATGGCCACCCCTACTTTTTCAAACATTTTCGGAAAGAGAAAAAAGTTGCGTATCTAACTGTCAAAGAAAAAAATTTTTTTGTTGATTCGTTTTTTAGTTAAGAGTGGATTTATTTCTGAAATTTTTAATCCTAGTAGCCTTTGATTTGAAGCCAATTTAATTTAAATAAAAAAATTGACGATTATAGATGCGATGAGAGAGTTAATACTAACATTACTTACATTTTAGGTTTCATCCCCTAGTCGCTGGCTACCCCTAATTTAAAATTTTAAGTAGCACCCCTTATTTTTTGAAACATTTTCGGAAAGGGAACAAATGAGTGTTTCTAACTGTTAAAAAAAAATTTTTATTGATTCGTTTTTTAGTTAGGGGCGGTTTTATTTTTGAAATTTATAGTCCTAGTAGCCTTTGATTTGAAACCAATTTAATTTAAATAAGAAATTTGTCAATAAGAGGTACAATGAAATAGTTCAAATTCAAGTTAAAGTACATTTTACATTTCATCCTCAAATTTCAAATCATCCTTACTTTAGAATTTGAAATAGCACCCCCAACTTTTTAAATATTTTTGGAAAGGGGATAAAAAGCTTTCTAACTCTAAAAGCAGACATTTTTTTTCGATTCGTTTTTGAGTTCAAAACCAACATAAAATGTTTCAAAATGTTGGGGGTGCTATTACAAATTTTAAAGTAATGGTGGTTAGCGACTAAGGGATGGAACTTAAAACGTATTTTATGTTGGTTTAGAGCTCTCCCAGTGCAATCCAAAACAACATACCTACTTTTTATTTAAATAAAATTGGCTTCAAATCAAAAGCCACTATAACTAAAAATTCCAAATATAAAACCACCCCTAACTAAAAAACGAATAGAAAAAAATTTTTTTGATAGTTAGGTACGCTAATTTGTTCCCTTTCCGAAAATGTTCCAAAAAGTAGGAGGTGCCATTTAAAATTTTAAATTAGGGGTGGCTAGCGACTAAGGGATGAAACCTAAAATGTAACTAATGTTGGATTTAAACTCTCTCATTGCATCTCTAATCGACAAATTTTTTATTTAAATTAAATTGGCCTCCAATCAAAGGCTACTAGGATTAAAAATTTCAAAAATAAAACCACCCTTAACTAAGAAACGAATAGACAAAAAAAATTTTTCCTTGACAGTTCGATCCGCAAATTTTTTCCCTTTCCGAAAATCTTTGAAAAAGTAGGGGGTGCCATTTAAAATTTTAAAGTAGGGGTAGCTAGCGATTAAGGGATGAAACCTAAAATGTAACAAATGTTAGTTTTGAACTTCCCCCTCGCGATCCTAATCGACCTGTTTTTGCTTGAAAACAGATTTGCTCAATGTCAAAAGTTATTGAGACTGGCTCCTTTTGAAATGAAAGCCTTGTATAACTAAAATATGCTTAGAGTAACTTTGTATAGCACATGGGAGTTAAGTAATATTGCAGATTTAACGTAATTAGTTGATTCTCTCGATACTAAACAAACCAATGCGATTCCCTGTAGTCATTAAATAAAGATAACGAAAAATAAGTGTAAAGTTTTTTAAATGGCAAACTTGCCAATGTTTACAGGTGCAATGCATTTTTTTTTATTAATTCAATAAACCTCTACACATTTTATTACCCCAAAATACTTCAATAGAAAACCAACTAATTAATTACAAAACCGGCGCATCCACCATTTTTCTCTAATACATTTTTTTATTCTTTTAGTTGTTTTAGTCATCATTATAAATAATCCTTTTCAATCATAATCTTAATTCTTTGCTTACAAATGTCTATAAAAACACTAGTAAGCTCATCTCTATAGCTTAAAGAAAAATGTTATGATTTTGGGAGACTGCACGTATACAATATCTCAATATTGACAATGTCTATAATCAATAATTTTTTAGGAAGAGTAAAGGCAAAAATTTCTCTTTCAAGTCAAACTCTGGATATAAAATTCAAAGAAATAAATTTAAAAAATACCTATATGTATGAATATTGGTGTGACAAAATTATTCTAGAGTATTATCAATAGTAACTTGCTTACCAATCAGTATACTAATTAATTAATTAACGTAAGTTTATAGGGCATATTCGAATATAATATTTTAATTTAATTACTAATTAATTAATTTATTAGCAAAGAGCAAGTTTGTTTATTATAACTACAGTTTGATTTATATAATGTTACCTATAATTCTTGACGTAGGTAATTTTCTATAAGAGACATTTTTCAAAAAATTTGTGTCATCGACGACTCCGAACCTAGATAACTCCCTAAGGGTGGATTTTACAATCGTCGGATAACTCTATCCTGGGGATAAATTGTAACAAATACATTATTGTAACAATTGTAACCATAGTAATTATAATAAGAATAACTTATTCGGGGTTTATCTGACGATTGTAAAATCCATCCTAAATAAGGGTTTTTCGATATTTATTATATTTTATACCTGCTCCTCGACTAGTTATAGTCGTTTCCCCTGCTGTACCAAGCCTTTTAAATTTGAAAATTGAAAAAATGTAAAATTGTTGACTGAGAAGTAAAGATTCCGAAATCAAATTTCAACATTCAAAAACATGCATTATATGAGAAAAATATCCAAAAAAAAATATAAAGACAATTTTTAATTTTAATTCTGTGAGGAGCAATTTGTGGAAAAGAGCACTTGAATTTGGTGTTAAAATTTGTCGAAAATTATCTCTCCTCCCTCACATTGTTAGAACGATCACAAATAAACGTTACGTGTATTTTCGATTAATTTTATCTCTCCGCAGTGTATATACACTCACTCTATAGGTATTGATTCACGCAACATTCTTGTGGTGAATTCCGCTTCGATGCCAATAAGTTAATTAAAAATACAAACGCTTCGTGTACATACACAAATTGTTGTCCTTTGTCTCACGATTGGCTTGAGAGACCTCTCACAAATTTATCAAGAATTTATTTACATTTGCAGCCGAATCAAACGTGTTCGTCCGGATTTGGGAATGGACAGAGGCTATTCGGGAAAACTGCAGAACTCTCAACTGTTAGCCCAATATTATGGTCAACTGAGAGGTTAAAAAGAAACGATCAACACATACCTAGATTTGGAATTAAAACAATCATTTTATATCAAGTTGAATTTGAATACAATAAACAGCATAATATATTAAGACTGTTTCATATTTGCTATGATGTTGTGCGAACAATAAAGCTTACAAGCTAGATAAAAGCGCTAGATATTTCAACAACATGTTCACATATTTATTCTCTTCTCCAAAAGCCGGCTTGAGTTTTCTATTATTAAATAGAAGATGTTTTTTTACGACGCTTCAAACCTTTTGTTGGTCTACAAACACACATCGTGCTTCTTATCTGTATCAAAAATACCAACGAACATCCAGAAATAACACTTGGTTTTTAATTCAATAACTCTCAATTAACGTTAAAACAGGATAACAGAAAATTGGTTCGAAGAAATTACCAAAAAAAATTTTAAATGTTATAGCAGTGTTATTTAAATTCTTGCACAAGTATCGACAGTTTTAAAATCTATCATCAATTTGTGTATCGTTTTTTTCATTAAACTGTAAGGCACATTCTTATACGACAGAAAAATTTGATTTTTAACATTTGTCACATCGAAACAGAAAAAAACTTTAAAATTGAGTGTAAAGCCAATTAAAAACTGAAGAATTGTAAATGCTAGCTAACGCAAAGTACAATTCAAACAAAGACTTTTTCTCAAGAAAGGCGAAATCTTTAAACAAAGTTCTGTAAGTAATTGTTTAATTCATCAAAAGAAGTAATAAAAATCCTTCGGTTTTTAAGGTAAATCAAATTTGAGAACTTCTTCCAATAAATTACAAAAAAATCGTTAAGCATTTTCTGGAAATTTTGAATTAATGAGTTATTATTTAATGTTTGTCTAACCTTTAATCTCTCATTCATAGAAATATTTTCAAAAAAATTCATACTGTATAAAGTTCTATAAATCTACAGGGTGAGTCTATTAAAAGTACATTTTTCTTGTATTTCAAAAACTAATAACAATAATAATAATAATAATAATAATAATAATAATAATAATAATAATAATAATAATAATAATAATAATAATAATAATAATAATAATAATAATAATAATAATAATAATAATAATAATAATAATAATAATAATAATAATAACAATAATAATAATAATAATAATGCTTTATTAACGGAACGGAATTTTTTCTAATTAAAATTAATTCATGAATTAATTAGTTATTATTAAGTAGCTGCAAAAATGATTATTTCTTATAACATTTGAGAACAAACGATGCTTAGATGTTTCCTTTTGTGCAAAAAATCCATAAAAAAAATGTCGCTAGCCCAAAAAAATAATTAATTAAGTAAAAACTAAAAATTCAAATAAACATAATTTCGACGGGAACACACATTTTATTAAGAATTTAAGAATAACACAAGAAATAATAAAATTTCGATTAATTAATATTTTCATATTTCCAATTTTTTTAATAATAATATTCTTAATTAAAATTATAAGAAAATGTTAGCATATACAGGGGTGCGAAGTCGGTCTATAACTTTTTTGCTATTTGAAATATTGCCATGCCGTTTTCATTTTCCGATAGATCGACTTCAGGTCCACAAACAGAAAATATTTTTATTATACACAGGGTGTTGTATACAGAGTGGTGAACCATAGTTATAATTTTTTAAATACGCAAAAAATATGATAACTTTATGTAAACTATTATAGGTCTATCTCTTTTCGTTTCGGAATTATTTAACTTATTGTTATAAAAAAGACTAGTTTTTGAAAAATCACTACGAATTCGCCTATGAATATTTTCCGACAAATTTGCAACAGAAAAACTTAGAATACCTTGTAGTTTTAGCAAATAGTCGACTTTTATTTGAAACACACAGATAATGTACAGGGTGTACCAAAACGCAAAAAGTTGAATAATAACTCATTTTTTTCAAATAAAACACCATGTACTTCTTCGCACTTATGGATAGCATTTTTCATAAGCTTTCTAATGATATACGGGTTGTATAGCAAATTTGAAATTTTTCTTTTTTTATTTATTTTATTATTAATTCTTGATAAGTGAAATTCATTTATGTATAAATTACCATTTGACTTAATAGATTCTAGGCTAACAAATTTTCTTGTATTAAAATATATTTTTTTGAAAAATCTTTAAAAAAATTAAATTTGCTATGCAAACCCCATACCATTAGAAAGCTTATCGATACATGAAAAAAAATACATGGTGTTCCAATTGAAAACAATAAGTTATTCAACTTTTTGCGTTTTGACACACTCTGTATATTATCTGCGTGCTTTAATTAAAAGTCGACTATTTGCTAAAAAAACTACAAAGTATTCAAAGTTTTTCTGTTGCAAATTTATCGGAAAATATTCATAATAAAAATATTTTTAGTTGTTGGACCTTAAGTCAATATATCGGATAATAAAAACGGCATGGCAAAATTATTATGGGCCGATTACGCACCCCTGGGTCACGCTGTACATTAAAAATATACTTTTAAATTTTAGCAGACTTACTCTGTATCAACAAAATAAATAAAACGAATGGAATGAATGCCGGAATGAAACTAAATTTTTAGAACAGCAAGTTATAATTAAATAAGGCAGAAAAGTGTTTATCTTTAGGGCCTTAGACTGTAAAAAAATAATGAACCGACAGTCATTAGTCATTAGTTAGGGCCTTAATAAATTTTTTGTTTTCTCAAAATATTTTTGTTTTAAGCGAATCATCCGCAAACAAAGCCTAACAAAAAGGCTTTTTAGCAACATTTTTTTGTTTTCTCAAAATAATTTGTTTGTAGGTGAATCAAAAATTTTCCTGATTTTTTTTTTGAAAACAAAGCTTGTCCAAAGGGCCTTCGATTGCAAAAAAGTGAACAAACAATCACTTTTGCTAAATTAGTTTTATCAAAATATTTTGGCATAAAACGAATAATTTTTGGGCAAATCATCCGTAAAAGTTTCCTGAGTTTTGCCGAAAATAAAGCTTCGCAAAAGGGCCTCCAAACAATAGTCACGATTTAGGGCTTTAACGATTTTTTCTTCCCAAAATATCTTCACAACACCAATATTTTTTCTTAAATGTAATCCCATTTAGCCATTTTCCTGTTTTTTGCAAAAAAATCTTGTCAAAAACTTTGATTTAAAAAAAAAATTTGAACCGATGAGGAACACTAGTTAGGGCTTTAACATTTTTTTTTAATTTTCTTAGGTATTATCTCGTTAGCGATTTTATATTGATTTTTGCAGAAAACGAAGCTTGGCAAAAATGCTCTCGACTGTAAAAAAATAATGATAAACCGACTCGTTAGGATCTTGACGAAGTTTTTGTTTTCTCAAAATATCTTCACAATTTTTTTTCTCATGTGTTATCTCATCCTCATTTTTGCAAAAAAAAACAAAGTTAATACAATATGTTCTTCTAGAACCGACAAAGACAGAGTCCGTTAAAATAAAAAAACAGTAATTCAAAAGAATTCTAGTATTTCCATAAATTCCAATCTTAATAACACCAATTAATACCAGCAATTCCAACTTAATTATCGTAATTCCAAAATAATTCTTATAATTCTAAATTAATTTTGATAGTTCTGAAAAATTTAAAGTAATTTCCATTGCAGGCAAGAGCGTATACAGGGTGGGGCACGGTGGGGCAGCTGCCCCACCTTTCAACTTTAAAGATATTAGAAATAAAAAAAAATAACAAATTTCTAAAAAACTAATTATCAGATTGGTTGCTGGTACATATTTCAGCATTTTGAAAGAAACTTAGTATAAATACTTATTGCAACATCTTCGAGTGAGAAGTCATAATAACATGAGATCGAAAATGAACTGAATTAGAGCAAGCCACATATCAAAAATTTACAGATCAGAAGTTAAAAATAATTTTTCAAGAATTGATTCCTAAATTAATTTTGATAGTTCTGAAAAATTTAAAGTAATTTCCATTGCAGGCAAGAGCGTATACAGGGTGGGGCACGGTGGGGCAGCTGCCCCACCTTTCAACTTTAAAAATATTAAAAATAAAAAAATTAACAAATTTCTAAAAAACTAATTATCAGATTGGTTGCTGGTAGTGCTGGTACATATTTCAGCATTTTGAAAGAAACTTAGTAAAAATACTTATTGCAACATCTTCGAGTGAGAAGTCATAATAACATGAGATCGAAAATGAACTAAATTAGAGCAAGCCACATATCAAAAATTTACAGACCAGAAGTTAAAAATAATTTTTCAAGAATTGATTCCTAAATTAATTTTGATAGTTCTAAAAAATTTAAAGTAATTTCCATTGCAGGCAAGAGCGTATACAGGGTGGGGCACGGTGGGGCAGCTGCCCCACCTTTCAACTTTAAAAATATTAAAAATAAAAAAAATTAACAAATTTCTAAAAAACTAATTATCAGATTGGTTGCTGGTACATATTTCAGCATTTTGAAAGAAACTTAGTAAAAATACTTATTGCAACATCTTCGAGTGAGAAGTCATAATAACATGAGATCGAAAATGAACTAAATTAGAGCAAGCCACATATCAAAAATTTACAGATCAGAAGTTAAAAATAATTTTTCAAGAATTAATTCCTGGCTGACTTAAGATTATTCCGAAATAGTGAAATACAAAATTGGAGAAGCTGAGCAAAAATTCGGGAAAAATATCATAATTTAATGTTTAATTACCACACGTTTTATTGTGCTTTGCAAAATTTATTGAACACATTTAGAGAAGAAGGAACTGTGGTACAAAAAAAAGTAGTGGTCGTTTTTTCAAAAGGACTCAAGAATATATGATGTGGCAAAAGATGCACTTCACTTTCAAGCTTGTTCCTATTCAGTATATTTTTAATCTCATAGTATATTAACTATTCTGTTAATGTGTGTCAATGTCATTAGTAAGATAATAAATTTTGAAAACTTCCCCACCTTTTGTTACGCCCCTAATTGCAGGTACTAACTAATCTTGGATAATTTTAATAAAAAGAGTTCCAGTAATGCTTCTGAATCGAAATAAATTAACAAAAATTGTGTATCACATCAACTTTTCTTGTAATAGATTTTTTACATAAATCGTTGATTTTTCTTAAAACTATAACTGTAAATTTAATGACTGCGACAATAACTTACAAATATTATAATTCGTTCCAAAACACTAAAAATCGTTTAAAAAAATTTAACGAGTCGTATATTACTAACATTTTACTTTGTAGTGTTTTCCTCTTTATTTTCCATTGAAGTTTCAACCAATAAGAATCTGCTATCATTGCTTCTGACTATTTCCCGTTATGTCGTCTCTCATCTATGTGTAATATTTCTTGATGAAACCTCTCTTCATGTTTATCGATATTGCGCTAAGATTTTTGGTAAAGAACTCTAATAAGTGAAAATAAAAAAAAATAATTCTTGAAAAGATTGATTAATAATTCTAGAATGATTTCCTGGTAGTTCTCAAATTTTTTATCTTCCCATCAACTGAAATCATACAAATACGATTCAAATCGACTAAAATAGCGTAAATGCAATAAAAAACACAAGAAATATAGAATTTTTAGAAATTTTAGAAAAATCATTAAAAAAATTAAAAAACTGAAAGTAGATATTGATTCAGCACGTTTAAATCTTCACATTTATAAAAGTTTTATTTAAATAACGATTTCGTTGCAGACCAGGGGGTGTATTCTTCAATTTCGATTAGGTTATGTCGCATACGTTATATTTCGAATGGGTATTGTCGCACATTTCAAATAATTTGCATTCTTGAATCTTGTACGAAAAGCAATTTTCGTATACGAATTATTTTCGCACGGTCTAAGTGGCAACATCGCATTTTTTGTCTTCTGAGTCCGGTGCGACATTTAATTTTTGAAAATGGAGACGGGAATAAAGAATAAGGGGAAGAAATAACCCCAAAGGTTTGTAAATGTTGCTTAACAGTTGAACAAAAAGACCACATTTTTCTTTTACTTAACTAGTAATGTTAGACAGAGTTCATCTTTCTTTTGGGTGGAACTATGGCTAGTAAGTCGATACATTTAATAATCCCAAGAAAATTAAATTTTTTATTAAACCTTCTCAAAAAAAGTAATTTTCACTTGAGTTAAGGCTATTAAAATTAAAACTTATTTATTCTGAAAAATATTTAACTCTTTTTTAGGGAACTTAACCTATTTGTTAAAAAATTTGGGGTTGATTTAAAGCCAGTGTTACTTCGGTTATTGCTCTCGATATTGCTCTCGATCAACAGGTAGTTGATAAAATCCAGAGCTAAAAAAATTAATGTAGTTAAAACCTAAAATTTAAATGTTTTTTGAAAATTTTATCGCTTAAATTTGTAAATCGGTGTAAATGGATTTAGCCTCAAATTAAACTGTTTTCTTGGCTGCTCTTTCAAGTTGAAACACAAATATTTCTTCACCATTTACCATTTTTTAAATTTTATTGATAATTAATTATCTAGCAAGATAATTAATTAATTAAAAACAGCTTATTTTGCTCTCTTTCAATCGCAATTAACATATGGTATAACAATTTGGGGCCACTCTTCTATTCGTCACAGAATATTTTCATTACAACGTAAGATTATTCGGATAATGGCGGGGCTTCAATACAGGGCTGATTGTAACATGGCTTTTGTAAAATTTAACATTTTAACTTTACCTTCTTTGTCTATTCTATATTCGCTACTCTATATAAGAAAAAATATTCATAAATATAAGAAACATGTCAAATCACATGAATATTCTACCAGAGGTAGATTGAACATTGTACCAGTATACAGGGTGTTTCAAGTTTTAGGTCCAGTCAAAAAATAAATACTTCTAGTTGTCCAAAAGAAAAAATATATATCTCAAACGATAGAGTTTCTAACACGCTTCAATTTGATGCTTTAATGTTATACGAAATTTTCATGGTATGAGCGTGAATTGTGAAAAACTAGATAAAAAATTTTTTGTTTCCAAATTATTGCAATCGTTTTCTCATAATAAAATTCCTCCTATTTTTTAAGTGAGACTTCCGAAACTGAAACAGTAAAAAACCCAAGGCGTATTGAGCAATTGAAATTTCAATTTGCAAAAGATCAAATAAATGTTTTATCTTAGTCACCTTTGAAAAAACAAAGCTTGTGTCTTTGCTTGATTCACAAAAAATTGAAACGTCATTAACTGTCAGACTAAAATTTTACTCGTCAATTAAAAAATGCCCTTTTTTTTGCAAATTGAAATTTCAATTGCTCAATACGCCTTGGGTTTTTTACTGTTTCAGTTTCGGAAGTCTTACTTAAAAAATAGGAGGAATTTTATTATAAAAAAATTATTGGAATAATTTGAAAAAAAAAAAATTTTAATGTAGTTTTTTGCATTTTAAGCTTATATCATGAAAATTTTGGATATCAGCAAAGCATCAAATTGAAGCGTGTTAGAAACTCTATCGTTTGCGATATATATTTTTTATTTTGGAATACTAGAAGTATTTATTTTTTGACTGGACCTAAAACTTGAAACACCCTGTACAACTGCCTAATGATTTCCGAGACCTACCTCTGGACATCTTTAAAAAAAACTAAAATCGTTTCTCCTTAAAAAATGTTTCTATAATTTTGATGATTTTTTAGCTTGTAATTTTAGTGAACTGTAGCTTAGTGACTTGTGTAAAAAACTATCTGTTTTATTGCACCAATAAATTTATTATTATTATAAAAAAAAGATCCATACTTCTCATGCGACTTATAAACTCGCTCGCAATTTGATTTTTGAGAGAAATTTGTCGCATACGAATTTCAAGAATACAAAAATTAATTTTTGTGCGAGAATTACAATATCTCGCATTCGAGATGCACCACTCGAAATTAAAGAATACACCCCCAGTGTAATTTTAGCTACGATTTTAGTAATTCACAATTCAGTAAATCCATAATTCCAAATATTTCCAAATAATTTGAGCTAAGTATTTCCTCTCTTTCATACAGAAGAAACGTTGTAAAAGCGATAGAACTGCCACAATAAGATATACTAAAAACGTTAGATTCTACCGTTTTCATTCAAATTAATTTGAAATTTAAAAAAAATTGACCCTGAGAAAGCAAAACGCAATTGAATGACTTTTACTTAACACTCGACGTGTCATATGTATATACACACGTAACTGATAACAGCACACGCTTCTATGTACCGTTAGCGTTAAAACATGAAATTAATCGCAAACTGAAAATGCAATGTTTACAGCTCCGAGGAGGAAACGAATGTATCTAAACGATTTCTAAGTTTTGGAGTTGACCGTGGAAGTTCGGGAAAAGTTGAGAATTTAACGAGATGTCTAGCATTTAGGGCTTCTTCTCCCTGCGGTCCAGGACGAAGGAAGCGTAATCTCAATTCGAATAATTGTTATGAGAAGAGGAGACTATTTACGTGTCTAGAATAAAACTTTCAAGCTGCTTGCTGGACTGACTTATTTTTTGACTACTGATTTTTCGCATACAATAAATACATTTCAAGTGATTGTTTTTTTATTTATTTCTAAAGAATTTTTTTTTTAATTATGTTGTTTTGTTTGGTTTTATTGGATGTATTAAAACCATATACAGGGCTTTCATTTCAAAAGGAGCCAGTCTCAATAACTTTTGACATGAAGCAAATCTGTTTTCAAGCAAAAACAAGTCGATTAGGATCGCGAGGGGGAAATTCAAAACCAACATTTGCTACATTTTAGGTTTCATCCCTTAATCGCTAGCTACCCTTATTTTAAAATTTTAAATGGCACCCCCTACTTTTTCAAACATTTTCGGAAAGGGAAAAAATTTGCGGATTGAACTGTCAAGGAAAAAAATTTTTTTGTCTATTCGTTTCTTAGTTAAGGGTGGTTTTATTTTTGAAATTTTTAATCCTAGTAGCCTTTGATTGGAGGACAATTTAATTTAAATAAAAAAATTGTCGATTAGAGATGCAATGAGAGAGTTTAAATCCAACATTAGTTACATTATAGGTTTCATCCCTTAGTCGCTAGCCACCCCTAATTTAAAATTTTAAATGGCACCTTCTACTTTTTGGAACATTTTCGGAAAGGGAACAAATTAGCGTATCTTACTATCAAGACAATATTTTTTTATTCGTTTTTTAGTTAGGGGTGGTTTTATATTTGAAATTTTTAGTTATAGTGGCTTTTGATTTGAAGCCAATTTTATTTAAATAAAAAGTAGGTATGTTGTTTTGGATTGCACTGGGAGAGCTCTAAACCAACGTAAAATACGTTTTAAGTTCCATCCCTTAGTCGCTAACCACCATTACTTTAAAATTTGTAATAGCACCCCCAACATTTTGAAACATTTTATGTTGGTTTTGAACTCAAAAACGAATCGAAAAAAAAATTCTGTTTTTACAGTTAGATAAGCTTTTTATCCCCTTTCCAAAAATATTTAAAAAGTTGGGGTGCTATTTTAAATTCTAAAGTAAGGATGATTTGAAATTTGGGGATGAAATGTAAAATGTACTTTATCTTGAATTTGAACTATTTCATTGTACCTCTTATTGACAAATTTTTTATTTAAATTAAATTGGCTTCAAATCAAAGGCTACTAGGACTATAAATTTCAAAAATAAAACCGCCCCTAACTAAAAAACGAATCAATAAAAATTTTTTTTAGCAGTTAGAAACACTCATTTGTTCCCTTTCCGAAAATGTTTCAAAAAATAAGGGGTGCTATTTAAAATTTTAAAGTAGGGGTGGCTAGCGACTAGGGGATGAAACCTAAAATGTAAGTAATGTTAGTATTAACTCTCTCATCGCATCTATAATCGACAATTTTTTTATTTAAATTAAATTGGATTCAAATCAAAGGCTACTAGGATTAAATATTTCAGAAATAAATCCACCCTTAACTAAAAAACGAATCAACAAAAAAATTTTTTTCTTTGACAGTTAGATACGCAAATTGTTTCTCTTTCCGAAAATGTTTGAAAAAGTAGGAGGTGCTATTTAAAATTTTAAAGTAGGGGTAGCTAGCGATTAAGGGATGAAACCTAAAATGTAACTAATGTTGGTTTTGAACTTCCCCCTCGCGATCCTAATCGACCTGTTTTTGCTTCAAAATAGATTTGCTCAATGTCAAAAGTTATTGAGACTGGCTCCTTTTGAAATGAAAGCACTGTATATCCCATTTCAGTTCATAGTAGAATTGCAACAGCGCATTTCAATTTTTTGGAGTGAAAAATAAAGCTCAAATTGAGAGTTTCTGTATAAGAAAAGTATTCTGTGTTAATCTAAATCCCACCGACACACTTTGAGCTAAGAAAACCCGCCAGAAATTCTCAATTTGTGCTCCATTTCACACAAAAAAATGCAAATGCGTTGTGGCAAAATTACAACTGCTTGGTGTCTGAGTTTAAAATTATAGATATGTACTTGATAAGTAATAAATTTGAATTTATTTAGACATTACCTATTTTTTTATGACCTAGTAGAAAGTGCACTAAAAAACTTTATTCATAGATTCAAGGATAATTTGATAAAAGGATTCTTTTCTGCTCGTAATTTAACCAAAAACTATATCTAGATATTTAATAAGAAATCTCTTGTATATTTTTTTAATATCAGAGAGCAACTTAACTTTCTATAGATTCAGCTTCCTAGTTATACTTATATCATAACTAGCAGTAGCAGTTGCCCGCGGCTTCGCACGCATGTTCACAATTATTTTGAAACTCGAAAAAATACTGCAAAACTTAGTAAGGTGACCCAATACGAAACCGAATTACTTTTGGCAGTTTTTATAATGGCTTTTACTCACTGTTATCCTTGTGGGTGTAATTTCAAAAAATCCTGGAACACATGTTTCTTCATTTTTAACTGAAAACCCAAATATACCAGTTTTCATAAATAGAACTTCAAAAATGATGGATTTATGTATTTAACCCCCTCGGGGGTAGAATTTATATTTATAAAAATCCTGAATTATATGTCTCTTCTTTTTTAACCAAATGTCCAAATATTAATTTTCATAATTATAACTTCAGCAATGAATGATTTTTTACATTTAACCCTTTTGAGGGTGGAACTTTTGACAAACCTGAAATAACACGCGTTTTTATCTTTAATCGAGAGCTTAAATACCAGTTTTCATGGTTAGAACTTTAAAACTTACGAAAATTCAAAAACACGTCTAAAATTTTTAACGAAAAACTCAAATATCAATTTTCACAAATGTAATTCAAAATAACGAGTTTTTATATTCCATCTTTTTTGGGGTTGGAATTCCTAAAAATCATGTTTCTTCAATTTGGAGGATGGAATTTCCAACAAATCTAAAACTACCCTAAAATACGCGTTTTTTATTTTTAGCGTATAGCCCCAATACCAATTTTTATGGTTAGAAGTTACGTATTTTTATATTTAACCCCCTTGGGAGATGAAATTTCAAAAAATCTAGAAACACACCTTTCTTCATTTTTTAACCAAAATCTTAAATATCAATTTTCATGAATATAACTTCAAAAATAACGGATTTTAAAATTTAACCCTCTTAGGGGGTGGAACTTCTAAAAATCATAAAACACATGTTTCTTCATTTTTCACCGAATGCCCAAATACCTATTCTCATGGATATAAGTTCAAAAATGAAGAAAGTTTTTATTTAACCCCCTAGGGGTGGAAATGTCATGACTTAAAACATGCGTTTTCATCTTTAACCGAAATCCCAAGTACCAATTTGCATGGATATAATTTTTAAAATTACGGATTTTTAAATAAACTTTAACACTCTATTTAACCCCTTTAGGGGTTTATTTTTCGAAAATTCTGAAACACGTGTTTCTTCATTTTTAACGTAAGGTCTAAATACCAATTTTCATGAATATAACTTTAATATTTCACTTAAAATAATGGATTTTTATTCAAACTTTAACACCCCATTTCCCCCCTTTAGAAAGGGATTTTCGAAAAATCCCTTCTTAGCGGAATCCTACACGCTCTAAGGAACGTATTTTCCAAATTTCATATTTCTAGGTTCAGTGGTCTAGGCTGTGCGTTGTCTGTCAGTCAATCACGGTACTGTTTTATATATTTATATAGATTATACTAGGATACACTAAAATCTTTGGATAAAACGCCCGGTATTTCAGTGCTTGGTTAAAATCTTTGGTAACTAACCGATGGTAAATCTTACACAAAATTTTAACTTCCAACGCGTATTTCAGTGCTTTAGTAGAAACTGGGTTAAATTCACAGCTTTTTGGCAACACAGAAACCGTTAATTGTAATTCAGATTAGTCAATTGTATTTCAGAATGTGTTAATTGTAATTCAGAATAGTAAACTGAATTTCAGAAAACATCACATGTAATTCAGATTACTCAATTCAATTTAATTTCAGAAAACGTTAACTGTAATTCAGATTAGTAACTTTTATTTGAGAAAGCGTTAATTGTAATTCAGAATACGTCATTTGTAATTGAGAATTCGTCAATTGTAATTCAGAATTCAATATTTTCATTTAAACATTAAATTATTAAAATACCCACCTTTGGAAACAATGTTAGGGCGCTAAATATTTATGCTGTTCTTGTTGATGTTTATGTAATTTAATTTTGAAAATAAAATATTTTTGGTTATGTATACATAGTATCATGCAAGTAAGTTACTGGATCTGAATTACATGTGATGGTTTCTGAATTACAATTAACACTTTCTGAAATACAGTTGACTAGTCTGAATTACAATTAACGGTTTCTGAAATTAAATTGACTAATCTGAAATACATGTGATATTTTCTGAAATTCAGTTTACTATTCTGAATTACAAATAACACTTTCTGAAATACAGTTGACTAATCTGAATTACAATTAACGGTTTCTGAAATTAAATTGACTATACTGAATTACATGTGATGATTTCTGAATTACACTTGAAAAAGGTGAAGAATTCTAAATGCGCATGCGTTGTTGAAGTTGAAAAGTAGGAATCTGTATTCGATTTCTTGATGATTTTTTAATTATTGTTCCTTAAAATGCAATAGATATCCACAGCATTCATGCTTCGTATAGAATAATTACAAAGCCACCAAAACACAGGCAAAAACAAGACGCAGAAAGTCGCAAAATTGCGTGATATCGGCGGAAAAAAATTTGGTAACCTGACACATTTTTTTCTGTAAAGATTTTAACCTCGGGTAAATCATAATCAAGCCCTGAAATACACTAAACCAGGAAATAGATTGGTAACCAGAATATTTTTGGTTTAACCGTCAACTGAAATACCGGGCGTAATCGTGATATAATGTCCAAGTTAAAATACAAAAATTGCTTCATTCGCCATCTCAATTATAATTTCTAAGGCCCGTTATTTCAATGTCGAATTAATTTCGAGTTAAATATAAACTTCAGGTTAAAGTAAAAAAAACTAGAAATAACCTGACTCTTGAGTTAACTTGTCAAAGAATGTCGAGTTTTCAAGGAGGCTTCACCGAAATTCATGAGTTGTCGCCAGAAGTGAAAACTTGGTTGTCCACTATCAAAGTTTTGTAATTTCTTCTATGTACAAGTATGATTGTCCTTTTTTTCTGTCGTCATACGAATATACAGGCTGTTCCGTCTAAACCTCACATTAGAAGTATTGGAAGTTCTAACAAAGATAGTTATCTGAAAATTTGTGTACAAGCATAATCTTTTAGGTCCTGCTCAATGAAAATATTTCCAAGATGGCAGCACTTCCGGTTATACCGGAAGTCGCTATAAACTTCCTTATTTTAAATGGAATGCTATATTTTTTAATGCATTTTTGAATTACTAGAGTTATTTTAAGGTAGTTTTCATAAGCTGTTCCGATACCTAAATTTAGCCGTTTACGAAATATTTATGGTTTTTTAAATTTTTTGGATTTGCACCTTTCAGTTCAAAAATCGATCTTTGCGATTTTTAAAAATTTGGAAATATTTTTGAGCTCATATGAAAGAGGAAGCTTAGATCTTTCCTTTGGTGTTTTCAAATTTCTAAAAAAGAAAAACAAACTCCAAATTTTTAAAATTAAGTTTGCAAAACTTTAAGCACCCATAACTCATTTTTTTCAAATGAAATGACAAAAGTTTTATTTCACTAGATGGTACAGAATTTAATTCTGCTTCGATCTGTGTAACATTCCCTATACTTATGTTTAATAGTTTTCAAGTTACAATACCTTTTTGTTGGGATTGACAAATTCATTAGCCATAGGCCTTTTCTCATAGGTTGCCATGGAAACGAATGAAAAAAGGTGAGAAATTAAAGTTTTTCAAACCAACACCCAATGAATTTATTTTGTTTTCACAGTCTGATAACACAATTTTGAACAGAGTTTGTCGTTTAAGTTTAATCAGAAATATTTTTATGACAAACTATGCAAAAATACCTGTGGTTAGTAAGAAATTTCCTACAATAACAAAAAAACCAACATAACATGAAAATTATCACAGATAGGTATACAGAATGCTAATACAGATAGATGCAGAAAAAAATTCTCCTCCATCTAGTAGAATAAAAATTGGGACATCCCATTTGAAAAAAATAAGTTTTGGGTACTTGAAGTTGTCCAAACTTAACCTTAAAATTTTTGGGTTTATTAACTTCAATTCCAATTTTGATCACACTGAACAACAGACTTAGGTTTTCTCTTTCAATTCTCCACACATGATTTCGAAATCTCTAAAACTAAGCGAGTTACCGATTTTTTAAGTGAGATGTGCAAATCCAAAAATTTTGAAAAAATCCTAAATATCTCGAAAACGGTTAAACTTTGGTATAGGGAAAGCTGATAAAAACTCCCTTAGAATAACTCAACTAATCCAAAAACGCAGTGAAAAACATAGGTTTCCATTTAAAATAAAAAAGGTAATAGCGACTTCCGGTATAACCAGAAGTGCTGCCATGTTGGAAGTATTTTCATTGAGCAGAACTCAACGGATTATGGCTGAGTACCAACTTTCAGATAAATATCTTTATTAGAACTTTCAATATTTCTGATGTGAGGTTTAGACGGAACACCCTGTATATACAGGCTGTTCCAACGATCCGAAAAAGCTCCATAACTTTTTATTATTAGAGATAGTGATTTTTTCGTTTTTCTATATTATAGCTGCGTTTTTGCTACACATTTTAAAAATATTGCGATATGTATACAGGGTGTCCCAATATTAAAAAAAAACTCTAAAGTTATGTTTTTTTAAATGGAATCTGCTCAGTTTGATTTTATTTTTGGATTCAATGTTAAATTAAGAATTACTTTTATATAGGTCGTTTTCACTTATTTCTTATCAATTTTGATTTATGGCGCTTTTTTTGACAGACTTTCGAAATGTAGGAGTCTGTTCAAAAATTTGTATCTTCTAAATCTTTGACCACAAGTCAAAGTAATTAACGGCGTTTAATTTCTGAATGTTTGCCGCATCTTTTAAGTATTTACTCAATAACCTGCTCAGTCGCATATGCCTACTGCGATTTTTTAAACATGGCAAATTAAAAATATCATAAACTCTTTTTTTTCAAATGGCATTCCGTATTTATTATTGTACTGGTCAAAAGCTTTTTTGACAAACTTTCCATCGATATGGGGTTTGTATAGTATAATCTAAAAATTGCAAGTTGCTATCTTAAAAAAACGAAATTTCGAGAAATGTTTCTCTTTTGAACAATAAAAATCGAGTGGACTACTGTTATTGTTACAATCTGTCAGTCGTATTGTAAAGATTACAAGTCTTTTACTGAATTTTACTCGTCAAGAATTTATTAACATGGTATACAGTCTTGGTGAAGCGGATCGTAATGTTTTATTGGCTCAAAGAATCTACAATCAAAAATACCCAGGTGCAAGACTGCCGCAAAGTGCTGCATTTAAAAAATTGAAGAATAGATTTGAAGCTACGGGAAGCGTTACGTACAACAAAAAAGAAGTATTAGCACGAAGAATAGACAAAAACCTGGAGTTGGAAGTTCTTTGAATGCTACAAGAAAATCCAGAATTGAGTTGCAGAGAAATTGAAGCACAAACTGACATATCGCGAACCAGTATTAATCGAATTACCTTAAAACATAAGTTTCATCCATACGACCTTGAGCTACATCAAGAACTTTTTCAAAATCGAATAAATTTTTGTGAAACAATAGATAATTTGATTAATAACGACTGGAACTTTATGCACAAAATTTTATTTAGTGATGAAGCAAGATTTGGGAGTAACGGATCTGTAAATCGAACCAATATGCATTATTATGCGACTGAAAACCCTCATTGGTTTCCTAGGTTTCCTAGGAAATAATTCCCAGTGTTGGCACATCTACAAATTGTGATTTTTTTTTTGATGAATTTTAATTGTGAGTTAAATAAAAGCTTTTAAAAAGTAGCTAATAAATGTTGCCGGTTTTTTTAAATCAATTGATCAGATTTTTATTTTTCGTCGTTTTTTTATTTTTAAGTTTATTGTTTGAGTATGAGTTTTAAGAAGTTTTTAATAGGTAGTTTATTTTATTATAAAATCACGATGAATACTGATAGAAAAAGCCTGATACAGAAAAATGTCTTTGAAGAAAGTCAGCGACTATACAGGGTGAGTCAATAGTGGGTTACTTCTGACATGTCGTAAGATGCAACCAAAAATACTAATTGCACTTACCACTGGATACTTCGTTTGAAACAGAAATAACCCACTATTGACTCACCCTGTATACGTAATAAAAAGTATAAAAATGGCTACGTTTTTTGAAAAATAAAAACTTTTTCAATAAATATAGGGTGATTTTTTAATAGATATTTTAAAAAATAAAGAAGACATTTAAAAATCTAGTGTATGGTTGGTGGCATTACAAAGAACTTTTTCAGGTTTTTTAATTTAATTTTCAGAACTAGAATCTTAATAATAATAATAATAATAATAATAATAATAATAATAATAATAATAATAATAATAATAATAATAATAATAATAATAATAATAATAATAATAATAATAATAATAATAATAATAATAATAATAATAATAATAATAATAATAATAATAATAATAATAATAATAATAATTACATTTTTAGAGAACTTGTGCTAGAACAGGCTTTACTACTTCATTCAAATAAATTTACTAAAAACAGTTGAGGATACATATTACTGAATTTTAGAGAAAATCATCTGATATAAAGAATGAAGTTAAAAGCAGATAGGTATACAGGTTGGTCCAGCCGTCACTGTAGTCCAGCCCAGCTCCCGTCTTCTGTAGCTCAGTTATTATTAAAGTTGGAGTTTTGATATTTTGTAGATGTTATTTATACTCTAGGACACATTTCAAGAAAATATTTTTGACTATAGTGTCCCAAAAAAAGTATGACGTCATAATAATATTTTTTTTAATAGCATGCTATTATTTTTTTGTGCTCATTCTGATACCTTTTAGCTTCTTACATGCCCCTAAAGACTTTTTCAAATCGGTTCAGGGATTAAAATAAAAATAAAAACCAAAAAAAATCGGTTTTACATCTTTAGTTTTAAAAATTATTAAAAAATAGAAACAGTGCTTTTTTGATGACATTATTACTAAGTAGGTATTAGCCGTTTCAAAACTATAAAATCGCCAACGTCGCATTTTACCGAATTATTTTTTTAAATAAGGTTGATAAAAATGTAAAATAGTTATAAATGATTAGATCTCTTATTGAAAGTATAAATTACATTAGCTATTATTTTTTGAAATACAGGAATAATTTATAACAACTAATTTTGAGAGAAAATGCGACGTTGGCGTTTTTATAGTTTTGAAACAGCTAATACGTGTTGAACAAGGTCTAACAGACTTATTAATTAAGCTTGATTGATTTAAATTACTACAGGTTGTTTACAATTTATTTCCAAAGTTTTAAAACTTTAGAGCTTTTTATTTTGCTTATTTTAAATGGCAACCCCTATTTATTTTTACATCATTCGAACAGCAGGACGAACAACTTTTTATATTACAACCCTAACGTAAATCCTAACACAATCTGAGTGATTTGCTAAAAACTCATTCTGTCAATGATAATTAATGACTTTAATGGTTAAAACTCGAACATGGTTGTTAATGTTTTTGGGAAATACCTCCAAAAGTGTTAGAATTTGCAATAGGGTTGTGATATCAAAAAAAGTTTTTTTTTTAATTCCTCATCGATTGATCTAAAGATCAACAGGGTAGGAGCCATCTTCGACTTTTATTCATTACATTTGTCAATAAAATAGCAAACAAAACAAGTTTTTGGTAAATAACTCCGAATGTGTTAGGATTTACGTTAGGATTGTAATAAGAAAAAATGTTCGTTTTTTAATTTTGCATCGAATGATATAAAAATAAACATGGGTTGCCATTTGAAATAAGCAAAATAATAATATTTATTGTACACACTGTTCAGAAATGGTTGTGACAGATCCGTCAAAATGCTGCAAAAGGACTCCGAATCTAAAAACGAAAGAATATACAATAAAAATGACGAAAATGGTTATTTAGTAGTCATTTAGACGAAGCGGCACATTGAAATTTAAATTCCATAGTGGACTTGATGAACAACAATTTTTGAACACATTGTATAAGGATCTTACAATGTATTTTATCCCCGCAAAGGTTTTAATTAATTTAATTAAGACAATAAAGACTAAATGAATATTTTGTAAAATTTTTATTTGACCTGAAATGACATTTATCGAATGAATTTTTAATCTGCTAATCACGAGACGATTTTTCCATAAGACCCGTGTGTTTGATGGATATCATAAGACGTCTCCTAGTAGTGGTATTATGACCTAATAATAGATTGACTGTGGATAAAAGACTCTAGTCTCTCTAGTTTGTAAATAAATTATAAACACCCTGTAGTAATTCAAAACAATCAAATTTACTTAATAAGTCTGTTAAACTTTGTTTAAAACCTACGTAGTAATAATGTCGTAAAAAAGCACTGTTTCTATTTTTTATTAATTTTTAAAACTAAAGATGTAAAACTAATTTTTTTTTGGTTTTATTTTTTTAACAGTAATACCTGAACCGATTTGAAAAAAACTTTAGGGACATGTAAGAAGCTAATAAGGTATCAAATGAGCACAAAAAAATAATAGCATGCCATTCAAAAAATGTATTATTATGACGTCATACCTTTTTTGATACGCTCTATATAATCAAAATGTATCCTAAATAACCACATTTTAATACCTGATTTCTGTTTTTTTCCACCTTTTTTGACTCCTAAATAAAATTTTAATACGGTTTCTACTTATTATTGGCTTGCTTTTAATAGAATATTCTTCAGTAATTTCATTCCACATGATGGCATTCTCACATAAATTATAAAGTCGTATATAACTCAATCAATCCACGACTGCAGTATTAAGTATAATATAATTCAGTAAACGACTTCATTACCACATAATTGATTAACCTGTAATTGAATAATTCCAGTTCCAAACGCGGCTTAGACCTAGGTCTCGGTCGTGGCTTCTCTGGTTCTCAAGCAGCCAAACATCTGATGGGTCTAGCAGCAGCCAACTTTGCTGGAGGTCCAGGCAGAAGACGTCGAAGCGAAGAAGAAGCATAAATGGACACAACAGAATAAATGTACTTCAATTTCCAAACAGTTCCTAATGTTAAATTTAACCTCTCTCTATCATTTCTGTCGTGTCAAGTAGTTATTAAACCCCTACGTAGTTAATAGGAATAGTAATCGTATCGAAAAAATGTAATAACCCTTCCCCACCCTCTGTATAACAACATTATTTCTGAGAATAAAGCACAGGACGCAGTAACAGCACCTTGGTTTTTTAACTTGTAATTTATTGTTTGATAGTTAAGAGATGTATTGTACAGCAATTATATTTCATTTAAATAAAGTTTAAAACATCACTTTGTGCCTTGCCTTACTTACTTAATTCGATTAAAAATATTGGCTAAGTATCCTTGAGCCTCTCGCTTGTAAAAACTAATAATTGGTGTAAAATTACGTGTTATTGATTTTACAAATTAGCTATACGCTAATATAAACTGCTTGGTTTTTTTACTCAAAGGAGACGAAATATTGGCCTGATATTCATGCTACGATTGACAGATATTGAGCGATAAGGTCCATCAATTTTTCAAGTCAAAACTTTCTCACAGAAAATAACAAATACAACACTTAATATTTAAAGTTGTCTGACCACAAAATTAGAATAGAAATCTCATAATATAGCACACGTCTTTTTCTATTAATAGGCATCGACGTCGCGGCGCTTTTCTAGGTTGAAACACCTGTTGTCCGCCTAACATAAATGTAAAGAATTTCAACAAAAAACGAAAAAATGCATTATTATAATGTAGGTATGTTTAATACTATTACGAAATTTTAAAATAGAACATAAGGACAAAAAACAGGAAGTAAAGTTTATTGCTTTGTCAATTTATCATCAAACCAAACCGAATTGTTGATATTAGACAGTGGTTATAAATATTCTTAAATCATATAAAAATTATGACTTGACATTAAGTTGGCAACATTTTATATACAGGGTGTAACGAAAAGATGAGATGATGATACTTAAATTATTTTTCTACTCTGAAGTCTGAAACCAAGGTCGATGCAAAAAATGTCGTATTAGTACACACAGAAAAATTGTTTAAAAAGAATGTATTTATCGAATAATAAAAAATTAACGCCAGTCAGATAACGTATGTTAAACTAGCGGTTGTCCACGGCTTCGCACGCATGTCCACAACCATTTTGAAACACAAACTTAGTATAACAAAAAGTAGAAATACATAATTATATTGTGAACATTAAAATCCCGAACCCGAATAATTGCAAATAAATTCATTCCCTGTTTAACCCTCTTGTGGATGTAATTTTAAAAAATCCTGAAATCATTTTCTTTATTTTTAACCGTAAGTCAAAATGCCAATTCTCTTGGATATAACTTCAAAAATGCAGGAGTTTTGCGTTTAACTCCCTTGGGGGTGAAATTTCTAATTGGCCTCTTTCTTTTTAACCGAATGTCTAAGAGATCAATTGATATGTATAACTTTAACAATAAAGAATTTTTTATATGTTATTATAACTTCAACTTGTTTAACCCCCTTGGAGTGGAATTTTCAACAAACCTGGAACACGCGTTTTTTATTTTTAGACGGACGCCAATATACCAATTTTCTTGGTTATAACTTCGAAAATGACAGATTTTTATATTCAACCCTCTTGGGGGTGGAACTTTCAAAATCTAGAAACACGTCTTTTTTCATTTTTTACCGATCAAATACCATTTTTCATTAATATAGCTTCAAAAAACGATTTTTATGTCTAACCCTCTTTAGGGATGGAATTTCTAAAAATAATAAAACACCCGTTTCTTTATTTTTCACCGACTGCCCAAATACCAATTTTCATAAATACAAGTTCAAAAATGACGGATTTTTATATTTAACCCTCTTAGGGGTGGAAATTCCAAATGTTCTTAAACACACGTTTTTCATCTTTAACCGAAAGCTCAAGTACCATTTGCATGGATACAAATTAAAAATTACGGATTTTATACAAATTCCAACCCCTGTTCAACCTCCTTGGGGTTAGTATTTCCAATTAAAACACGTGTTTCTTCACTTTTCACTGAAAGCCCAAATACCAACTTTAATTATTGTAAATTCAAAAGTTACGAATTTTTATACAAATTTTATTACGCTATTTAACCCTCTTACGCCCCGGTATTTCAGTGTTTGGGTAAAATCTTTGGTAACTAACCGATGGTAAATCTTACCCAAGATTTTAACTTTGAATGCATATTTCAGTGCTTTAGTGGAAATTGGGTTAAATTCCCAGCTGTTTGGCAACACCGCGCGCTTTGTTGGCGTTGAAAAGTAGGAATCTGTATTTGACTTCTTGGTGATTTTGTTTATTGTTCCTTAAAATGCAATAGACATCTCACAGCATTCATGCTTCCTATAAAATAATTACCGTGCTATCAAAACACGGGCAAGAACGACTCGCAGAAAGTGGCAAAACGGCGTAAAATCTCGGAAACAAATTAGGTTAGAAAAACAATGACACTGCGCATGAGTGTGACTAACCCTGAAAAAAGTTGGTAACCAAACACATTTCCTTCGGTAAAGATTTTTAACCTTGGGTAAATCATAACCAAGGACTGAAATACGCCAAACCAAGAAATAAATTGGTAACCAGAATATTTTTAGTTTAACCATCAACTGAAATACCGAGCGTTCGGGGTTGATTTTTTGAAAATCCTGAAACACGTCTTTCTTCATTTTTAACCAAAAATCCATATACTAATTTTCAAGAATATAACTTTAAATATGACGGATTTTCTAAATTCAATTTCCCATTTAACCCCTTTAGGGGTTGATTTTCCAAAAATTCTGAAATATGTCTTTCTTCATTTTTAACCGAAAGCCCAGATACAAATTTTTAAGAATATAACTTTAAAAATGACGGATTTGTATTCAAATTTTAACACCCTATTTAACCCACTTAGAGGGTGATTTTCCAAAAATCCTTTCTTAGTTTGTACATCTCTACGTTATAAAAGCTATCTACTGTGAAAATTTCTGATTTCTATTCTTAGCCGTTTAGGCTGTGCGTTGATAGGTCAGTCAGTCAGGACAAGCAATTTTATATACGGAGTGAGTTTAAAGTAACGCATAAAATTCGTAATTCTTTTATTTTTCAAAAATAAAAAAGATGCAAAACCAGGTAACTTAGCATTTTAATTGCCCTCAAGTCTGACCTGACTGGATCAGTCATGGCGGCCAATATGGCGGCGCCATGATGTCATCACAGAATTTTTTAAATGGAACGATATAATAGGCCTTTACAACTGGGCTACTTATTTTGAATATGGATGAACCAAAGATGTAAAAAAAAATTTGAAATCATCATCATTATAAGGTGATGTATAAAATTTATATTTCTTTTATTTTTCAAAAATTAAAAAAAAGTAAAAACACGTAACTTAGTATTTAGTAGCTCAAATTTAACGTAACTGGATCAGGCATGGCGGCCAATATGGCGGCGCCATGACGTCATCACAGAATTTTTCAAATAGAACAATATGATTTTTGTTTTATAATTCGAAGCCTTATTAATAGGCCTTTACAACTATGCTACTTATTTTGAATGTAGAAAAAGCAAATACGAAAATTAAAATTAAAATTTTCGTTAGTCTAATGTAAGGTATAAAATTCATATGAATTAGACGCTATACTGATCCAGATAGGTCAGAATTGAGCTCCCTTAAAATACTAAGTTACCTGTTTGTGCATTTTTATTTTATTTTAGAAAAATAATAAATATAGGATTTTTGTTAATAAAAAAAATTTCAAAAAATTTTTTTCAGCGTTCGGTTCACCCACATTCAAAATAAGTAGCACAGTTGTTAAGACGTATTAGTAGAGCTTTCAATTATATAAAAAAATGGTATCGTTCCATTTAAAAAATTCTATGATGACGTCATGGCGCCGCCATATTGGCCGCCATGACTGATCCAGTTACGTCAAATTTGAGCTCAATTAAAATGCCAAGTTACCTGTTTTTGCATTTTTTTTATTTTTGAAAAATAAAAGAATTACTTTAAACTCACTCTGTATACAGCGTGTTAGGGAATTGTTTAATATAAATTGAAAGGTAGATAGAGAGTGGCAAAACGAATCGATTAACTAAAATTTTTGTAAAACGAACATGCATAGTTTTCCCAAAAAATCGTTTTGAAATTCAAGTCCCAAATTTTGAGAACCGCTGAACTAGAATGATAAAAATTAGCGTAAATTTTAATATTCTTGACAAAACAGCAGAGGTGAATTAACTTCTTGGTCCACTCCGTAATTCTCCTATTTCAATTTATGTTTTGTGATCAAAATTTCTAAAAAAAAACAAAAAGAAATTTATGCCACAACTGGGGTTCGAACCTCCCACACAAATGACCATGCAATCTACAATTTTGAAAAATTCTCAAAACGTCCATGCGCCACTATGTGCACTTTGTTTAAAGAAAAAAATCAACTGCTAATAGACCATAAACGACACAATGGCTCTCAACAGGTGGGTTAATAAAAATTTTTGAAGAAATTATGTACTTTTTGAAAAAATTATATAAGGCTTTTTAACTCGTCTGATCATGACAAATTCACATATGCAATATTGCTACGCCATTCCCTAACACCCTGTATAGATTGTTTATACAGGGTCTTTACGGTCTTGAGGTTGAAACTTAAAGGAGATGATATGTATGGCAAAAGAACCCTAAAACGCCATGTAAAATAAAAATTAAGATTATAACAGAATCAATCGATTTACATTTTTTTGTTTATGAACTGCTGCTTTGATTACAACAATTACTATTAAAAGTAATTACGGCTTTACCGTAACTCCCAATAATGACAACCAATTAATAATACGAGTATGATAATGTATTAATTTTTTATCCGATTTATACGCAATCCTAAAATATTTGTCCGACAGTATATGAACAAAAGCGTACACTCCAAGTCAAGTCAGGTCAGGTTAGTGTCTATGACATTTCTGTACTTACCTATTTTCTAAGACATGTTGGTATACAGCATCGTCAGCTTTTCTCCTAAAACTTGTTGTAACATTTAAATTTTTCCCTTTGTTTTCAGTTCATTTAGTTTTTTCTTGGCACCACTTTATTTTTAAACAAAAACATAAACACACAGAACTGTGGTGATTCAAAAGTGTTGGGACAACTATCAATGGTGATAAAAGACGTTCAGTTAAGTCAATTTTTTCCAAACAACTTTGTCTTTAATTTTTAATACATAATATATATTTTATTTGTTTTAATTGTTGCTCTTTTCTTTCCAACCAAGTTAAATTTAAATTACTGACGAATTTGCGAGTTTGTTAAATGTTTGGAATACCACAAGACACCAAGGGCCCGTTTCATCAAAATTACAAGTTGATTTTAACAGTGACAAGTTTACTAGTTACATTAGATACTATACAAAAGTTTACAAGTGACAAGTAAATCACTTGCAAATAGTTTTATGAAACGAGCCCCAAATGATGATTTTTTCAACAGGTATCTGTTTACTGTTACAAGCTCTGTTGTTTCCGCTAACTAAATGAAAAAATTAAAAAATATGATCTGCAGTGCCAAAAACTTAACTTAAAAATTTAATTTTGAAAAGATATATCTCGTAAAAAAAGGCTCAAACAATTTTTTGCCATAGGAACTTTCAAATTTTAACTAAATTTGATGTCTTTTATCACTACCCAAGACATGTTAATTAATAATGATAATTAATTTTTGAAATTGCACTCTTCAAGCGTCTACACAATTATTTATACAAAGTGAGTCTGTTAAAATATCTATATTTTTTTAAACATCGTTTATTTTATAAAGTAAAAAATAATAGAGAAATATATTTTGAGGAGGTTACTTTTATATTAATAATTATTTTTTATTATCATAAAAAAACTATAGAAAAATTCTGAAAAAGTTCACATGTATGGTGAAAAAAAAAATAGTTACTTATTTAATAGGAAAAGCTGATTTCTGTGTGATTAATAAGTTTTAAAATACAAGGTGTTTCACAATTTTACGAGGCCTGTAAAATACCACCAACAATACATATTCCGACACAAACTCTATTACAAATTTAAAAAAATTAGATAGTCTTCTCTAGTTTGTTCACCCTTTCAAAAATTACAACATTTTCAGTTAGTTAGTGATCAAGATAAATAGATTAAAATCATATTCATGCCGTCACTTGATAGAATACATGATAATTGTTTCTGAAAAACAGAAATTTATGAATATTAATGAAACAATCATTAGTCTGACAACTACTGTCATAGGTTTCCAAAAGTTAAATAATTAAATATGTATTTTTTGTATCTAGTTTTTTGTTATTTCTGTATATTTGGGTGCGTACATTAGGCGCAGGCCTCGTAAAGTTAGGTGAAACACCCTGCATACAGTAAAACCATACTTTTAACAGCTTCACCCTGTATAGTTTGTATTTAATGTATTATTTTTTGCCAAATAGTCGGGTATCACTAAATTTATTGTTTTACACAAAATATTTTAAAATTTTTGAAAACAAACACAATTATTGTTTTCTGTTGCGTGTTCTTTTATTCAATGCCCTACACTCTAGATACCGTGTTGGCTAATCCGGCCCTCCTTATCTACATTCTACATATTGTTCAGCTAAACCCACATAAATAAAATTGAACAATTTTACGAAACGACGAAAAAATTTCACCACAATCTAATTTGCAACCCTGAATAAATTTTACTGACCTTTTTTATTATATTATTTTAACTTGATCGAATTGTAAAGTAAATACCCTTTCATATTATAACAACGTATTATCTGTCTCAAAACTATAAAAATGCCAAACGTCGCATTTTATCGAATCATTTTTTTAAATAAGATTGATAAAATTGTAAAATAGTTATTAATGATTAGATCTTTCATTGAAAGTATAAATTACATTAGCTATTATTTTTTTGAAGTGCATCAATAATTTATAAGAACCAATTTTGAGAGAAAATGCGACGTTGGCGTTTTTATAGTTTTGAAACAGCTAATAGGCAGTAAAAATTTTGAAAAAAGTTTCATTAAGCTAGTCGTAAATTTTCGAAGCGACAAAATAAACAAAAATGTGCGTTTTAGATAAGAATTTTTTGTACTCATATCATGCCGCAACGTACCCAAACTACAGTGTTGCCAGGTGATTTTTTTTTAATCCCTAGATGTTATGGTCAAAAATCCCTAGAAATCCCTAGACATTGCACTTTCCACTTTCGGTATACAGGATGTTTTAAAATTGATGAATTTCGAGTTTTTCTTTACACAGCATTGTAAAGAATTACTTCAATAGTGCAAATTTAGAAAAAAAAATTAAGAATCGGGACTTCCTCACGAAAATACGGTGGTTTCAAGGTTCACTAAATTAGCTTAATTTGGGATTAAAAAACTCTTTGTAATTTTCCATTTCATTTTTAAGAAAAATTCCAAAAATTTAAGATTTTTTTTATTCCAAAATAAAAAAAGGGACGCATACAAAATTGTCCAAACTAAAATCATCCAAAGTATTTTAATCCAATTAATTAAAATAATCCAACTGAAAAACAGCATCCGTGAAATTGTCCAACGTAAAATAACCTAACGTAAAAATAGCATCCGTAAAATTGTTCAACGTAAAAACGTCCAACGATCTAGGAACATGTTTAGGTGTTGGCAGCATTGACAGGGGAGTAGATATCGTCAATAACTTTTTAGAAAAACAAAATTATAGTCTATTTATGCTTGTGGCCGGAAAATACTGGTACAGTGTGTTACTAAAAACACTTACAAAATTTTAATTTACACATTTTATTATGTTATGTTGCAACATAAAAAAACAGTACTCTTGGTTATTTTGTTATTATGTTGGTATTGAAAAAAATACTAGAAACTTTTACGGTGGACAAAAATACGGATGCTCATTTTACTTTGGACAGAAATTCTTTGGACTTTTTTACTTTGGACAAAATTGAGCACTCCCCAAAAAAGTGGTGGAAAACGCCTATAACTATACTTCTGAGGTTTACTTGTGATAATTAAATTTTGGTAATTCCCTCTAGAAATACATATTCCAGTAGGTCAGAAGGTAATGAGTAATCTTCATAATTCCCTTCCTGTGATAAGTTTGCTAAAAATATGTTAATTATTAAATTGTTCTCTAATTTGTGATTTTGAACACAAAAACACCCAAAAATCCCTGGATTATGCTAAAAAAACTCAAAAAAATCCCTAGATTCGGGATAAATCCCTAGACCTGGCAACCCTACCAAACTACGAAAGATAAATTAAATTTGTTCTTCGCACTCTTAACTGTTAACAAAAAGTGGTCAACATTTAAAAAATTAAATTTACTAGCTGTAGGTGGTGAAAAAAATAAAAGACGTCATGTAGGAGTCTTTGTTTTATTCCTTAATTTGTTCAAAACAACATTTTAAAACTGGTTTTTAAAGAACAGCGCGCTAAATGACAATATTTCATAGGTAGCGTTAGTTATAGGACAAAAATCTATACAGGTAAACTCAACATGATACAACAAACATAAAAATCCACATCCTCTGCAAAACATTTCAATTTCTGAATACATGTACTGATCGACTGAAACGTCCTGTATGAGGTTCGTCTAACGCCCACGTTTGTTAACGAAGAAACAAGTACAAACGAATGATAAAAACGATGTGTTTTAGAATATTGTCCGGTGTGTCCATATTTATGCTTTTATGGAGCACACCCTCGCTACACGAACCCCAAAAGTAAGGCCTATATCTAAGATAAAATGTACACATGTGTTCCAATTCCTATAAAGGCTATCTACTAAGACCGATCAGCGCTTTTTTGGACACAACGGGATTTGTAAAGCACAATTACTTATAATAATATTAATAACCATAAAGTGTGTGTGTATGTATGGATCGATGGAGTGACAGTGTTGATGAAATACATACATTTACATACTCTAGAAGCACTTGCAGTCGGATTCTAACGATTACATGAAAGGATTTCGCACCAAACTTTCACACTTTTTTTTCGCACGACGAAGCCGCGAATTAAGACTTTATGAATATATTTACAACATTTGCAAAACGATCAGAGACGCGCTTTCGAAAATATCGAGAGGTACAAAATGGACGGACGAGCAACAGACGACACAACTAATTTTTGAGTTAATTTAAAAAAAAAACATTGGTTTAAATACTTATGAAAAAGCCGATTTTGTTTAACGGACATAATGTGTTAAAGTTAAACAATAATACGCTTTACATAACGTATCACGTACAAAATTTTTGGCTAGTTTCGTCGTAAATTGAAAATTTATTCGTGCAATATAAAAAAAGAGTAAACAACATTACGTTACGTAATAAATGACAGAACCTACATCACGTCAAAAATAGACGTAAAATCGGACATTTGGTAAAGAGATTAGAAACAATTTAATTAATTAATTAGAACGGGGTAAGTCTGCTAGTATTTTTCCTTATAACTCAAAGACTAATAGTCGCCCCGAATTCACTGTTTGTTTTTAAGTACTTAATGTTTTTCTCTATGTATGTGATTTTTTTCAGAATTTTTCCACCTTTCCTTATTATAAAAATTAATAAATTAAAAATGTTAATTAAATCAAAATTTTATAATTTCTTGTGTTATTCTAAAACCATGATGCTTCGAGCAAAATATTTTGCTAGCACCAAAATTACCTTTATTTGAATTTTTAATTTTTACCTAATTAATTATTTTTTGAAGCTAGAGACATTTTTTTTAAGATTTTTATCACAAAACAACATTTAAGCATTGCTTGTTCTCAAATGACACAAAATAAATTAATTAATTATAATTACATATATAAGAAATTGTAAAAAAAATCTGAAAAAATTCACAGGCACATAAAAGAATATGAAGTATTTAATAGCAAACGCTGAATTCTGTGCGATTACTAGTATTCGAGATATAGTTAAAATATACTTGTAACAGACTAACCCTGTATAAGGTGAGTCTGCTATTTTGATTGTATCACAAAAACTTATAATGACAGAAATCAGCGTGTGCAATTAAGTACTTTGTCTTTTTTATATGCATGTGATTTTTTTTAGATTTTTTTACCCTTATAAATAAAATTAATTATTTACGAATTATTAATAAATTAATAACATTAAAGACACAAAAATATTAATTAAAATTTTATTATTTCTATTTTCATTCTAGAACAAACGATGCTTTAATAATGTCTTATTAAAAAAAAAATCGTAAAAAAATTGTGGCAGCCCCAAAATTGTTTGAATTTCAAAATTTTTTTAAATTAAATAATTTTCGGTACTAGGGCCATTTTTTACATATCTTTTCCACAAAACAACATTTAAACATTGCTTGTTCTGAGATGACACAAGAAATAACAATTTTTGGCAGCTACGTACTAGTAATTAATTAATTATTTAATTCTAATTGTAAGGAATTGTAAAAAAAAATCACAAGCATAGAGAAAGATACACAGTTTTTATATAATAGGAAACGCTGAATTCTGTGAGATTGTTAGTTTTTGAGATACCGGGTGTTTCATTTGGTATTCGTATCCTCGTAACTTTTTTTTTTTTAAATATTACAAAGCTATAGATTCTTAAATGAATTGACAAGATTTTTCTTTAAAAACGGTGACTGACAACTTTTTTTTTCAAATGGTACCCTGTATATTTTTTTTTAAATCATTAAAGAAAGAAAAATTTAATTACCTATGAAAACAATTTCATTTCACTTAAAGTGGCAAAAAAACATCCCAGCTTGTCAGTCTGTTGAAATTTGATTAATAAATAGCTTATTATTCGAATTAAAAAAGGTTAAATATTATTTTAACATACGAGAAATACCAAAAAACTGTATTTTTGCTTAAATTTGTAAATAAACGTTTATAATACTTGTTTTCGTGGTCATCTAACTGTTTTTTATCTAAAATAAATAATAATAAAATTATTTTGTCATAAAAAATTGACAGTCACCATTTTACTATTTTGCTTCGTATGCCAAACTGAAACACCCGTGATAGTAAAAATACAGCGTGTATCGGAACTCGCTCCCCACCGGAAAAGTGCATATAGTTTAGGCATTCTGAAGCTAAAGTTCCTTCACAAAAAAATTCTAACTCTCTACGTTTGGGAGATAAGAACGTTTGAAAATAACCAATCACAAAAAACCTTGCTCCGGAGGACTGCGGGAACAAAACACGTTGCTAGGAAATCAAAAATATGTGGAACGGACAGCAAAAGTGTGCCCTAGAGTTATTTTTCATTCCTTAGTAACGGATCTACTGTATGCAATATACCTAGGAGAGAGCTTCTGGGATTGGTCACTTTGAAACCTCTGTATCTCCCAAACTAAAAATAAAAGACCTACTTTGTTTGCATTTTTGCCATCCCCATTGCTGTTACCACTAGCACCTTTCCGGTGGATAGCGAGTTCTGGTACACGCTGTATACTTTTAGTAGACTAACCCTGTATAACAATCTTTAGCCAAAAAAAATTGTAATAAGTTAGAAATTTTGCAAGATATCTCGAACAAATTTACAATTTTATCGTGTTTTTTAAATTTATTTTGTTCAAATATTAATTTTGTCGATCATTTGCTCCATCCAGCCACTGTGTCATTTGTATAGCTAACGCATATTCGGATTCGACCCCTGCAAATGCCTTATCAGAGAAAGTAAAACTTGTTGATGTTCCTAATCGCAATGTAACAACAAATAAGTGTCTGTTTGTAATAAACAGAAGCTATTTATAAAACGCTTCATTATCTTAAGGTCGAATCGCTAGGTAGGTAATAAGGAGAAGGCAGACACTATGAAGTATGGTCGCAAACACTGTACCTATTTATATGTAATCAACATCTCATTAAATAAAGCTATTTTCGCAAAGCACCAAAAACACAGGTAACGTAAAAATAAACTACACTAAAAGTACATGGGCGACAATGGAACACCAAACTGCTAATATCCATACGACCATATAAACAAAATAACAATCAATCAACTAAAAATAATTCAATTCACAAACTGGTTATCGACGTGGCGGTTTATAAAGAATTAGTGCGCTCTGTAACCAATGGAGCGCAAAGCCCTAATTCTCCAAAAACTAACACCCGAATACCAGCGACCCAAACCGAAATCACTCTGAAATGTTCAAAAAATAATTCATCGGTATTTACATGGTACATTTGGTGTTTTCCTCCAATTAAATTATCACAATAAAACGAATTAATAGAAGAGAATACAGAAAAGAACCAACACTTCACTAACACAAAAATAAATATTATTAACGTGAGGAGAATTCGACGACGACACTGAATGTGTTGTGTCCTGAATGTCGGATTTTTCCCGAATCACTAGCTGAAACGAGAACACTTTATTAGACTCTCATTTTCATCAGAATTAAATAAACAACACAATTTGATTCTTTTCTGCACGATTTTAATATTTATTGCAAAATAAGTTAACGCGTTTATTCAATTGACGAATTTATTTATTTTTTGATGACATAATAACAAGAGCAAACCCACACAACCTGTTTGCTTTTACAGAAAAAAATCACCAATGAAATACAATAATAATGATCACCCTTTCACCAAACTATTCAAGATTTCATTTCAATAAATTCTAGTCGAGTTGTCGTGTTTAGAGAATGATGATGAAATCTGTTTATCCCACTGCAACTGTTTCGCGAAACTCGTCCAACACCTTTTATTACGTAAAAATTTCTATTAATATTATTATAATTTCAAGTTTGCGATAAACGAGAATGGTCGCATCACAGACTAATTTATTTGATTAAAATAAATACCAATTGTATAAAGTAAGCCAAGGTCACAAGATGTAAGTACATACAAAAAGCATAGAACCAAGCGTTTCTAAAAACAATTAACTATAAAGCACGTTTTGGAGTTATTTTTTCAAACCTGCAACAGCATCTAAAAATTACAACTGTCTAAATAATTGTTATTATAGTAACAGTTATGTGCACAGAACACAAACAATCTTTTTTCTACGAAACTATAATGCACTATTTTTTTAAGTTCGCAAGCTTAAAATGAATTTTATTATTTCTGGTAGTTCTTAATTTTAGTAATAAAGATTCAACGTTGTTGACACTTGATGAAAAACAAAATCTCAATCTAAATATAAATTAGTGAAGTATGTTTTTAGAATTCTAATTCATTCAAAACAAATTTTGGAAGTTTTGGTCTGAGAAAAAAAAAAAAACGCAAAGTTCCATACGTTTTGTTATTTGTATTTTAAAAAATACAGGTTTAGTCTGTTAAAAGTATATTTTTACACATTAAAAACATATTTTTTTTTCGAAACATTTGAATTTTTTCAAAATTTTTCTACAATACCGTATAATGAAATTAATTATTATTTCGCTAAAAAACAATTTATTTATTATTTCTAATGACTGTTTTCCCCAAAAAATGTTTAAAAAAGTAAATTTATGGCAACAGTTGGTTGGTAAAATTATTTTTTTTAGGGACTAGCAACATTTTTTTACGTATTTTAACACAAAACTTTCAAAATGTCATTAGAAATAATAAAGAAGAGCAAAATTATAGAATAATTTTATTAAAACTTAAAATATTTTAATTAGAGGTAAATGCTGGAACAAGCCAATTTTATTGACTTTTTTTAAGTTTCATACAAAACCTTTTTAACTTTAAAAATGAAAACAGTGATACGTTTTTCTCTTAAATAGACTACAAAATTTAGAAGACTTCAAAATATTAGTCCGGAAGTCAGGTTGTACAAGGTGGTTTTTTTAAATGAAGAATTAACTTTTTTTGTTCTGTTGGTATTAAAATTTACGTTTTTCACTTTTTGAAAATTTTCTTATGTATCATTTAATTTTTTTATACGTATTACGACAATTAAAAATATTATTGAAATGGCGAAAAAAAATTAGGAGTCCCTTTAAAAAAATGTTGACGTCATTACTCAAAATACAGAAAGTGTAAAATTTTTATTGAAGTGTATGTAAAAAAATTATACATATTTTTTTTAACAAAATTGTATTATAATAATTATTATTATAATAGGTAAACATTAGAAACCGAAATATGGAAATTGTTTATTAACAACTTTAATTCTTTACAAATTATTAATTAAAATAAATTTTATTATAATGTCACTGTGATTACGTGTCTGCAAAATTTCGACGAATTGGGTCAACGGAAACGCTCTCAAATTTGACTCGTGAAATATGAAACAAACAACAAAGCAAGTAAAATCAAACTTAAAAAAAAAATTGACCTGCCGGAACAAAACATTTTCAGTTTTAATAAGATTATTCCATAATTTTGCCGCTCATTGTAGTTTCTTCAACTTAATATTAATTATAAGGAATAGAAAAAATCTGAAAAAAAAATATGCAAATATATTTTTACAAGACTCATCCTGTATATTGCAATGTCACTAAATTTTTTATCTTGTACACTTAGTTACTTTAAGAAAATGGTAATTACTTCATATCATTTTATGGCACTCTGTAAATAGCTCACTAAAAACAACATATGCACTCAGGATGCAATAAATTCCAATCTCACCACAAAACAAAATACATATCACGCGTTTAATTAAATTTCGGCTTAAAGTCGACGTGATTATGAAAATAAATTGGCAATATTGAATAGTGTTACGAAAATATTATAATTTGGCACTCATTATTCAGTGTTACCAACCCAATTTCATAAGCCACTTTGATCAGAAATTAAATTTAATTGAATGTATTGTCTATTCATCATCATAAAAAACAAAACAACCCCAGCATAAAAATCGAATTGCATTATTGGCCTTGGACTCGTCTTTTTACATAATTATTTTTTGAACATCCTTGAAATAAAAAAGTCAATCAGATTACTCTTTCCAATAAAGATGAAACTCGTTATATACATATAAAGGATTTCTGTGTGTTGTTTGTGAAATTTGCTGTAGTTGTTACTAAACTGTCTTTTCTTCTTTAAATAAATGAACAAACTTGTTTCAACTATTTATATTGCATTTGTATGAATACATGATAATAATAACCATATTAGTAACAATAAATGTATAGTAACTACATAGTAGTGACTAGGAGACATGTTTGGGTGCTTTATGAATTTAAAAATAAAAATTGTTTTGTCAAATTACTAACAATGATTGAATCAGAGTACTATGGAAGTGTGATAGGCAATTGTCGCTAAAGGTCTTGATCTTACAATTAAAAAGGTAGGTTTGTACCATAATGCGAATTCACAGCTTAGATTGGACACTCTGCACCCACGTTAATTAATAAGAGAAAGAGAAATAAACTGCCCACTATTTAATGTAAATAGTGCAACCTAGCCCGGCTATTATACAATATTTACAATGATTAAAAATAAAAATAACCACTAATAATAAAATCTCCATCACGTAATACTTGCTTCGGATTCGAAAAGAAAATATTAATACAGAGTGAGTATTACTTATAGGCATAAACTTAGGCCAAATAATAACAAATGTGAACAAAATTCTAATAAAGGTTTTTAGTTTCCGAGATATTGCGTAATAAAAGCAGTATTAAGCTTTTAAATAACTATTTTTTTAATTGTAACTATCCAAAATTACTGATTACTATAGATTACTTAGGATACAAATAAAACGTCCCCATTCTCAATAGTTCCATTAATGTCACCAGAGTTGTTCCATTACCGTCAAGTTTTCAGAGCAACGAATTTAAAAAAATGACTGTATTTAAATAACGGTTAGATAGAGCATTAAATTCTCAATAGAACGAGATAAAAAAATTATATCGTAAACTATCCTTAAAAAAACTTCAAACTTTTACCAATTCGCACTCTGCCTCATATTTTTCAAAGCGCTGCCAATACGGTTACAAATACAAAAAAAATGTTAAAAAAAAGTTGTAGAGAATTAAATTTCTTACAAAAAAAATCTGCGAGACCATATCTCTGTCTTCAACCGTTTAGGTATAAATTAGTTTTCCGATACTTGACCAATAAAATGAATCGAATATGTCGCTTGTGCGTTTTTAAACATCTTTGGGGCTTAAACGTTTAAATGGTTTCGCAAACTTTCTTGTAGGAAATTAAATTTTCTACAACTTTCTAACATTTCGTGGTAAAAATCATTAAGTTCATTTAAGTAAAAATGAGTTAAATGTTTTAATTAACATATTAATTAACATATGTTTTAATTTATGATGGGAAAAAAAATCTCCAAACTTTAGAATTCACTAATTCCAATTTGATTTTTTTAGAAATTGTGAAATTCTCTATCACCTGCATTTTGTTGTTAAAGCACAAAAGTTGTTCCTCCGCTATCGAACATAAGAATAAAATAAATCTGTAAAAATGCAATTGACCATTATTCAGTTACACCTAATAATTATCAAACAACTAGTGGCTCATACAACATGACAACACTTTGACAATTGTTTCAAAGGATAAACAGACAATATTAAAAACAAAATCTTTTAATTTTAATTAATAAAGTTAAAAAAATAATAATTTAAAAAGTGCATACGAGCATTTTTCTTGATTTTATATTGCGACTATTCAACACCACATTGACTTATTTGGTAACTAGAGATTATCATTTTAATATTTATGTAGAAATAACTTTTTGAAGTATTTTGTTTTTTTATACCAATTAATTACATTGGTCAACATGAGTATTCTCACTTTGATAAAATTAGCTAAATCGTATCTTAGTAAGTAATATTTGAACAGGTTTTATTTTTCGACACTGTCAAAATTTAGGTTTTACACCTGTTTGTCATTTCTCAATACGAAACCTCAGTTTATTTTTAAGTACTTTAAAGCCATTTTAAGCCTTGTTGAGTCTAATTCGAAGAATAAAATGTTGTATTCGACTCGTTTTCGTGTAAATCGGTTCATTTATTTCACCTCGTGATTAATCACTCGTTTTCACTCGTGAAATAAGTAGGTGATGTAAAAATAATAAAAATATTTAACGTGTCAAAACAATAATTTTTAGTAGTGAATGTGTAACAGTTTTGAGCACCCATTGAAAATAATGTACAAGAACTCTAGCTTAAATTAATTTAGTGAAATAATTCCCAAAATTCTCTAAAAAAAACATATTCAACGAATAAAGATATAACTCCTTATTTTTGCATAAATTGAGCAACTTTTTACTAGGACCAGCAGCTCCTTGATGAAAAATAAGAGTCGAAACAACTAAATATTATTATTACTAAAAAATACAAACTTGAGCTTTTTTGTATGGTTTTTTGAATACAGAAAGAAGTAAAATAATTTTTCTCTAACAAACTGGTCTATTTGGCAATATTTTGCACCATAATTTAAGAGAAAAAAAAGCAATAATTAAAAAACGAGTACGTTATGAAAAATATAAACCTTTTCGAACATTTCTTGTCTGTATCGACTAAAATACAAAGGATTTTTATTATTGTGATTTTTGTATCTTTAATTTAATATAATTTAATTTAATTCTTATAAAAACAGATTTCCCGAAACAAGCCTTTTAAAAATCTGCAATTTTTTGCATAAACTAACATTTTTGTTATAAAACAATTTTTGGTAAATAGTAAATTAAATCGAACAAAATCAGCCTAAAAAAATGTGATGTTCTTCACCGATTTCATGGTTTGTTAACACCTTGTTTATTTTTTTAACTTGGCTGGTTGTTTATGTACCCATTGAGAATTGAAAAAGTTGGCGCTCACGTTCTGGGTCAAAATGACAACCAAAAAAAAATAATAATTATGCTAGTTTTTTTGACCAGTAAGTATTATTATTATTTCGTACATATCTCAAAAACATAAAAATGTTAGTTAATGATTTTTACACTAAACCCTCGATCTTTCTTGTCCGCATTTGCAGCGTTTTGAAAAATATGAGACGAAGCGCAAATTTTAAATTTTAAATAGCTTATCATGTTTCACGTGAAAATTTCAGTCGTCAGTCTATTAAGAATGCAAAGCTCAATATTTCTGTATTTTTTCCAATTAATTAGTGAATTGGTTGAATTTAAATAAACGCTCGAAGCGCCTTCATTTTTATTTAACATTTAACTCGGTAACTAACAACCTTTTACTCGAATAATTTTTATTTGACAAAAGCTACCATACCCAAGTTAATGCGTACAAGTAACTCACCCTGTACAATCAGGTGCAGAGTCACCAATCTTACAAAAACCCTCGGCTGGAAGTCCGTCAATAGCCTGAGGAAATGGCAAGGCTACTTACACATAAAAAAATTCAAAATTCCGCGAATTCCTTGGCGCACTTCTCCGTCGAAGAGATACGCAACGCCTCCTCTTCGTAATCATCGAAATTACTCGTATCCCCAGGTCCCTTGCACCTGGGTATGAACGGAGCTTCAATCTTCTTCTGAAAAATCGCAATCCAATCAGTCGACGCAAACCACTTGTGACCCTTGATGTCGTTAACGCCGGCCTTCAGATTCCCGTAACGCTTCGTCAAATCGACCTGGAGCAGGTTACGGAGGAGATCCTTCAGGTCGGAACCAAAATGTGAAGGAAAACGCACTTTCCCCGAAACAATCTTCTCGTAGATTTGGATGGGTTGATCGGCGAAAAACGGAGGATATCCTGCTGCCATTTCATAGACTAGCACACCTAGTGCCCACCAGTCCACCGCTTTGTTGTACCCCTTGCTGAGGATGATCTCCGGTGCGAGATACTCGGGGGTTCCACACAAGGTCCAAGTGCGGCCTTTGACCCGTTTGGCGAACCCGAAATCAGTGACCTTGAGGTATCCCTGTGAGTCAATGAGAAGATTCTCCGGTTTCAGATCCCTGTATATCAGATCTAGGTAGTGCAAGTATTCGAAAGCGAGCACAATTTGGGCAGCGTAAAACCTCGAATGTGGCTCAGAGAAGCGTCCGACTTTTCTCAAATGCGAGAACATCTCTCCTCCAGGCACATACTCCAGCACCATGTACAAGTTCGAATTGTCTTTGAAGTGAAACCGCAGACTGACGAGGAACGGGAAACTGATCGCCTGCAGGATGCGCTTCTCGTTGAGGGTGTGCTCCACCTGCTTCAGCTTGACCACCTTTTGCTTGTCCAGGATCTTCATAGCGTAATACTCTTTGGTGGGTTTGTGTTGGACGATCATCACGCGTCCGAAGGACCCAGTGCCCAGGGTCTTGATGCGCTCGAAGTCGTCCAAGCAGGCGGTGTTGGTCGGGTTCTTCTTCCACTTCTCCTCGAAGTCCTCCTTGGCCTGGTCCAGGAACTCCTTCACGCTCTCGGCGGAGTCGACCTTTTTGTTTGCCGTTGCGGCATTGTTGCCCATGGTTTGGACTTGGACACCTTCCAGGGCTTCGATTGATTTCTAACACCGCCTGAAGCACAGCGAGGATGCGAGAGCGGATGTCGCGATTTGGCCTGTGTCAACACCACAATACGTACACACGCATTTTCGAGGCACAGCCGCTGATTTGGTACACAGATAAAGGAGGCGCAACACAAAAGGGAAATGCACACACCGATTAACAGCCGAAAAACCCAACAGCAAACGATAAAATGGCTACCAAGTGCCCAGATTTTCACTTCATTTGGGGATTGAAGCTCAGACACTCGCTCGCAAGTCAATTACACGGTTTAATAGTAAGATAACAGAGGACGCCAGCAGACGGATGGTAATGTTTTCAAGCGGACAACGATCGAAATACAACCAATGCGCGAGATTTAAATCAAATTCAAACATTTTGGATTTAATCAACACGTTGATTGACATTTTAGAGAAGTCAAATACCTGTCAAATGTGACACGACACTGGCAATGCCTACTTGAAAAATAATTCGTAACAATAAATTAACTAAAATTATCACGAAATTTAAAATAAAACACATACATCATTCTTTGTTCAAAATTCTTAACTGAAATACCTCGGCATCACCAGTAACCACCCAATTTTGAAAACTTTTGATTTAATCTTGAATACAAAATGGTCCACAAGTAATAAAGAGCCTGAAATTTTTTTTGAAGCAACCAACATTACACTTCATAGATAACGTTGATATTAAAATACAGGGTGGGGCACGAGTGGGGTATTTCTGAAATGTTTTTATCTCTAACTTTTAAAACATCTTTCGTCGCTCTCTATACTTTAGTATTATTATAAATTAAAATCTGAGTCAAAGAATGCTTTATCTCAATAACGTCAAAAATTTTCATAATTGTCAGTTTCACTCCGATTTTAAATGCTCAAGAGAACTCACGATGAATTTGTGAAACTCACTTCCAAAGTGTTTTTTTTTTTAACTAATACAGAATGGTCCACGAGTAATAAAGAGTAATAAAGCAACCAACATTACATTTCATAGATAACGTGAATATTAAAACATTTGGTTTTATAAATTAAACATAGTGACCACACAGCACGTCAACTTTAAATTAAAAAGTCAAACCTTGTTGAATTTGTAATTGAAATTAGTGAGTTCTATTAGCTGTTTCATAACTATAAAAACGCCAACGTCGCATTTTACCCAATTATTTTTTTTAATAAGATTGATAAAATTGTAAAATAGTTATTAATGATTAGATCCTTCATTGAAACTGTAAACTACATTGGCCATTATTATTTTGAAGTGCATGAATAATATACGTATAACAGGTGATTTTGAGAGAAAATGCGACGTTGGCGTTTTTATAGTTTTGAAACAGCTAATATGTACTAAATGTTTTACAATGACAAAAGACAGACATGTTTCTTATTAATGAAGAATGTTTACAAAACCCTTCACAGGCTGCACGTTTATGCACCACCTATGGAGTGCGATATCCAAATAGACGGGCTCCGTCTGATACAGTTTTAAAAGGTGTTGAAAATAAATTGAAAGAAAGTGACCTCCAATTAAAAGAAATCGAAGAGTAGCAACATCGGCTGGAAACGAAGCTGCAGTTGTTGCAGTTGCAGTTGCAGTAATGAAAATACTAATTACCAGAAGACTTAGACATTAGGTGTAATGTGGTTTCAACAAGACGGTCCGTCCCTCATTTTCATAAAGATGAATGCGAGCATTTGAACATTTATGAAAATAGATGGATAGGAAGAGGTTTCGTGTATCTGTTGCCCTCTAGAAGTCCTGATGTGACACCTCGAAATTATTTCTTGTGGGGAGTGCCTAAATTGCAGTTTTATAGTGCGCCTAGTTTTGATCGGGAACATTTAGACAACAGAATTGTTGAGATTCTGCGAAAATTGTGTCTAGAACACTTGCAAGGGCGCGGAGATCGTTCTTAAGGAGAATTGATGCCTGCGATGGAAACCGTGGTCAGCACTTTGAACACTTTTTGGAATTACGTTTGATTATTTTGAATGTAAATCAATTTATTTGTATTTGAATTAAATTTTTTTTTTTTGTAATTTGCCGCCATTTTGATGCTTTAATGGGCACATAATAGCACGCAAAGTCTTCAAGCGCGATGTCATTATAGTCATAATTTCACGGAACATTTTACGGAAATTTTAAGGTTGGCAGGAAGCAAATTTGCGACCGTATTTTTGCCAATCTCAGAAATTTCAAGGGGCGTTCATGCAAGTTTACCTTCATTATCATTCATCCTAGTGTTTTTTGGCAAAATTTGAATAAAACAAAAATTTTAAATCAATTTTTCACTTTTAAAATTGAGACATTACCAACCGTCACAAAAATCCCTAAGTCGATTAAAGTAAAAATTTTTGTTTAAAATCGACAGAAAGAGGGCAAATTACGTAAAATAGTATAAAAACCTCGTTTCATAAGACCTTGAAGCACTCATTCTATCAATTCTATCTCATTCTATCACTCGTTCTTAAAACTGAATTCGTGCTTCAAGAGTGGTCTTATGAAACTTGTTTTTTAATATACTAAAAACTGGAATTATGTCAGTATGACTGATACAAATTTGTCAAAAATGATACTACGATTACTATGTTTACTGAATTAAAACCAATTTTTTTTTCCACGTTATATTTGAAGTGTAATGTTGGTTGTATCAAAAAACTTTTCAGGCTCTTTATACTCATGGATAGGGCTGGGAATTTTTACCGATATATCATAAATATATCGATATATCGATATATCGTTAATCGATATAATTATCAAAAAATATCGATATATCCATATTACTAAAAAACATCGATAATTATCGATATATCCATATTACTAACAAATATCGATAATTATCGATATACCGATAAATATCGATAACTATCGATATACAGAATACCGATAAATATCAATAATTATCAATATTTATCGATATTCCGAAAAATTTCGATAATATCGTTTTAGTTTAGTTAGAAGCTAAATTCATAAATTAATTGTGCAATTTTTTGTAATTTTTAAATTAACATCTATTCTTTTAATAGAAAAATTGTGTTGGAATAGTCATTTGTTTTTGAACTAAAAGGTAAAAAGTAGATAATATTCTAAAAAAAAAATATATCGTACAATGGCGAGCAAAAAATTTCGGGCACTTTTGTCAATCCGTTGTCAGAAATGATAGGAAATTACACACGATTATGTCAGTGAAATGTCAACAGTGCCTGAAATTTTTTGCTTACCATTGTACTATCATTTATCTATAAATACCCATATTTTTATCGATATATCGATAAATATTGATGATTCAATATAATATAACGATATTTTGCTAATTTTCGATATTTCGATAAGTATCGATATATCGATATATAACGATATATCGATATTTCGATGTTTATCGATAATTATAATGTATCGATTATCGATATTTAAATCTTAATATCGCCCACCCCTACTCATGGACCATCCTATATTTTTTAAAATGACAACCGTGTATAATTGGTTGCATCCACAACTCACGGTTTCAAAAAATAAATACTAAAAAATTACACAAGTCAACAAATTTTAACAAACTTTTGGTAACATTGATTAAACTACCTTCCACGTTTATGATTTTTCACTCTGACTTCGAAATTTTCTACAAAAATGTTCCATCACGTATTAGCTGTTTCAAAACTATAAAAACGCCAACGTCGCATTTTCTCTCAAAATGAGTTGATATAAATTATTTATGCACTTCAAAAAATTGATAGCTAATGTAATTTATAGTTTCAATGACAGATCTAATCATTAATAACTATTTTACATTTTTATCAACCTTATTTAAAAAAATAATTCGGTAAAATGCGACGTTAGCGTTTTTATAGTTTTGAAACAGCTAATATCATTCGTATGTACCAATTTCGTTCTGACACCCATGTTAAGGGGCCAGTCCCAAGATTCGGAAATAGGGCAAAAGCAATTTAAAAATTTATAAGAGATAACTTAAAGCATCTACGTTTCTAAAGTCACCTATAGGCGCATAAATCAAAAAAAAAATTGTTAATAAAGATTTTTAATTTTTTTGTTTAAAAAATTATTTTTTTAGTTTTTTAAAACTATAGATTACAACAGTTTGTTTTCGGAAATCCATAAATAATTATTAATTTAATTTTAGTCAAATAGTTTAAAAGTTATCTCTAATAAACTTTTGAAACTTTAAGTATTTTAACGCAAGCAGTGTATTATCTGTCCTTCACGTAGCTATCCTTAACTACCCAGCTAGCAGGTAGCGGCCTGTACCCTTGGGAAAATAAGCAAATTTTTGGTAATAATCTAAATCAAGTGTGAGCAAGATTCTAGTAAAAATAAATGTCTATTCCAATAAAAGAAACGTTTGCTGCAATGCTAAATAATAGTTGCGGTTAATCACAATTGAGATGTTCGGATATCTTTTCTTCATAATTTTCAGTGTGAATTTTTTTAGGAAAGTGCCACTTTACACATTTATTTAAAAAAATATATAATAACTACAACTGCTCATAATTTTATCAATTACGATTATTATAATTAGCATTTTTTAAGTAATTTATTACAATTACAGTTACTTCTACATTACAATAATTGTGCAACTACAATTTTTTTTATTAATTTTATTAAGTTAATTAACATAAAGGACGAGTTTTGAAAAGTTAATTGAGTCCTATTCATGATCAACTGTGCTCTAATTTTTACCTGTCAGAGTAATTCTGAAAGCTTTCCTAAGTTTACGATTAGGTGCAGTTATAAAGCAAACTTCTAATTACATTAGTTTACAACGTTTTTTACCAATACATGAAACCAATTTGTTTCGGTAGAATAATTAACCCAAAATCTGATACTGAAGTCGAAAAAAAATTAGAACGTCAAATTTTTTAAATATTCATTATAAAGTATCAGTATTTCACAATTTTTGCAACATCAAAAATGTTACAGACTGCTTCTTCTTTTGTACTATCAGGGTCAGTTTATCTTAATGTAGACTATAAGTAAACGAATAACATATTTTTATGCCAAAAATCTTAACTCTTTTCATAACTTCATAAGACTTTAAATCTTGATGGAAACATTCACCAACTTATTTGATTGAACATAGGTCTATGTTCAAAGTTAAAAAAATTATATCCTTAAAGTTTGTACTTTCTTCATTAAAGTGATGAGAGTCCTACTCTTCTAGATAGGATTGTTAATTTTTATGTAATTTTTTTAAAGCGAGTTTTCGTCAAAAACATTTAATTATTTCAAATTCTAAGTAAACTTGACTAATAACAATTTAGGTTGAAACATCAGTGTTAAAAACTACATGCAAAAATGCATAGGCTGTTCTATTAAAAAAAAACATAAGTTTGTATTGTAGCTTGTAGCTAATTTCGAAATCTTCCATACTTGAAAATAATTTTGGGTGAGTGACGGGTATCTTCCTACGACATTTGTAAAAAAAAGACTAATTTTCCAACATTTAACGGTCAATAATGGAATTTTCAGATCGCTGGGACAGCCCGTAAGTGTAAGCACTTTATTTATTTTGCTTAGGTATTCACTAAAATTGAACCTAGTTGGAATTATCGCTTCAATAAACATCCCGAGTCTGAGTTAATTTGCGTCGATAAGAACGTATAAAGATTCAGTTTCAGTCTACAATGTAATAGTTAGTTAGATATAATTTTACAGCGTGATTGCGTGAAGTTTTAATGTTGAAACCCGAAACGAAGTTGAGGGTTTTATTAAAACTGAACGTCGTAAAATACCTAAACTCCTAAACAAAAGTTTTTGGCCTAATCTTCGATTAGTTCAAATTTCGATTTTTCACATGATGGATCTATGCGTTTACTATTTCCACACAAGATGGAGCTCATTAAGAACTTGTCGAAAAAAAAATTGGGTCTATTTTAAATACTATACAGAGTGTCCGTTTTTCGAGCTCTACCATGAGGATCTCAGTTATTATATGAGATACGAGGTCGGCAATTAGGGCAAAGTTGCACATTTTTATGCTGAACAATTATTACTTGAAAGAAAATTTGATGTATCATTTTTAGTTTTTGAATTATTGAAAAAAAATCAAAAATTTGTAATTTTCGTTTTTATTTTTTTAAGCAAAAACTAAGAAAACTAGACGTTTTAAATTAAGACATTCTTGTGTTAGGATGAGTACCGATTTTGACCTCATCATCCACTTCACGGCCACTTCATCCCGGTGACGTGATTTAGGACCGGGGTTTCGTGGATACGTGATAAGGGCATGGACGGGGCAAAGGGGACCGAAAGAAGGAGGACTAATCTGGAGCTCAATGGCGTCATTCTGTGATTTTCCGTCTTACGTATTAAAAGCTGTCGAGAATTGGGAATAAATCTTTGTTTTGAGAATACAGAAGTTTAATTTATAATATTTCAAACTTGCGTTTTAACATCAGAAGTGGGATTGAATCGAATAAGTCCCCAAAAGTGAGAGTGACACTGGTTAATTATTGTGAGAGTGACATTGATAAAAGTTAAAAGTGGTGATTGCGAATTGCGATCATGCCGAAAAGAAAGCATCAGAGAAAACACCGTTCTCGGAGCCGGAAGTCGGAAGAAGAACGGCGACGCTGTTCCGGTTCGGAGACCGAAAGCGAAGGTGAACTCCGGCATAAGGGAGGCTCTGGAAGTCGTCGTCGTCGGCGTAGTGAGAACCCGAAGGTCCGACGTACACGGAGGTCGCGAAGCCGCGAGTCAAGGGCTTCTGAGCGGAGACACTCCCGAAGGAGCGATGTGTCCGAGTTGAGTGAGGCACTCCTAAAGGGTATGGGACAATTGGTCCAAGGGGTAAGAGGTAACAACCAATTGGTAAGTGTCACCTCAATTACTAATAATCTGATCGGTGAATTTAATCCACTCACTCATAATGTCCGAGAGTGGTTAAAATCGGTAGACGAGTACGCCCAAATCTATCGTTGGGATGAAAAGACAACGGTCCATTTAGCCCTGAGTAAATTAAGGGGGCCGGCGGAAACGTGGTACCGCGGCTTGCCCTCTCGAATTTTTGACTGGGAAGAGTGGAAAACGATGCTTGAACAAAATTTTCTACCGAAGCGTAACTTACACAAGGCGTTAAGGGAAATGATGGCTTGTGTTCCCAAAGTAAATCAAACCCTTTACGAGTACGCGTTTGAAAAATTGGCACTTATCAATAAATTAGAGCTAGCTATTAGTGATACCGATAAGGTAAATTTAATCATTAGTGATATCAGCGACGAACGAGTCAGGTTCACAATAGAAACGGCCAATATCACAAATCCCAGTATTCTTGCGGTACAATTAAATGCGTTAGATGAACAGAGAGCAACAAGACGTACCCCAGGGACAAGTCACGTAAAACCGATTTATCAATCGACACCTAAACCACTTGAACGGGGCGGTACTTCAGCGGGTGGTGTGCTGGCGAGTCGTCACCCAAATAAATCTGGCGTAAAATGTTATCACTGCCAACAGGAAGGGCATATAAAGCGTGATTGCTCAAAAATAAATTTCCGAAAAGCATGACTACATGTTAATCTCCTGGGTCACAAAACAAATACAAAATTCTTCAAGTTCATTTTATTAAATAATCAGCGTATCAAATGTTTCATAGATTTTGGAAGCGAATGCTCTCTCATAACACGTAAACTTATAAATAGACTCGCCCTACCAGTAAAACCACTGGAACAAATTGTCGTTTTAAAAACTTTAAGTGGTCCAGGCATCAAACCCCAAGAATGCACAATCGCAACCATCTGCATCGATAACGTAACCCGGACCGTAATATTTTATGTTATCGAAGAATGCGTTTTAGGGGTTGACATTTTAATAGGGCAAAATTTTACTGAATTATCTGACGTCGAGTACATTAAAACTGGTCAAACATTAACGTTTTTAGATAAGCGCCAAACAGACAAAAATATAATCGAATCAAAAATCAATGTGGGTATCGAAACGCCGGAAGTAATTTCAGATCTTATCAATATTTTAAATGAACATCCAGAATGTGTCGCAGGCAATCTCTCGGAGTTAGGTTGTACTAATTTGACTAAAATGAAGATAACTTTGACATCTAATAAACCAATTAATCACCGGCCGCGACAGTTCTCAGATTTTGAAAGGGAAGAAATCAGGAAAATTGTTGATGAACTTTTAAGACATGGTATTATTCGCGAATCACAATCTGCGTACGCTAGTAGGGTGATTTTAACAACAAAGAAAACGGGTGAAAAACGACTGTGTGTCGATTATCGGGACTTGAATAAAATAACAGTACCAGACATTTATCCAAGCCCTCTCATTGAAGATTGCATTAGACGCTTATCAGGTTTTAAATTCTTCACTAGTCTGGATCTCTTCTCCGGTTATTATCATATACCAGTGGATGAGGAATCTATACCGCTGACTGCTTTTATCACCCAAGACGGTCATTATGAATTTTTGCGTTGCCCATTCGGACTTACCAATGCACCAGCGGTATTTCAACGTATGATTAATACAGCGTTGGGAAAAATGCGCTTCTCAAAATTATTAGTTTACCTTGACGATATATTAATCCCCGCGAAAACTGCACAAGAATGCAACGAAATTTTACGCGAAGTGTTAGAAATCTTTAAAACTCATGGTTTAACGTTACGACTGTCAAAATGCTTCTTTCTGCAACCAAAAATTGAATATTTAGGATATGTAATCGATGAAACTACAATTCAACCGAATCCAAAGAAAATTTGCGCGGTAGAAAATTTTCCAACACCATCTAACGTACATCACGTACGACAGTTCTTAGGCCTGACTAGTTATTTTCGCAAATTTATTCCTCGGTACGCGGAAAAATCAAAATCATTAAGTGGTCTGTTGGTGAAAGACGCAAATTGGGAATGGGGAAAATCTGAAGACGATGCATTTAACGAGTTAAAAAGGTCGTTAACATCAGCACCAGTATTGGCTTTATTTGACCCAGGAAAGGCAATAATATTATACACCGACGCAAGCCGGTGGGGTCTAGCCGGAATTTTGGTGCAAGTGCATGAACGTCACGAAAGGGTTATTGCGTATTATAGCCGACAGACTACTCCAAGTGAACAAAAATATCATTCGTTTGAATTAGAGGCATTGGCGATCGTGGCGTCAGTTAAAAGATTTCGACAGTACCTACTTGGAAGAGAATTTACCATTATTACCGATTGTGCCGCGGTAAGGTATGCATTTGAAAAGGCCGAAATAAATACTCGAATAAGTCGTTGGGTGATGGCACTGAGCGAGTATCGTTTTAAGCTTGTCCATAAGAAAAATAATTATTTAAGACATGTTGATAGTTTAAGTCGAAACCCAGTATCGATGCCGGAGATTGAAGGTGTTTTTGTCACAGTAATTTCCGAGGAGGATTGGTTACTGGCGGCTCAACAATATGATAAAGACATTCAGAATATCAAAATTATTTTAGAATCTGGCGATTACGAAGGCCAAAAGGAAATTTTTAAAAATTACGCCCTAAAAGGAGGGAAAATTTATAAAATCACGTCCTATGGTCTTCGTTGGGTAGTACCACAATTAGCGAAGTACCAAATATTACGGTGGGCACATGACGAAATGGGACATTTTGCGTTTCAAAAGACCTATGAATTAATTTGTAGTCAGTTTTGGTTTAAAGGTATAAGACGTTTTACTAAGAAGTATGTAAAAAATTGTTTAAGTTGTTTATACTTTAAATCACCCCACGGAAAACCATCAGGCGAACTGTATCCAATAAGAAAAATTCCTAAACCATTTCACACAATTCATATAGACCATCTGGGTCCATTTATAAAATCTAAAAGCGGAAAATCACAAGTCTTAGTAATAATTGACGCATTTACAAAATTCATTTTAATCTATCCCGTGAAAAACACAAAGGCCAAAAATGTAATAAAAACACTCGAGAATATGATCAAAGTTTTTGGTGTGCCGCATCGTCTGATAAGTGATCAGGGTACGTGTTTTAGAAGTAAAATGTTTACCGAATTTTGTCGGCAAAAGGGGATTAAACACCATTTAAACGCCACTGATATGCCAAGGGGTAATGGGCAAGTGGAACGTTATAATGCTACGATTTTAGATTCACTCGCCACAATGGGCGCAAATACAGATGACAATCGATGGGACACAAACATTATGAATATTCAGTTAGGGCTAAATGGTACCATTAATAAGTCTATCGGGGTTACTCCTAGCCAAGCGTTAATGGGGTACCGTGTAGTTTCACAGGGTCTGTTGGAACCAGAGGATAGGGAAGTAGTCGATGTGACTGCGGTTCGAACCCAAATGGAGCAGGAGACCATCAACTATCAGGCTGAGCAGAAGCGTCGTTTTGACAGTGGTCGATGCAGGGCTCGCTCGTATGTTGTTGGAGACCTGGTGTTGCTCAGGGTTGGCAGTCAACCGGCTACGGGTTCCAGTCGGAAACTATTTCCTAAGTGGCGTGGTCCATTCAAGGTGATGGAGGTGATGGACCACGACAGGTACAAAGTGGCGGATATTCCGGGGAGTACTCGGGCGCAGTTAAGGTATCGTGGATTGGCAGCGGCGGAAAATATGAGGCCGTGGATCCACTATGACGAGTAAGCGCAAGTACGGACGGAATGCCAGAGGAGAGAGTGCCGGGATCCTGTGGTGGTTGTCCGGTAACACAGGCAGTACTAACTGACGCGCTCCCTTGAGAACAACTCTGGGAAAAGAGAAAATGACAGCTGTCGTGGATACTAGGAGTCGTTGATAGGTGGTTAGAGCGCGAGGTTTGGTATATGGTCTGTGGGCACACCAAGCTGTGGATCGGCACTGGAACAAGAGGAGTAGAGTGTCTGGGCTCCTGTGGTGGCGGTCCGGTAACACGGGTAGTATCAACTGTCGCGCTCCCTTGAGAACGATTCTGTGAAAATGCAGTTACGATGGTGGAGATGCTGCAAGGAGGCGTGTGGCGCACTTGCAGCCGACGCGACGAGAGCAGCAGAGGTCACGGATGACATAGTTGCAGATGACTGTGGAATGTTGGAGCACTGTAGCAGAGATGCAAGAGCTGTGGATACCAGGAATCGTTGATAGGTTGTTAGAGCGCGAAGTTGATATATCATCCGTGGGCACACCAAGCTGTGGAGGGACACTGGTGGGGAAAGGTTGTGAGTCCTTTCCTGTGCTCAGCCCTGGGCGACCAGCGGGGTAAGATTGGTGACCATTGGGATCTTCTTAGTAAGGGGAAGATCCCGGGAGCTTAGGGGTATACCTCCCAGGTTAAAAAGGGGGGGGGTGGTGGTAGTAGACCCCCCGGGTTAGGGGCGGACGGCCCAGGTTTAAAGGGGGTGATTGGCCCCGGGTGTAGGGGAGGACCTCCCCGGTTGAGGGGGAAGGTGGTAGACCTCCAGGGTTAGGGGGAGGTATGACTGGCCTTTGCAAAGAGAATGGTCGGGTGCCAATCGGTGTTGAATGTCATCTCCTCGATCCCGGAGGAGATGTGACCGCTGGTAACGCGGGTGCCTGGGAAGTGGTCACGTGGTCCTGGTACCATTGGCGGGCCTTTGGGGGGACGGGGTGGCCGGGTTTCCTTTCCTTTACTCGAGTTAATTTTAAGCTAGTTGTAAGGTTATTATGCTTTATTTCGTTTATTATTATTTTATTTGCGTTTCATTTATTCCCATTTTTATGTACTTGTACCCGTATTAATACTAATTTTGAAACTTGGCGCCAAGTTCCCAAAATTTACAGGTTTAAGGTGAATTCCTGGCCAAGAAACAGCAAGCACCAAGAACAATATTAATTAATTTCAGAATCTAACTTGAATTTGTCAGTACCAGTTTCTTAGCTATGCGTAGTTCCAGGTTAACTTCTTTCGAACCCAGGCGTGATGGTTGGTCAGCAGAGAGTGAGGACACTCTCCGATGTCAGGAAAGGCCGTGTTAGGATGAGTACCGATTTTGACCTCATCATCCACTTCACGGCCACTTCATCCCGGTGACGTGATTTAGGACCGGGGTTTCGTGGATACGTGATAAGGGCATGGACGGGGCAAAGGGGACCGAAAGAAGGAGGACTAATCTGGAGCTCAATGGCGTCATTCTGTGATTTTCCGTCTTACGTATTAAAAGCTGTCGAGAATTGGGAATAAATCTTTGTTTTGAGAATACAGAAGTTTAATTTATAATATTTCAAACTTGCGTTTAAACACTTGAGGCACTTTTTCACAAGAAATCTAAATCTGTCATCGCCTTTTCCAAGGCGTTCTTTATGTCATAGTTACAACACTCAACTTTGGTTTTTCTTATGGACGCCATATTTGATACTTGTATTTTTGAAAATTCTTTTGATTCCTGCGATGTATCACATTATATGTTCGAATCTTACATGCTGATAAAACTAAAAAAAGCGTTTTTGCAAAGAGTGCTTTGGAAAAAAACGCCAAAAATTTTGTTTAATAAACTAACTTTTAACAGTTCTGTTAAATATGCGAGCAGAATTTTAGTTTTTAAATTAGTAAGCTTGGCAAAAATGTGGACCTTCCAGATCCAAAGTCAATTAAACTTCCAAAATCTAGTTTGTTTAAAAACAAAATTATTGACGTTGTTTCCAAAGCACTCTTCGCAAAAATGCTTTTTTTTTTTCATTTTGATCAGTATGTAAAATTTGATCATAGCATACATCGTTGTAATCAGAAATAAAAGCATTTTTCAATACTACAAAAATCGAATATTATAAGAAAAACCATAAGCACACGCTGAATTCTGTGATTAAAGGCATTGGCAACTTAAAAAACAACTTTGTCTTAAATGACGGTACTGAAAACGCTTATTACAGTAGTGAAAACCGTTTTTCTGTATCTGCTCTCTAACTCAAGTTATTTCGATTTAAAGTTGAAATTATGACGTCATAACCGCTTATTGAGCATTTGGTCCAATATTAAGATCAAATGGTTTTTGACTTTTAAGTGACAAAATTCCTTAGATGTTTTCGCGCAGTTCAATACAAAATTTCGTACAGAAATTAGTGAAAAAAGTGGTTAATTTTTGATTTTGTGAAAGATGTGTGAAAAATGTTCAAATATCTGTCACGTTTTTGGTGATTGAGAGGGTTCAGTGATAAGAGGATTCTATGAGGAGAGGCGGTTACGACGTCACGATTTCTTTCTTTCGAAGCGATTATCTTGCTTATTTTTCATCGCAGAAAATTTTGAAAAGAACCTACTGGTATATAATGAACGATTTTTTCAATTTTCGTTAAAACATAAAACAGGTAAAATAAATTGCCAATGCCTTTAAGATTATTAGTTTTTGTGATTCACAGTAAAATATACTTTTATTAATAAGTTGACGCTGTACACACTCGAGTACGAGTTTTTGTGTACCTATTAGCTGTTTCAAAACTATGTGAACGCCAACGTCGCATTTTACCAAATTATTTTTTTAAATAAGGTTGATAAAAATGTAAAACAGTTATTAACGATTAGATCTCTCATTGAAACTATAAAGTACATTAGCTATTATTTTTTTGAAGTGAATAAATAATTTATAACAATCAATTTTGAGAGAAATTTTGGCGTTTATTAATTGTTTCAAAACTATAAAAACGCCAACGTCGCATTTTCTCTCAAAATTAGCTGTTATAAATTATTCATGCAATTCACAAAAATAATAGCTAATGTAATTTATACTTTCAATGAGAGATCTAATCATTGATAACTATTTTATAATTTTATCAATCTTATTTAAAAAAATAATTCGATAAAATGCGACGTTGGCGTTTTTATAGTTTTGAAACAGCTAATAGATAGTTTTGAAACAGCTAATACATGAGTTTAAGAACACTCTGTATTTAACTGGCTTCCTCCTTCCTGGATGTCTATTTCCCTCTTTTTTTAATGCTTGAACCCACTTTGAGGTTCTACAAAAGAATAAAAGTGCATTAACCTGAGTAAAGCCGTGTACCTAGGCATAAGGTATTGTTCTTCATCGTTTTATATCAGCGGAGGTGGCTGTTTTCATTAGAAATGAGCAATAAATAATAGTAAATAGAGCAAAGATAAGGACGGACGAACGATGCATCTGCTTCGATTTAAAAAATACAACAGTAAACTAATATACCGACTTTAGTCAACCAGGTTTTACGATCATTTAAACGCCACCATCGATCAATAATAATATTGAGCAAGTTAGTTCTATATTTAAATAAAATTATAACGGCAATAAAGTAAATTTAGTCATAACGGCCGAAAAATTTCCGCGCCGATTCGGCCCGAACACACCCGAACGTATTTACCTCGAAGTTTCGACCAATAGCAAGCCGCGCTCGCAAGGTTCCTTTCTCTATTTCTGTCTCACATTTTCTCTATCGTTTCGCTTGCTTGTATACGTTGGTGTGCACGCTCTTAGTTTTTGCTATTTTTTTTTGAAAAAAACCCATCTCACACGACAAAAATATGGCAGACAAGACGGCCCAGCAAAAGTAAGTCCATGTTTTGTATAAAAGTGCGTTTCGTTCATTGAAAAACACCCATTTTCACCGGTCTTTGTTTTTGGCGGCATCGCGCCAAAATGGCGGTGTTAGAAAAGCCGGTAATTCCGGTTCGATAACACGCTACTTTCAACTGTTTTAACATTATTTCAGTGTTTTCCCCCATTTGGGGCAATAATTGGCCAAAAAGACGCTTCCGAATTTTCACTTCCGGGTCGCCATTTTCTTATCACTTCTTATCAGCCCACATGTAGTAGTAATACAGGAAATCGACCGTTTTTTCAATTATTACAACGATTTTAATCGAGTGCTTGGCAAATGTAAATAAACAAGTGCCGGCTGAAATAATTAATTGATGTGGGCCCCCTCTAGCGTCAATTTGTGCTATTATACTTGATCAAGGACGCCACTTGTTAAATTCGAAATTCATGAAATTAAAGTTATTTGACCGCGCATCGTAACCAAACCGTGCAATGATTTGCTTTTTTTAACCAACCGGAAACCAAGTTTCTCATTCTCACACTCGTTTGACTTTTGACTCAGCAAGCGTCACTCGAGAAGTAGGAAGTAGGCCACCAAAAACAAAAGCGCTACTCATAGTGATTTCGGGATTGCCAACTACTATAATGATTTTAAATGAGTTCAAAATTAAAAATTGGCAATTCATGCTTGGAAATTTAAATGTGTCATTTGGTTCAAAATCATTCAACAGAGGGCATCATTCCACAATTGGGTCATTTAAAGTAAACAAACTGTGGGACACGATTACATAAAGTACATGAAAACAGGGGAGCATTTTAATAATTTTAAATCTAATTTTACGTTTGACTGTTATTGAGGGTTAGATGCTAGATAATTGCATGTTTTCTATTAAAGAACAGGTTTTCATTAATTCATGACTGAAAGTATCGCTTTGAAATGGTTCGATATATCGATTAGAAACCCTTAAGTACAGAAGTGCATGTAAATGTCCGGTTTTCAGAATAAGTAAAACTGTAAAATTTATTGGTTAAATAAAATTATGATCAGAGTAGTCTGTGTTTTTTAAATATGGATTAGCAACACTATTACAAAGAACCAGCTTATTTTCAATTCGTTAATATATTGAATGCGAGCCCAAAAATGGTGAAAATGGTTTTACCAAACAACTAACTTGATGTAATTGCATAGTTTGGATGGAATTTGTTGGTGATACAGTTGTTGTTGGTGTAATACAGTTACTTGATCAAATTTTTAAAGTTACTGAGTCAGGCACTCACTGGAAAAAGCCATAAATCAATGAAGAACAAAGAGTTAAAGTAAAAAAAAAACAATTAAAATTGTGATGTTTTAGATTGAATACTAATAAACTGCTATGTAAAAAATACTCATTTTCTAAGTAAAATATTGTGATGTAGAAATGCTTGCTATTAAAATAAAATTTGCTAAGAAAAAATAATTATTTACTACGTTTTCATGAAGGTTTGAATTCGATTTGAAAACTGTTTGGGTATCCAATTTGAAACGTGTTTTCATGGCAAGTTTTGAATCTGGGTTTGAAATTTTGATATTTGTCACTTGTCATTGGGAATACAACATAAATTCAACTGTGAACAGTTTCTGGAAGAAACATTAAAAACATTAAAAAATAATGAAAACTGAAGATGTTAACTCCAGATTTTTTTAAATATGACTAGGATTTTTTTCAAGATTTTTCCCGTAATCTACTCATGCTTCTCAACAACGTACCACTAAATTGGTGCGCCAGTTTTTGAGCACCCTGTATTATAACGAACTCGAAAAATGTATCAAAATTAGTTCGTTGTATCCGAGGTTTGCTATAAGCAGTAAACTAAAAAAGCGACTTTTAACAGTTATTTTTACTTTACATATAGAATAGAACGAAATAAATCAGTATTCTTCTTTACGACAGTAGGAATATGTATACAGGGTGTATCTGAAAAACGTGTGTAATTTTAACAGGGAACAAAGTTCCCAAATAAAACAGTTTTTTATTTGTAATTTTTCCATAAAACTTCGACAATTTACTTAAAATTTGGAAAAGATAACATATTGAAACGTGTACCCGTCTATACAGGGTGTAAGTACATTAATTTTAGCCAGTGGTAGAACTCATCAAGACAAACACTTTTTCTATGTATCATTTTTTCAAAATCGCATTTTTTAAAATCATTTTTTCCCCTACAAATTGACGAGCCTTTTATTTTATTTTCATGAACTTGCTTGGAAACGGTAATCTTGTCGACTAGGTAACTTTGTTTCCAGTGGCGTGTAAGAAAATTGTGTAAGATTTTAAAATAATTTTAACTCAAAAACTAAAACGTTTTGAAAAAAAAGTTATTAGGAAAAATTGTTGGTCTTGGACGAGTTCTATTGCCAGTTAAAATTAATGTACTTATTTCATTCACAGCCTGTATAGATACAAAAATAAAAGTATTGAACTATTTTCGTCGTGGTAGAAACGTTTCTATTCTGTTCGGACAATTTAAAACAACAATGAAAATTGTTGCTATGAATACAAACTAATTATTAAACACTGACCGGCTGGTTTACACAAAAGAAAGGAGAAAAAACAGTGAAAATAATAAATAAGAATTATGCAAAATGTTATATAGAAAAGTTGTTGTACTTGATAAGTTTTATTACGTGGTAAAATTAACACACGTATTTATGATACACCCTGTATATTGTGTGAACTTGTAATTGTGCCAATGTTGTAAGGGGGTGATAATAGAGCTCAAAAGAAGTGTAAATATATGAATATTTATAGTATCTTAAATATAATGAGTTTTAGTCGGCTAATAAATTTGGTACAAACAAAATTTTTAAACATATTTGATCTCTAAGTCTAGTTCTTCAAAATCTATTACACTGACCTAAAATTAGCAAGAACGGGCATAGAAAAACGAGTCCGTCCATAAAAAATATAAAAACATAAAAATTTTGCATCGTTTTTTTTTGGCAAAGACACCACCGAATTTCATTCCCACAAATGTCACCGCCTATTAGTCATGTAAACTTTGGAAGAAAGTACTCAAAAGACACAAACCTATTAGTTAATATTGCGGTTTTTTTTGACAAACTTTTACACGCTAAAATGGAAGTTCCACCCTGTACCTGTGTCTCAAAAAGTATTAGGATAAAAAAATTAGGATAAAACAAGTTGATTTGTTTTGACTTCTTTTGAGCTCTTCTATCATAAAATATTATTTTGCACAACTATAAAATTCACTCTCACGTTTTCACTGATTAAAATGTTTTCAGTTAGTAATTCAATAATATATTCACACTTTTCTTGCTGCTTTGACATTATCAACTCCAAAATATTCCTCTAAATTTGGTCAACAGTTCGTTATAAACGGAAAATTGCATCACATTTTAAGTCAAATTTTGTTCGTTGCTACGAGTATATCCGGAAGTTCGTTATAAACGGATTAGCTATAACCGGTAAAAAATACTACATTGAGCGTATGGAAAACTAGGTAGGTTCGTTATAACCAGTCTCCACTGTACTCATAAAACGCTATACCTACCTAGGTATTTAACTCTCACTTGCTAAGCTAAATATTTGATATGAAAGACGTATACATTGAGTGAAAACAATTTTTTACAATCTAGTGGCGTATTTAGTAAAGACAAGTAAAAAGTGTAGTTGTCCATTTTAATAGACAAAGGGATTTGCATTGATATTTTTTTTCATTTAAATAGAAATAATTTTTAGTAGTACTTAATGTTTTCACATAGAATTTATAATTATTTGTACCTAACGATTATTATTTTTAGGTAGCATTTTCGATTTTTTACTTAACATTTACTATTTTTACCTAACAATTATTATTTTCACTTAGCGTTTAATTTTTTCCCTTTTGGATTTTGGAAACGTGCAGTTTGTAAAAAGAGCAACAGCATTTAAATAGGCAAAAATAAAACAGTTTTCAAATCAACTCGTGAGTAGTGTTGGACGATATCTATCCATTTTAAGTAATTAGTTAATCGGTTAATCGATTAATTAACTTATCGATTAATAATCATATTGAACGAATTAATAAAATAACTAAGCGATAACTAATTAGATATTCGATTATTTAATTGAGAACAGGCACTGATGATTTTTCGGTTTATTTTTGACGAAAATTGCGTTATTGTACTAAAATGATATGAAAATGAAAAACATGATTAAAACACTCATTTTGACGATTTTTGATCGCGTTAAAATTTTGCAAAAAACTAAAATAGTACATAGGTATATTATACAGCAGTTTAATTTCTTTTGCGTCCACATTTAGGTGCAATTCTCTGGTGTAAGTCGCACTTTGACCAAATTTGCCCGTTTAGAAATTTACACTAGGAAGTGAACGCTAAAAAACTGCACGGCTTTTAAATTAGGCAACATGTCATTACATCAGAATGCTAGGAAATGACTTATTGTTCAAATATTTTACCTGTTAAAAAAAATCAACAATTTGTATCTTATGGTATAGAAAAAATTTAACGGAAATTCCACAATAAATTAAATCCAACGTTGCAAACAAAAGAACAATTAAGACGGTTGCTAAGGACAAAAAGAAAAAAATATCAAAAATTATTCGGCTTGGAAGAAAACTTGAATTTATTTTTATGCTTAGCTGAACGCCTTTTTCATTATTCGTATTTTTTTAAATACTTTCGAATCACTCTGTATGTACATAATAACTAGTTATTACATAAAATAATTAGAAGTACTCGTATTATTATTGATATTTAAATATTATATCATTTGTACTTCATCAATTTGCTGGGACATTTTTTTATATGATGTGCTTTCATTTGCTTTACGCTTCTATTCCAGATGAAGTTTGATAAATAATAACATTCTTTGCTTTTCAAAAAAAAAAGGGTACAGGCACAGTTTAGGAATTTTTTTGATAACTAATATAAAGATTCTTGCCTTGTGTCTAACCTTGAACGCGTCACTGTCTGTTTGTAGTTCATTAGCATTATTTAGCTGGAATTGTGTAAATTTTTATAAAAACATTTTCTTCATAAATTCGTGGTTGAAATTAATTAACAAGATAGAGATATTTTAGTATTAGTAGGAGTTTAAAATGTTAAAAGGTGAACGACCTAAATGGGAAAGTTGAAAAAATTCTTGATTTTTTATCATTTTGTGCGTGTGTATGAAATTTAACGATATGGTTCGTTAAGCGAATCGTGAATTGGTGGTTCTTAAACAATTGTACAAGTTCTAATGCCGTGAAATCGTCTTATAATACTGTCATTATTTCTCAGAGAGGTCCAATCCACCGTCGAAGAAGTCGACAAATCCAAAACCGAGGAACCAACCACTGAGGAAGATTCCAAATCGGAAAATGGAAAAGTCGCCGAAAACGGAGAGGAAGCGCTGGAAAAGGAAAATGGAAAAGAAGCTGAGGATAAAACCATTGCCGCCGCTGACGAGACAGGTACTTTGAAATTAAGTTGGCAACACCAAGTGTCAAGTGTCAATGTCACATATTGACGGACATTTAGTGACATAAAACGTGACCTAAAATATCCATTTTTCACAATATTGGTGTATTTGATAAAGAAAATTTTCCACTTTGCGAAAAAGAAATTAAATTTCATAAAGATAAACGTCACTTTATCATTGTTTTACATCTAGGGAGGTTAAAATATTTTGATAAGGAAGGACACCCTACCTGTAGTCTACTGCATCCTACAAGGCACAGATTTTCCATATTCGAAATCTTTTGACTATTCTTACTCTATAAATTAAAAATAAAATATGAAGTTATAGGCAAAGAACATGACCGATGGGGGCGCTGCGATCACTTGGAAAATGACGGTTGAAAGACGTATAGTGTCACTGGCGCCATACCGATTTTTGTACATTTTTGTAATTTGTGACGGTCTTATTTGTATTTGGTGCATAATAAACACTATATCCAATTTCAGTTCATAGTAGAATTGCAACAGCGCATTTGAATTTTTTGGAGTGAAAAATAAAGCACAAATTGAGAGTTTCTGAATAAGAAAAGAATTCTGTGTTAAACTAAGTCCCAGCGACACACTTTGAGCTAAGAAAACCCACCAGAAACTCTGAACTTGTGCTCCATTTCATTCAAAAAAATGCAATGCGCTGTTTCAAAATTCTACAATGTGTTTTTAAATGATTCTCATCTAGTTAACTTTGAAATTGGTTTACATGTAAAAAAAATTGTGCCGCTTTGCTCAATTGAATTCGCTGTCAATAAATTTCAAAACTGTCTGTTGTGATATTCACAATACACTGTGCAAGAAAACACTTTTATTATCGAAGCTTATTTCCGAATTGGAGACTTAATAAATGGAGAATGGTAATATTTGGTGTCTAAGTGCCTACTATTAGTTCTTTAAAGCGGCATTTCTGATTTTACATGGGAAATTCACAGGCGACTAGATGAGAATCATTTAAAAACACATTGTACTATGAACTGAAATGGGATATATCTTACACTAATAAAAAACGAATAACTCCCGTGAGTGTTTACAGTACGAATACGTTTTTGACTAGTAACTGAAATCTCCACCAGAGGTCGCTTCAGAACATGTTCTTCGCCTATAGTTTTCTATACTCAAGGAACAAACTTACCTGACAGTGTCAAGATATAATTGACAGTTTTGTCATTCTTAGTCATTATGTAAATAAACTTGTTCCGTTTTTTATGCAGCCAACTGTAAGTCCCAAAATTCAGAACATTGTTGTTGGTCATTTTTTAATAATTTTACACAAAACTTTATTTTTTTGTTATTGTTTATTTTGTGATGGGCAAATTTTTTATTTTTAACAATTAGCATAAAAACATTACGAAACTTTAACACACAAAAAACAATAATTTTTTATAAAATAATGCCGGAACAGAAAAACAAATCATCTTGTGTTAAATTACTCATAAGATTGTTAAATTTTTTAAGTTGTTTTTACTTTATTTTTTTATTTTTTACAGTATGTACTACCAGAAAGATAAAGGAGTGTAGTACAAGCAAAAACAGTAACCGAAATCAAAAATGACGTCATAAATTTTGAAATAATGTCTAAAGTGTAGTAGTATTTATAAAAACCAAATCGCCCTGTTTGCGACTTGTTTGAGGATTTTTTGAAAAATTAGCCATAACAAAGTTGTGAATTTCGTGCGATACTTGAAACACTCTATGTTTTAGGTTAAGTATAAAAATAAAATAAGAAAATTTAAGAAAAGATGAAAGTAAAATGAAAAAGTTATTCACAATTTTACACAAAAGGCTTTATTTTTGGTTCTTTTGAATTTTATAAGACGTGATTGTTTATTTGCTTATTTTTTTGTTTGGGTTACATGAGTCGTCCAGTTCCAAAACCGGCCATCTCCACAATTTTACGAAATGGTTTTTACACATTGGGTGCAAAAGGTTTGAACCAAAACTGGCTAGAACCCGGCTCAAACGCATGATATGTAGAGTCAGAACATTCGAATTCGTTCCAAAAGCGGCCATCTCCTTAAATGTGCTTTCCAAAATCAATTATTTCCGCGTAGTAAATTTGACCCAAGTTTTTGGAGTTTATGTGTTTGCAAGCTGGTGATATGGCTACTGATCTATCACGAGATCGAAAATGTATTGAAAGTCTTAAAAGTGAAGTATAATTTTAGCCACATTTCTTTTCACCGAAAACGTAGTTTGCCTTTTTTATTTCATTTCACTAGCTAGTCATTCAAAAATCTTTTTTTTTGACTTCCTATAGCTATAGACGGCCAACAAAAAAGACTTTTAAAAGACATTTTGTTCCATAACCGTCCTAGTTTGTTCCAAAACCGGCCATCTCCAAACTTAAAAAAATTACAGAGGCTTTAAATTCAAATCATTGTAATCAAAGTATAGGTCATCGAATTCTCCTCTCTAAATAGTTTTGTATCAGTATAATTTAAAACTTATTTGTTCAACAGCATTTGTACTAAATGTTTTTTATTTCTCCTGAAAAAAAAAATGCTGGATGGAGATGGCCGGTTTTGGAACTCACATACAGGAAGGTCCACGAGTAATAAAGATCCTGAAAAAAATTTTGATGCAACCAACATTACATTTCAAAGATAACGTGGATAAAAAAAATTTGGTTTTAATTAAGTAAACATAGTAATCGTAGTATCATTTTTAACAAATTTGTATCAGTCATACTGACATTACTCCAGTTTTAAAATTTTATTTAATTCAAATACAAATAAATTGATTTACATTCAAAATAATTAAACGTAATCTAAAAGGTGTTCAAAGTGCTGACCACGGTTTCTACCGCAGGCATCAATTCTTCTTAAGAACGATCTCCGCGCCCTTGCAAGTGTTCTATACACAATTTTCGCAGAATCTTCAACAATTCTGTTTTCTAAATGTTCCCGATCAAAATTAGGTGCACTATAAAACTGCACTTTCGGCACTCCCCACAAGAAATAATTTCGAGGTGTCACATCAGGACTTCTAGAGAACAACAGATACACGAAACCTCTTCCTCTATTTTCATCTATTTTCATAAATGTCCAAATGCTCGCATTCATCTTTATGAAAATAAGGGACTGACCGTCTTGTTGAAACCACTTTATACCTAATGTCTAAGTCTTCTGGTAATTAGGATTTTCATTACTGCAACTGCAACTGTAACAACTGCAGCTTCGTTTCCAGCCGATGTTGCTACTCTTCGATTTCTTTTAATTGGATCACTTTCCTGCAATTTATTTTCAACACCTTTTAAAACTGTATCAGACAGAGCCCGTCTATTTGGATATCGCACTCCATAGGTGGTGTATAAACGTGCAGCCTCTGAAGCGTTTTGTAAACATTCTTCATAAATAAGAATCATGTCGGTCTTTTGTCATTGCAAAACATTTTAGTACATAAAACTCACTAATTTCAATTACAAATTTAACAGACAGGGGTTTGACTTTTTAATTTAAAGTTGACGTGCTGTGTGGTCACTACAGGGTGAGTTAATAGTGGGTTATTTCTGAATTTTTTTAAATATGCAACCAATAATACAAGAATAATACTGATTCCAGCTGACCAGATCGGCAATCGTTAAAAAATTTAAAATTAATCTACGATTACATTGTTTTTGGTATTGTCAAGTTTGTCTTGATAGTTTTGCTAAAATTTCATTATGGACTATTATTATTTAAAAGCTAAAAGACCAGTCTTGACTCAATTAATTTTTAAATAAATCAAACGAAGTATCCAGTGGTATGTGCAATTAGTGTTTTTGGTTGCATCGTTGGACATGTCAGAAATAACCCACTATTGACTCACCCTGTATGTTTAACTTTTAAAACCAAGTATTTTAATATCCACGTTATCTATGAAATGTAATGTTGGTTGCTTCACAAAAATTTTCAGGCTCTTTATTACTCGTGGACCACCCTGTATTAAGTGTGTTTTTTTGCTAATTATTTAGGAAACTAGACAGGGTGTTTTAATTGTTACAAATTTAAACAGATGATAGTTCTCCACTTTTTACAAATGGAATTGTCCTTACTGTTAGAAAATTTAGACCTTACGGCAATGGTTCCAACAAGATGGAACGCTATTGTTACAGATCATTTAAATAAAAATTATGGAAATCGTTGGATAGGACGAGAATCCATTGGATTTGGCCTCCAAAAATTCACATTTAACACTGGTGGACTTTTTTGTGGTGTCTAGTAATGTAAAGAATCGTATAAGACATGAAGCTAATACGCCAGCAACTTTACGACGCGTCCGTCAATCGGCTCTCTGAACAACCATTATTCATTACTAGGGCTGGGAATTTTTACCGATATACCGATAAATATCGATAATTATCAATATTTATCGATATTCCGAAAAATTTTGATAATATCGTTTTAGTTTAGTTAGAAGCTAAATTCATAAATTAATTGTGCAATTTTTTGTAATGAACGACCAAACACGTCGATTGTTGTTTTTAAATTAACATCTATTCTTTTAATAGAAAAATTGTGTTGGAATAGTCATTTGTTTTTGAACTAAAAGGTAAAAAGTAGATAATATTCTAAAAAAAAATATATCGTACAATGGCGAGCAAAAAATTTCGGGCACTTTTGTCAATCCATTGTCAGAAATGATAGGGAATTACACACGATTATGTCAGTGAAATGTCAACAGTGCCCGAAACTTTTTGCTCACCATTGTACTATCATTTATCTAGAAATACCCATATTTTTATCGATATATCGATAAATATTGATGATTCAATATAATATAACGATATTTTGCTAATTTTCGATATTTCGATAAGTATCGATCGAGCTATGAGTTCGGGCTCTAAATGAATCTATTTATTTTGGTTAGAACATTTGCTAAATTTCGTTTGCGAAAAAAATGTTTTTGTGTTTTGTGGGTTGTCTATGTTTTATTTTATTTTTTAAATACATCAAAAATTATGATATTTTATACGCAAATATAGTAATTAGTTATTTTTGAAACATAAAGATTTACATTTGGGTCACGAAGTTTAGGTATGCCTAAAATTTCCAATCAAACATCACAGTAACTGTTTATTATTCCTTTAATATTTCGATTCCTTGGGTCTCAGTCTTTCACAATTCATTTACAATTCACAATTAATTGCATCTAAACACCTTATATGTTAGAATTATGAGTACCACCTACTTTTAAATCGATTTGTAGACCAAAATCAAAACGAAATGGTCTTGGAATCACATAGATTTAAGCTTTCCTAACGGCTTACTTTCCGAATTAATCGAGGAGACAAAAATGTTCTGAAACAAGTAATCGTTTCAGAATTTCAGCAGCAAAAATGGAACTGCATTTACAACCTTTTTTTACTCATGTTTTAAAATGTTTTATCAAATTACAGAGTTTATCCTGAATAGGTTGATCTTTCTTCTGATTTTGAATTTTTGGAAATTGAGTTAAAGTAGGTAACTTCATCTTTCTCAATGTGTTCACTTCACAGTTTGGAACAGAACAATTTCAGATACTTGGTATTTTAGTAATTCAATGTAAAGTCTGAAACAATGATTTTACGCTTATTATGCTGAAAAAATGGATTATTTGTGCGTCAGATCAATATTTTGTCAATTATGTCAACAACTGTGACATTAATTTTCCGTAAATTCTCAAATTTTAATAATTACAGTTTCCTTTAGAGTGTGACGCGCGCGTCATCTAGTGGAATTTTTCATTTTGATAAGTTTACGATTTTGGGCTAGTGGATAGATTTTATATTACTGTCTTTCTTACTGTCAATCAACGCAGACGACGCTTATTATACTGATTTTTGCAATAAATAAATAAATAAATAATTCGTTTAATTGGCCTAATTTGATTAACTGTCATCCACTGTCATCTTTCAGCTACATACTTTGATTACTAATTTGAATTAAATTGAATATTGTATCAAGTGTTTAAAGTTTCCTGTATATTTGGTTGCGTTTTTAAAGGTTTCAGAACTACCCTAATCGTGCCCCACCCTGTACTTCGTAAGCGAGCTGCACCCAAGTTACACTAGGAAGTGGACGAAAAGGAAATGAAACTGCTGTATTTTATTTTTATTTTTATTTAATTACTACCAGAGTGGTAAAGAAGTGTATATGGTGTTCCAAGTTTTATGGCCGAGGTAAAAATATATATTCTAAATATTTCTAGTTGTGTAAAAAATGAATTAAAACTTTAGTGAATTAATTACGCTACCATTTGATGCTTGTCATTGTTCAAAATTTTTAAGGAATTGCTGTGAGACATTAAAAACCGGTTTTGGTAAAAATTTAGTTTAAGTTATTGGCATAACGTATGATCTATATGGTAAAATTTCTTTAATTTTTAGTGCCGTAATTATTGCTAAAATAAAATTATGTGTAAGTTGGTAGCTTTTGTAATTAACGTTTTAATATTGAAGATCCAAATGGTCCAATAATTTTTGACAGGCTTTGTGGTAATTCGTGATTAGGTGGGAATGCCTTGACAATAGAAAAAGGTTCGCTATGATGTTTACAATCTTTCCGGGGTAAAGCGGTCTATTGTCAAGGAATTCTGACCTGATCACCACAATACCACAAAACCCGCCATAAATTATTCGAGTTTTTAGATCTCCAATATTAAAATATTAATTACCCAAAATCTGTAAGCTTTCGCATAATTCTATTTTCGCAATTAAAAAAATTAAAAGAATTTTACCATATAGAAAATACGCCAATAACTTTTTTTTACAAAATTGTTTTTTAATGTCTCACAACATTAACTTAAAAATTTTAAACAATATCAAAGTATCAAATGGTAGCGCAAATTCTCTATCGTTTAGCCTATTAATTTATCTTTTTAATCGACTACAAATATTTATTTTTGCCTCGGTCACAAAACTTGGAACATCCTGTACTTTCAAAAACCGTAAAATACATGTGTTGTCACTTAAAAAAATTAAAAATGACGTTATTACTCAAAAACTAATAATGTCATTATCACAAATCTTGTTATGATGTCAAGAAATATCATTTATAAAAATAAAGTTGACCTATAACACAAAGATATAAACTTTTGCGTTACTTTTGGTTCAGTTTGTATTTTCAGAAGAGTTTTTGACAAACTCAAAGTTTGATATCTTAAGAACTACGGCTGAACTGAACTGTTTTAACTTTAATAATTAAGTATACTATTAAAAAACAAGTTTCATAAGACCAGTCTTGAAGCACGAATCAAGTTTAAATAACCTCAAAGCTCAAGCTCAAAGCTTTTACAATACAGTTGTTCCGAAACTAAAGATTATTTTGAGGGAATTTTGACATTGGCAATTGTTACAAAAAAACCGTATTTATTGTTACTTGTTGGTGGAAATTCAGTGACATAAGTTAACCCAAAATACCCACTTTTGACATTTGTTACTGTTGTCAAAAACAAACTATGCCAACTAATTTCAGTACAATTCAACAAAATTTTAATTTCAGATAAAGTGTGTTCAGTGAAGCGGAAATCAACGGGTGGCGACGCCACCAGTGAGACTCCAGCTGAAGGAGCAACCCCCGAGAAAAAAGCGAAGTTGGCTGAAACCACTGAAGCGGAATCGAATGGTGAAGCCGAAGTGGCAGCCTAAAAAAAAAACGGCGCAGAAAAAAAAACGATTTTAATTTTAAGTTGTGTTTTTATTTCCGTACTTGTGTAATGCTAGGGTTTGCAAATTGGTGTAAACTAGTCGCCCTAACATTATACAAAATTTGTATTATTACATGACACCACGTTTCGTAGAAAATTGCATTTATTTTTTAGTTTTGATTTTTGTTGGCATCGTTACTAACACACACATTCCCACCACTAGCATGGAAAAGTTCGATGTTCTATTGTTGTGGGTGCCAATTTAGGGTGCATTTGTGTACTTAAACATTCATTTTTTACATAAATCAACGTTAGTTTTCAGTCTAAATAATATTGTCCTGTGTTGTGAATTTAATGTAAGATATTATGGCACATGTTGAGTGTCTTAGAAGATTTAAGAATTTTGTTATTGTAAAATGTGGTGAATCTCTAGGAGCCAGCTCTGCCATTACCTCACTAACACTGGTTTCTAAAAGAATATGTGTTCATATCAAACATAGCTTATTTTGTACTGCTTTCATTTTTCTATTCAATTCAAAAAAAATATACAAAACAAAACATAGGTTATGTTGTTAATTCGGCAACTAACAGTATTCTGTAATAACTGGAGTTTTGCTGCTATGGTACAAATTGATTGTATTTAATGGTATGGCAATAAAGAGTTAGTTTCCGGTAATACGTTTTATTTTTTATCACAGTGATAACGCAACGTCCTAATCTATTTGTTAGTTCCGTTAGTGGCGCCAGATAGCGCAGTTATTTCTTTCACGTATTAATTTTAAGAGCAGTTAATTGAAAAATTGACTAAATAACGGTAAGCACAACGTAAATAGATTTACGCAAAAATTTCATCCAAAACTAGTTTTAAACTTAATGCCGGCACATTTTTGCCGGTAATAAAATAATGTATTTTTAAATCTTAACCGTAGCTAGCTATGACATTTTCGAAAATAGATTATAATACTTCGATCTCTTTTTATATACCGGGTATTTCAATTTGGTATTCGAACCCTTGTATAACTTGTTCATTTTTTTTAAAGTGTAACAAACCATATACAGGGTGTCCGTTTTTCGAGCTCCACCACGGGGATCTCAGTTATTACTTATTATAAGAGATACGAGATCGGTTAAATTAGTGCAAAGTTGCGCATTTTTATGCTGAACAATTATCTGAAAGAACATTTAATGTGTCGTTTTTAGTTTTTGAATTATTGGGAAAAATCAAAATTTTGTAATTTTTGTTTTTATTTTTTTAAGCGAAAACCAAAAGTACTGGACGTTTTTAAGAACGACATTCTTCAGGCACTTTTTTACAATAAATCTAAATCTGTCATTGCCTTTTCCATGACGTTCTTGATGTCAGAGTTACGACACACAACTTTGGTTTTTCTTATGGACACTATATTTAACATATATATTTAAAAATGTTAAATTTGTATTTTTGAAAACTCTTTTTGTTTCTCATTACAATGATGTATCACATGATATGATCGAATCTTACATGCGGATTAAAATTAAGAAAAAAGCGTTTTTGCAAACAGTGCTTTGGAAAAAACGTCAAAAATTTTGTTTAACAATGTAACTTTTGACAGTTCCATTAAATATGCGAGCAGAATTTTTATAACTTTGTCTTGTTTTGTTTTACGAAGAATAAAATTTTAGCTTATCATGTCGTTTAACTTTTAAATAAGTAAGCTTGGCAGAAATGTAAACCTTCCAGAACCAAATTCAATTAAACCTATAACATATAGTTTGTTTAAAAACAAAATTGTTGACGTTTTTTCCAAAGCACTCTTCGCAAAAATGCTTTTTTCTCAATTTTGATCACCATGTAAGATTCGATCATATCATGTGATACATCGTTGTAATCAGAAACAAAAACACTTTTCAAAAATACAAAAAACAAGTATGGCTTCCATAAGAAAAACCAAAGTTGAGTGTTGTAACTCTGACATCAAGAACGCCTTGAAAAATATGACGACAGTTTTAGATTCGCTGTAAAAAAGTGCTTGAAGAATGTCCTAGTTAAAAACGTCTAGTTCTTTTGGTTTTCGCTAAAAAAAAATAAAAACAAATTACAAATTTCCGTTTTTTTTACAATTATTCAAAAACTAAAAATGACACATCAAATTTTCTTTGAGATAATTGTTCAGCATAAAAATGCGCAACTTTGCCCTAATTTAATCGACCTCGTATCTCTTATAATAACTGAGATCCCCATGGTGGAGCTCGAAAAACGGACACCCTGTATATTCTTAAATGAATTGACAAAATCTATTGGACAAAATTATCAATTAACCCTTACGGTGACATATGTCAAATTGTGATTTAATTTTTTTTTTCAAATGGCACCCTGATATTTTTTGCACAATTTGATATAGTTAATTAATAAAAACTTAGTTACCTATGAAAACAATCTCACTTCACTTTATACAACTTTGTTCCTTTTTTAATTTTTTTTAATATTGTTTTCTATAAAGTGCTTGCACTAACTAATTGTGTAACTAGGTATACATTTTAGTTTCTGCAACTTTAATAATTAAGTTTTTCTATTTTTGTAATTTATCTGTTAAATGCTGTATTTTCAAATATTTCTATGCAATTAAATAAACAACTTGTTTTACAGTATGATAAAATAGGTTCTTGACTAATAAGAAGTATTAAGTATTCCATAAAACAAAATTTAATTATTTAAAGCTTTATTTGAAAGTGTAGAAATACACTAAAGTGTAAAATTATGGAATAAGTTTGTTAATTCTGAAAATATTTTGTTTGGAAACAGGTTTTTTTTTTTCTTTTTAAAAGGTTTTATATTTGTTTTGTTGTCTGTTTCATAGTTTCTGAGAGTCAAATTTGAAAAGATTTCTGATATCCGAACGAGCTGGAATTTTGCATACACACGTAATCTCCGTGACAATGCACCTATTTTTTGAAAATCACTCTCTATGGGGGTTAATAGTGTGCTAAAGTTCGAATGGTAGTTTAATTATTTTTTTAAAATCACCGCCTTTTATGTAGCTAGAGTTTTAAAATTTTGTATACGCTCCAAATCGACCATTTGGCCCAAAAATTACTGTTAAAAAAATATAAACCAAAAAAAAATCGGTTTTACATCTTTAGTTTTGAAAATTAATAAAAAAAAATAAAATCAGTGCTTTTTTGATGACATTAATAGTAAGTACTTCTTGGACAAGATCTAACATACTTACTATTTAAGTTTGATTGATCTGAATTACTACAGGGTGTTTACAATTTATTTCCAAACTTTTTAAATTTTAGAGCCTATTATTTTGCTTACTTTAAATGGCAAACCCAGGTTCATTTTTGTATCATTCGATGCAGAATTAAAAATGGAAGATTTCTTCTTATAACAACCCTACCGTAAATCCTAACACATTCGGAGTTATTAGCTGTTTCAAAACCAGGGATCCGGACCGAACCGAAAACCGGACCGTTATTTTGATTTTATTGTTTATGGCTACCGGGCCGGAATTAAAATGTTTTCAATAATCTAGAACCGGAACCGTTACGGCAGAACCTTTATTTTATTTAGATCATTTTTTCAATTAGGAGAAGTAAAATTTTGATACATCATTTTGATTACACATGTGTGGAATTACAATTGTAATATTACTCATTTCTTTACATAATTATCATCAGAATATACAATTTATACACCAGTTCCAGTTGTACCTTAGACCATTTTTAGGAAATACAATAATTAGAATAACTTTAGACTAAGGAATTAAACTTAAATATATTTGTAACCAAAGTAGAAATGGAAACCAGACCGGTACCAAAACAGGAACCCGCGTATTCTGTTTTAATTTTTTTTACTTTCGGAAGGACACCAAAATTTTCTTGCTCATCTAGAACCGGAACCGTAACGGAACCCTTATTTCGTTTGGGTTTTTATAGTTTTGAAACAGCTAGTATTTGCCAAAAACGTTAGCCATCTTTAACATTTAATCAATAAAGTCATTTATCATAGACAGAACGAGTTTTCAGCGAAATTAGAATTCATGTTAGGGTTGTAATAAGAAAAAAAATATTCGTTTTTTAATTCCGCATCGAATGGTGTCAAAATAAGCAGGGGTGTCCATTTAAAATAACCAAAATTTAAAAGTTTGGAAATAAATTGTGAACAGCCTTTACTAACTCAGATCAATTAAATTTAATTTGTAAGTTTCTTAAACCTTGTTCCACACCTACCTATACTCATAATATTATCAAAAAAACACTGTATTTTTTATTAATTTTTAAAACTAAGGGTGTATTATTTTTTGTAACAGTAATCCCTGAACCGCTTAGAAAAAAAATTAGGGGCATGTAAGAAGCTAAAAGGATATACTAACAAGCACAAAAAATAATGGCATGCCATTAAAAAAATATTATTACGTCACACTTTTTTGGGACATTTTGTTAAATCAAACATAATCGGATCTTAATCCTAAACATTATGACATTGTACAGACTGATCCAGAAATACTGAATCTGTTGGCAACAGATTTGAAAGTATTTTTGTTCGTAATTTGCAACACTGCAACCGAACTCGATTTTTTTTGACATTTACTTGACGTACAACCCCACAAGATTGTTGATTTGTTGTTATTAACTGAAAGCGTACTCCATTGAATGGTATCCTTTAAAATTTAACTCCAGTGTTGCCAACAGACTCAGTATTTCTGGATCAGTCTGTAGAAACGTAAAACAAAGGATTTTTAAAATAAAAACTAAAATTTGATCAGGTACTACTTTTAGTGCGGAGTGTTAGTAACTTGTTTTCTCATTAACATTAGTATATATACAATTAAATAAATTAGGGCCAATAATAAACATAGAAAGTTCTCATTAGCGGACACCGTTTCCAATTTTTGTCCGCTTTTAGGAGCTGTCCCCTAACAAAAAGCCTCACAAAAATCGTAACTATAGGAAAATAACAAATCCCCCAACTGTGGTTTATTATTTTTTATTCAATAAACACAACAAGCTTATTTTGTAAAAAAAAACTAACAGTTTTTAGAATTTTCTTGTAGAAAACAATTTTGGAAATGACATTCAAGATTCTTTAAATGCTCTAAGGCAAAAAAATCGCCTTTTGAAAAGTTTTTGAGGCTTTTAACAACTTTCAAAGCGTCTTCGTAAGAAGTTATGGAACCAAAATCTTGACCTTCTTCTTCGTCATTTTCTTGCTCTTGCTTTACTATGAATTCTTCTGTTGCAATATTTTCGCCTATCTGATCATTTACTTCATTTTTAATAAACAACTTTTGATCCAAATTAATGTTTTCAGATTGGTCAACTTCTGTAAAAATGGGCTTATTACACTTAAGGTTAATGTTATGCCTTTTTCTCCATTTTTGTAGCCATCCATCAGATGCGCTAAACTTATGATATTGTAAATCAATGGCTATTTCTTTAGCTTTGGCTTTTATTAACGGTCCTGTTATGGGAATTTTTTGATTTCTAGCATGGACAAACCACTCAAAACACATCTGGTCAATCTGTGCTGCTTCATTTTTTAGTTTTCTTTTTTTCTGGTCCAAATTTTCACCAGATTGCCATTGTTTACGAATGTTATCCTTGTGTTTTACAATATGTGCGGCTTGAGTTTTGCTAATGTTAAAGCTAAATGAATTATAACGTAATAAAATTAATAGTAAATAATAATAACAACCTACCGTTCACCTAATTTGCGAACACTTAAATGTTCCCGCTCTGCAACATTAATCACCTCGATTTTCTGCCTAAGTGTAAAAAAAGTCTTTCTAGGCGCCATTGTTACACAGCTTTTCATTACGCAATGCATTACATCTTCATGTAGACACGTAACAAGATACAAAAGAAAATAAACAGCTGTTAATAGAATCAAACAAATGTCTCGTTTGCGGAGCGTTGTGTCCGTTCATGAGAGGTTCATGACTTCAACAACTGGAGCATATCAGTGTTGCCAACTGTGCCGCTTTCATATTCTCAAACGCGCTTGGTAAAAATCACTATTACAATTTTCTACGTTTAACCTCCGTAACAATACACATTATTTTTTTTGTCACACTTTTGAATTTACGTTTTCAAACTGAGTAAAATTTACCCTAAGTTGTTGGTACTTATCTGTCATAGTTTTTAACATACAGACTGTCCCAACGATCCAAAAGACTCCATAATTAATTATTATTAGATATTAACTTTTTCGTTTTTCTAGATTATAAATAGATGCGTTTCTGCTGCATATTTTTAAAATATTGCGGTATATATACAGGATGTGCGAATATTAAAAAAACACCAGTTATGTTTTTTCAAATGGAACACCCCAAATTTTATTGCATTTTTGGACGCAGCTTTTAATACTGATGATTTTGATTTAAACTTGTATTAGTCGATTCTGCTTAGTTTTTGAAATAATTTGACAACAGAGAATCCCAGAAAAGTAGGACTTTCACCACTTTAAAGGGAAAAGTTCAAACTTAAATCTATTCCATTTGTTTAGCGCGTTGCAATTAGGAAAATTAAAAAGTTTGTTAAAAGTTGAATAACTTGAAAAAGTTAAATGGAAAACCCTATTTTTCTTTGTTTTTGCTTCTCAAAGATTATTACATTGTCTAAAAACATAAAGTTTTAAATGCCAAAATTTACTAAACTAACTAAAAAGATATTTGACTTTAAAAGTTAATTTCAGCAACAATGCACATTAATTATAAGCATTGTTGTAAACCATACCATAACCATGGTAATTCCACCACAAGGACCATTTGTTGGTTTTTTAGACGCAAAAATAAAAAATTGGGTGTTCTATTTAAAAAATTTAAGTTATTCAATTTGCAACAAAGCTTTTTGTTTTTGTATCTTCTTGATTGCAGAAAGCTAAAAAATTATATCTTTTATACCTCATTTTTTTTTAAAATCAACTGTCAGTGTCAAAAATTTTGAAATTATGTTGGAACCCTGCCATATTGCCATAGGAACGAAGCTTGGACCACTAATTTTAAATGGAGTTGCCAACGTTAAAACAATTTGCCAATTGATTTAAAAAAAAAACCGATTATAAGTGTGAACTTTCTTCTTTAAGGCCGTGCGAATGCATTAATTTGAAACTCAATTTTTAAGAAAAATAGTAAACAAAATCGTTTTTTTTTTTACAATTGGATGTTGTTCCTAGGTTAACTTATTACCTCACAGACCAGTTCTTATCTCGTTTTAGATATTTGTAACCAAGTTATAATGGGGTAAACAGCGTAATAATTTTAATGCTTTTATGGAAAAACCTAAAGTTCAAATGGCATGAAAAAAAAAACATAGCATCATTTTTTAATAAAAAAATAAAAAGACTAAAAACTGAGGTTTTTCTTATGGAAATTTAAATTTTAGTTTCCTCCGCAAGAACTGAAACAGAAAAGTCTCCACTAAAATTAAAATTCACTATTGCCAACAGAAACAGTATTTCACGATCTCTATACGGGGTGTATCAGAAATACGTGTGTTAACTTTACCACGTAATAAAACTCATCAAATACAACTTTTCTAAATAACGTTTTGCAAAATTCTTATTTATTATTTTCACGGTTTTCCTCCTTTCTTTTGTGCAAACGAGGTAGTCAGTGTTTAATAATTAGTTTGTATTCATAGCAACAATTTTCATTATTGTTTTAAATTGTTCAAATTGTCCGTTTCTACCACAAAATAGTTTGGCTCTTTTATTTTTGTATCCATAGGTGGGTACACATTTCAATATGTTTTCTTTTACAAATTGTATGTAAAGCGAATTTTTTATTGAAAAATTACAAATAGAAAAGATGTTTTATTTGTTGAGCTCTGTTACCTGTTAAAATTTAAACACGTATTTCTGATACATCCTGTACACTTCTGTTCATTGAAAAAGCGTACACCTTCATTTTGGTTGTGTAATTTAATCTTTAATTGTTGATTTGAGATAAAATTATCAGTATTGTATGGTATGGTATTGTATGGTTAATGTTTTTGGTAAATAACTCCGAATGTGTTAGAATTTGCAATAATTTTGTAATAACGAAAAATGTTCCTTTTTTAATTATGCATCGAATGAGATAAAATCGAACTGGGGTTACCATGCAAAATAATGGAAATACCTACATAGAGTGAGTTGGGACACTAAACGCCAAACCGAGCCAATTTTGTATTATGTAGATAAGGTATATCGGTGGTATATCCTTCTATCATTTTTCATTAAAATTTTTGTTAGCAACTTATGTCAGGTCATGTCAAAAATAATTTTAAGGTTATACCAATGTTTGTCAAATAAATAAAATGACATAATTTTACGCCAAATTGAACCAGGGACGTAGGGAACTTAAGAATTTTGGGATACCGTATAAAAAAGAAAATAATTTAATACTTACAAATATTTGCTGTTCACATCCCTGAAATTTATCGACATTTACCTTCCAGTAATAAATACATAAATTAAAACATACTTTATTGCTAAATGTCTTTCTACCCGCCACAGTTTTTAATTGAACATCGAGTCCCAATAGTTCCATGGTCATCAGGAATCACCACATTTTCCGTTGTTGTTTTAAATTTCACAAAAATTGATACTGAAGGTCTTTTCTTGTAAATAAAAAGGAAAGGAAATTGAAGATTCAAATAACTATAATTTGGAACAGAATCTAAAATTTGCGTAGCAGCTAAAAACGTCCAAGCAGCAGGTGCATCTCTTCTAAGAATTTTACATGTAATGTAATGAGTGGCAATTTTTGATTCACGTATTTTAAAGCAGCGGCACATTCCTAAAATTTCATGATTGTACATAACATTGTCTAGAGAATCTGCTTCTTCGAATACTTATTGTTAATAAGAAACGTAAAAGGTACAATTTCTCTTCGCTGTGCTCTTCGTTTCATCGATGGTTAGTCCCATTTTTTAAAGTTAACTGAAAAATGTTTATATTCAGTGTCCCAACTCTCCCAATATAGGAACTCTAGAAATACAAAGCTCAAAAGTTTAAAAAGTTTGGAAATAAATTGTAAACACCCTGTAGTAATTTATGTAGATCTTGTTCAACACGTACCTAATAACTAATGATAATATCATCAAAAAAGTATTGCTTCTATTTTTTATTAATTTCTATAAAACTGAAGATGTAAGGTACTGGATGCTGTCATGGACAGAGGTACTGCCATCATATGATTTTGACAATGACAGCGGCTTTTTGACCTTGAAAATTTTCTTTGTCAAATCCACACTATTGTCAAAATGGATATTTTAGGTTAACTTTTATGTCACTAATCTCGACAATGACACTAAATCTTTCAAATATTGTCACTTTTTTGTCATTTTTCAAGGTCAAAAAGCCGCTATCCTTTGTCTATGACAGCATCCAGTACCTTAGATTTTTTTATTGATTTTTATTTTTTTTAACAGTAATCCCTGAACCGATTTGAAAAACTTTTTTTAAGAATATATTCCGTTTCAGTTCATGGTAGAATTTTGCAACAGCGTATTTGAATTTTTTGGAGTGAAATAAAGCACAAATTGAGTGTTTCTGGTGGGGTTTCTTAGCTCAAAACGTGTCGCTGGGATTTAGTTTAACAGAATTCTTTTCTTATACAGAAGCTCTAAATTTGTGCTTTATTGTTCACTCCAAAAAATTCGATGGCGCTGTTGCAATTCTTCTATAAATAATAACTGAAATGGGATATATTAACTGTTTCAAAACTATAAAAACGCCAACGTCGGATTTTACCGAATTATTTTTTTAAATAAGGTTGATAAAAATGTAAAATAGTTATTAATGATTAGATCTCTCATTGAAACTATAAGTGCAGGAAAAATTTATAACTAATTTTGAGAGAAAATGCGACGTTGGCGTTTTTATAGTTTTGAAATAGCAAAAAAATAAAAGTCCATGAAAAAAATGGGACGGAATGCAAATTTTAAATTTTCATTAATTTTTGCTCGCTGCAATTTTAGTCAACACTTTTTCCCCCTCTTTTACATATTTCTGCATTTTTTCTTTTCCTTTGAAGATTTTTTTTTCGAAACACCAACAATTTGAAAAATCCATCATCGATCTGGGAATTTTAATGTTGTCACATTGGTACTTGTCACTCTAACCCAACAATTTGCTCGAACAAACATCTCTTATTAATCTTTTTGTTATCGCGCGAGTTCTTATAAATACAAATAGCCGGCAGAGTTAAAGTTCAGTCGGTTTATTACAATCTCTCAACACAATGCTAAGGTCAAGTGTGATATTTTTCCTAGTTTGTGTTCTTGTGGCAAATGCTTTTGTCCGGTAAGTCACATTATTTTGCACTTTGAAAACAAATCGTGATGAGAGTTGTGTTGTTGTTAGAGTGCCTTTATATAAGGTAAAGTCGGCCAGACGCAGTCTGCAAGAAGTGGGCACACATGTGCAACAAGTCCGGATGAGATATGGGGGCCCTACTCCTGAACCTCTCTCCAATTATTTGGATGTAATTTTGTTGATTAGTGTGTGTGCGTTTTTGTTGATTTTCATGATTGTAGGCGCAATATTACGGTCCGATTTCAATTGGGAACCCCCCGCAAAATTTCAAGGTTGTTTTCGATACAGGATCATCCAATTTGTGGGTGCCTTCCAAGAAGTGTCATTATACAAACATAGCCTGCTGTAAGTGTTTGCATCTTTGCAAATAAATACTTGTTGAGTTCATTTGATAATGATAGGTCACCACAAAAGTATTGATAAATATTTATTTATATTACATTTTTTTCACTGTCTAGTGCTCCACAATAAGTATGATTCGTCACAGTCAAAGACCTACAAGAAAAACGGCACTGATTTTGCTATTCAATATGGATCGGGGAGCTTGAGTGGATTCTTATCAACTGATATTGTTACAGTAAGTAAAATAATCATTACCTACCGGTATTATGCTCGTATGAGTGATATGGATTGCTTTTATTAAAAATAAAAAATGGTTTATTTTAATGTATTACAGGCTTCATTGATTTTTAAATGAAACTTTCATATTTTTTCCAAACCTGTGTGAAAGTTACAGATTTACTTTGTCACCATGGTTTTTCTGCTGTGAAAGCAGCTGAAACCCTGTTGTTACGCTCTATGATTGGGAAAATTTTTAATCAAGATGAGTTCATTTATAAATATTTTCGCTTTTGTTTGTTGACAACAAACTGATTAAAAACAATAAATGAAGCACACTTAATATACGATAAATATCGTATTGATAAATATCAAGTGTTTTTTACTTATTGTTTTTAATCAATTACAATTTTGAAAGCTCCTAGTCCAGCTCTTTTTTATACTACAGAGTGTGACGAAAAGATGAGCACAAAAAGGAACTAGCGATTCCCCAAAATCAAACCATTTAACCTAACCTACTCTATAGTCTATACTACAAGTTGTACTGTTTAAAATTTAAAGGGCGGGAAAGTTTTAATATTTTCGTTTTTTTTTAAATGATCGATTTTAATGAAATTCGTTATACAGTGTGATTTTTTTAGAAACTTTTAAACTTCTAATATAGCTAGAGCTTTAAAATTTTGCATACGATCCAAATCAACCATTCTGAGTTTAACTAAATTATTTTCAAAATGGCTGAACTTCCGGAACTACGAGAAATTGGCGCCAAGTTTGAAATTTTAAATAGTAACCACACATTTTTATTGCATTTTTGAATTCACCTTCTCATACTGAGTAAAATTTACCCAAGTTGTTGGTAGTTATCTGTCATAATTTTTGACATGTCAATTTTTTTGTTAAAATTTTCATTTGCAGGGATTTATTTAAAATATCACAGCCCATGAATCCTTTGTGATAAGTAAAAAATTTTTTTTGCATTCGATAACCAAAGATTTGAAGAGCCTTCTAGAATTTTCAAAATTATTAACCATCAAAATTCAAGGCTAGTATGATTTTTTTTAAATTGTTATAAAAAAAAAACGGTTATAACTCAATTTTTTCAACCCTATTTTCTTAACGGCAATCGAAAGAACATCGACAATTTTTGAAATAATCACAAAAAACGGATTTTACTTTGTAATTTTCATCGTTAATCAAGTTGGCCTTGCAAAATGGTCAACAATTGTCAAACTTCAATATTTTATTTAGTTTTTAGCTGGTTGATTGTGGAATAAACAATAAAACAATAATATTTAATTATGGTTTATTTTAACTTAGTGAATTATGAAAGTAACTCAGTCAATCTGCCAATTTACTCAAAATGATTAAAACTGTATTACGTAATTAGATGAGGAAATATTATTTAATGTGTTAGCGTTTTAAGTAAAGTAAGGTTTTATTTTTCTCATAATAATAATAATAATAATTAGTTTTTTAAGATTTCCAACTGAACAAGGTAATTATTTGTTTAGATGTGTTGCACATTAAAACGGTTGATTTACTGAAGACGAATTAAATTTTAATTGAGAACTAAACCAATATGAATTTAGTTGTCATTTATTTTGCATGGGCAAATGTTAAATTAATTAGAAATTAAAATTTGATTTAACTAAATGTTATGTAAACGGATCCTCTGAGTTTTATTACAATTTTCAGGTAATTTAATAGTAACACAAAACAAAGGCAATAATACATTTATATTTTCTAACGTAACACATTAAGGACCGGTTTACAGAATGTTTTAATCGCAATTAAAATTTAATTCGCGATTAACTTGACGTTGGTCAATGCAAAATAAATGGCAACTTTATTTATTGCTGTGGTTTGCGCTCAGCCTCTTGCTTCCCGAGCCGGTTTATACGGGTGACATTCTTTATGATCGCGACTGTACAAGATGTTCTACTGAGTTTCTCAATCAATTTAAACACTAAAAAAACTTTTTCAATTAAAAATTAGGTGTAATGAATTCTGAGTTCGTCATTTCACTCCAGAATCAAAAAAATCCAATCCAATAAAAAAAAATGTGACTACGCTCCTATTTTACCAAAGTCGATAAAAATCAAAGTTGCGGTTTAAAATCGAAAAAACATGACTTCTGTATTTTGGAAGACCCAGGCGGTTATATAACCGATTTTTTAGAAGATTTAGAACGTCCAAATCAATGCTCCTTACTGTTAATTAATTAATTGATATCTGAAAAATTTAGTCCTCATTTCGATAAAAATCTTTTAGCAGGAAGTGTGATTTTTTTCATTCATATCTGACAAATAGAAAACAAATTGTTACTATAGGCACCTCACAATAAAGAGCAGGTAATATTACATCCGGTGTTTTTAATTTACAGCGCAGAGATATTATTAGAATCCGTAAATTATGTAAATATCCATGCCTTTGCAAATGATACGCAGTTATATTATCAATTTGATCCTAATAATGTGGAACGATTTAAGTTTTCTTATTTTCTAAAAGTATTGGCACGAATTTAAATGCGAGCAAATGTTCGTCAATTTGTATTACCACAAAAAACGCAAAAATAAACTTGAAAATTAATTTTATCTTATAGGTGCAGTTTTTTAGGTACATTATACCACTGTTTTCGGTGAGAAAAATTAAATTTCTCTCACAAAAGAGATAAAGCTGTTTTTATACTCACAAGTGAGTAAATCTGACAGCTTTATCTCTCTTGTGAGAGAAATTTGATTTTTCTCACCGAAAACAATGGTATAATGTACAATGGTATAAGATAAAATAAGATAAGATATACTTCGCCCATAATAAAGACTATTTATTATTATTATTATTATTATATAAGATAAAATGTCGTATATCACACGTGATCGAAATGCCATTATAAAGTTCGTGAGAAGTGTCCCACTCAAGCCTAAGCGCACTCGTGGGTCAAAATTCTCACTCGCATATAATGATGCATTTCTATCACTTATAATATAATATAATATACTATTAAAATTGGTAATATTATATTATTATTTCTCAAATACGTAAAAAATCTTGTAATTATAATGGATTCGGAATTACGATTTAGAGAATATGTTAACTTGATTGTAAAATGATCTTACATTGCCTTAAAAATGTTATATTCCAACTACAATATATTTTGAACTTTAAACTTCGAAAAAAACTCTGTGAATCATTGTGCTTTTCAACTTTAACTATGGTCTCATTATTTATTATTCATGTTTAAATTATCGTTCTAAATATCAATTACAAAAAATACAAAATTCATTTGCTCGTTTTATTTATAAGTTAAGAAAATTTGACCATATATCGCAAAAAATAAAAGAACTTGGTTGGCTGTAGATCAAATAAATAATTATTTTTTGTCAGTGTTTATCTATAAAATGTTCGTTACTGCTTCACCACCGTATGTCTGTGAACTATTTTATTCAAGAGAAAGTTGTCATCAAGTTTCTGTGCATAATAACATAATATTGCTGATCTCTCATTACCCAAGTTTAAAACAGCAACATTTGAAAGATCACTCTCTTATAATACCGGGTGAGTCAAGTTTTACACTCAGGCACTTTACACTCTTTGTAATTTATCTACAATTCTAAAAAAAAATCGTATGTGATTTTATTGTATAGAAGACCGATTTGACCAATTTTTAAAATGATTACTAGTATGGTGTGTTTTTTCACTTTTGCTTAGTTAACTATAATCTAATGTCAACGATTTTTTGTCCATAGGTGTATTTTGAGGTAGTGCATCAAAGTGCCTAATTAAATTTTCGAGAAAATGTGTCGTTGATTTTTAATTTGCGTTTTGATATTGGGGCATTTTTTTTCCCATGAATTTCGGTAGAATTGTAAATCACTTCACAAAAGGTCTCCATCAGGGTGGTGGTTTCCAAAAATTTATTGCATTTGTCGTAAAAATGGCTTGGGTCTGAAGGTTGCGGCAGCTGGTAAGAAATTTTCAGGCCCGGATTCCGATTTATTTTATCTGTTTACTGTAAATGGAATGTTAATCTTTTTCGCAGAAATAGGGAAACATCGCAATTAGGGTTGGGACAAACTTTCTAACTCAGGTAAATTATCTTACCAAAATGGTCATCAATTTGAACATCTTACATAAAAACATTTTTAACACGTTAGTGTGCTTATTCCGGTCCTGGCTTCAAAACCGCCCAATGGGACCGTGCCGCTAGTTGTAAAATTTCTGTAGTCATTACTGTTATTGGGGTAGGTAGTGGGTCTTTTTGTGGCGGAGATTTATTACTACTCAATCTTGTCCCTCATAAATTAGACTGAAATTTCCGATGAATAATATCAAAATGGCTTTTAATCAAACTCTAACGATTTTTTTCAAGTCAAATCTTTGCAGAATAATTTTATTTCGCATTTTCGATCCGGTGATTTAAAAAACAGCCAATGTGATTTTTTGGTCAAATGGTTTTTCCTTTTTTATTGGACAAATAAATTAATAGAAAAAAATTTTTTTCCCCGAGCGAGAGTGGATATCAGTGCAGTGGAATATATTTATTTAATTTTTTTTTTCTCTCTTCTAAGAGGTGAAAAGTGCCTGAGTGTAAAACTTGACTCAGACTGTACAATGCGTTTTTAAATTATTCTCATCTAGTCGTCTGTGAATTTTTCAAGTAAAATCAGAGGCAAAATAATCTATTGGCAACATTGAATTATTGGCTTCCCTGTCAGCTTGTTATATTGTTATATTACCCCTGACTGCCATGTCAGCGATCGTAGGTCGGAAGTGAATGACAATTGAGTATAAAATTTTGACATTTAAATTTGATAGCCAAGGTTGCCAAATTAAGATTTCAAATGTGTTACCAACTTGACTACAAGAATCACAATCATTAGTAGTCACCCGGTAGAATTAATGACAGGCATTGAGACACCGAATATTACCATTCTCCATTTATTAAGTCTCCAATTCGGAAATAAGCTTAGACAATAAAAATGTTTTCTTGCACAGTGTAACAATTGAGTTGCATTTTAACGAAATTTTTAAAATTAATTAATTGACAATTTGTGAATTTCACAACTGTCAGTTTTGACAGTTATTGATAGAGAATTCAATTGAACAGAGCGGCACAATTTTTTTACATGTAAACCAATTTCAAAGTTAACTAGATGAGAATCATTTAAAAACACAATAGGGGCACTCAATTAACTGCATCGATTAATTGAATCTAATCGCTTCGAACGTTTATTGATAAGGAGCGGAAATTCTACAGGGTGGCCATGACGCTACAATCGACAAGCTGACTTGTCGTAGCGCTCTCGCGAAGTTCAATATTTATCTACAGGGTGAGTCAATAGTCGGTTATTTCTGACGTTTTTTTAATATGCAACCAATAATACTAGAATAATACTGATTCCAGCTGTCCAAATCGGTAATCGTTAAAAAATTTAAAAATTAATCCACAATTACATTGTTCTGAGTATTATCAAGTTTATCTTGATAGTTTAGCTAAAATTTCATAATCGACTATTATTATTTAAAAGATAAAAAACCAGTGTTGATTCAATTAATGTTTTTAAAAACCAAACGAAGTGTCAAGTGGTAAGTGCAACTAGTATTTTTGGTTGCATCTTACGACATGTCAGAAGTAACCCACTATTGATTCACCCTGTACAATTGGTCGGCTGTAGGCTGCAGGGGACCTTGAGCCGACCAATTGTCGATATATATTGAACTTCACAAGAGCCCTGCAACGAGTCAGCTGGTCGGTTGTAGTGTCATGGCCGCCCCGTTAAATTTCCTCTCCTTATTTATTGAACACGATAGCACAGCCCATGACTCATAAAAGGGCGCCAAAGCACATCACGTTTTTAAAAACCAAATCCACATACTAACCATGAACTCACATGAAAATACAGATGATACAGATTTTGAAATTTGAAAGTAAGAACTGCCAACAACAAAAACATCACCTTTAAACCGGCTTGATGGTAAAAAGTTTGGTTATATTTATGAATCAAATCGATTGTAAAAAGTTTCATCGTAAAATTTCTTCGATGACAAAAACTCTAAGTGATTAACATTCATCGTTTTTCATTGAACAAGCACGACGCCTGCGATTGTCAATCGATTTGTAATCGATTGCTGTATTGAATGCCCCTATTGTACAGGGTGCTGCATTTTGGATGTCCGAATAGGGGATATCCGAAACTAAGAGGTTTAGAGAAAAACGAGTGACACATTCTCGGGTCCGCTTTTTGAGAAAATAATTTTGGTCAAAACCGCATATCGTCTTTTGTTTTCGACTTATAAACAAAAGTTGACATTTTAGCGAAATCTTAAAAAATTTATATCTTCCTTATTATAAAACATACACATTTGAAATAAAGACATTATAGGCACTTTTTTACAGAGAATTTAATAATGTTATCAGCAATTTTTTTTAGTCATTTGTTTAGCTATAATAACATAAAGTTGTATTTTTTTAAATAGGAATCATAGTTGGCTGACATTTTCGAAAAGCTTATTTTTTTTTAAACTTAAAAACAATATGAATACAGTTTGATATTTTTATATACTTTTGATAAAAATATATTTAAAATATTTAAAAGTAGTTGGCCATGGAAAAATTATTTCACATAAAGGGTGTGAATAATCTAGAAATTTTGTGAACGGTTATTAAAGTAAATAATGTGAAATTATAAAAATAAGCTATGTTAAATTTATTTTCAATTGAACAAATATACGATCGTCGCAGATTTTAAGAGTGTCCGGGAATGAACGAGCAACTCAGTTTTCAACACGTATTATTCTTTTCCAAAAGCAACCAGTAATACACCCATCCTGGGCAAGGTTCGGTCTTTACCTGCGTTTACGGATTGGGTTGGGAAGGGTCATAAAATGGGAAAGATCAGTTGGCTAATATTTTAATTCCTTGAAAATGTGAAAGTTGCCCCAGAAACTTTTTAGAAAGCTGAATATTTTTGGAGTTTTTTATTTCCAAACAATAAAAAATACTGAAAAAAAGATAATTTTGACAATAAATCAAAGTCAGTAAACATTAACTTGAGACCTATTGCTTTTGGGTTTTGAGTCCAATTTATTTATTTGGTGACCAATAAAATATACTCCATCACCACACTAAAACTTTTGTTTTGATTTACAAATTATCGTTGAAAATGTATTACGTAATTTTTAGTGGAAATGCTAATAAATACGAGGTATAATGTGTGCAGTAAGATTAAAACGGTTACAGCTTTTGAAAAAGTCACTATTAAAAACTCAAGAAGTTGGCTTGATAGTAGATAAAAAGAAACCATGTTTAGCAGCCACTCTAGATCGAATTTTGGGAAATGAATCTGTACTTGTGGAAACCAAATGCCCAGTGACATCAAGAAATAATACCCTACATCTAGAAGAAGCCGGATGTTCTAAAAAAAATAAATAAAATACCGCGTTCAAAAATCACAAAAATCTAAATTTTGACATAACAATCCCAAAAACAATAAAAAAATGTCATTTCTTCACCAAAATTTTAACTTATTGTAATCTTAGTCTATAAAAAAAACGAGTTTACAAATTACGCATTTATATACCAATTTCAATGTCAAATATGATCTCCAACATGACAATAGTGATATTCTACACTGAAAAAGTGAAGTTTCGGAGTAAGTAATTTATAGACAATGACTTATATGCAAAAATAATAAGTATAATAATCATAATAATACATTATTTTAACTCATTTGTTGTTATATATATGTTAATAATTCATATGCATAATAAATAATCTTAAATCTCTACAAAGCAGTTATTTAAAAAAATGGTTAGGTGAACTTCAAATTAAAAAAATCTCCAAACGGAAAAATTGCTTTTCACGCTCAAATGTACGCTCAAATGTATGAGCCACTGGTTTTCTAAAATAACCGAAAATTATGGTAATCACAAAATAATAAAAGTGACCGCAATCCTTCCTTTACTTGGATTGGGACAAGGACAGGTATAGTAGGAACCAGAAATATTTAAGATTGACTTATGCAAGCTTTATTGAGGGTTAAGCAGCTTTGCGGTTACCGTAACAATTTTTCACAGCTGGTGGCACCACCCTGAAGATTCACAAATGAGCCGTATTGAGTAATTTTCATAGTAAACTTTTCATTTATTCCAAACTAAAGTTTCAAAATTCATTAGATTAGTTAGTTTCTTAGATCACTTTATTTGTGAACAAACATTTTAAAAATATACCTAAATATTAATAAAATTGTATTAAATATTTGTTTGGTGAAAGCCCATACACAAATTTCTGTTACGGTCCATCACTCCGTACAAACGTTTGAAAGGTGCCTGCCCTAAGAAATGTAAATTTGTTTATGGCATCTTTACCGCAAGGGACATAAACCATTCTGAGGGGCAATCGGCTTATTCTATAATGAGTCTCAAATATTGTTGGTTCCAACTATAGCGACCAAAAGACCCTCCACAGAAACGGCACGAGCAACGCCTCTAGTGGCAAAAGCAATGAACTATGGAGGATTTTAAGACAAAATGTATCCATTGATAATTTGAAAACAACAATGTTTTATTACATGGCATTTGTTAAGTTAGTTGAGAATTAATATTTTGTAATAAATAACAAAACCCCAAAACGAATTTTTAAGTATACTGGCAAATAACGTGACTTTTACATCAATCACAATATCTCAAAAACAAATTTAAAAAAAAAACTCAATGCATCGGCCTATAAAGTATTCTTTTGAATTATCCTCAAAATCTCAGATCG